>JAQQZR010000023.1:27227201-27247201 GCA_030068235.1 Notoglanidium macrostoma
ACTGGGAATACAGGGAACATACGGAACTGGGAATACAGGGAACATACGGAACATAGGGAACTGGGAATACAGGGAACATAGGGAACTAGGAATACAGGGAACATACGGAACTGGGAATACAGGGAACATACGGAACTGGGAATACAGGGAACATACGGAACATAGGGAACTGGGAATACAGGGAACTTAGGGAACCGGGAATACAGGAAACATAGGGAACTAGGAATACAGGGAACATACGGAACTAGGAATACAGGGAACATAGGGAACTGGGAACACAGGGCACTGGATACAGGGTACATAAGGAACTAGTAACAGGAAAATGGGAACATATGGCATTGGTAACATAGGGAACTGGGGAGAAGGGGAATGAGAATACTGGGAATCAGGAAGTTTGGGAATTGGAAACAGACAACCGGGTGCATATGAAACAGGGAACATATGGAACTATGGAATTTGAAACACAGAACTGGGAACAAAATGGAACTGGGAACATAGAGAACTGGAGAAAAAAGGAACTGGGAACAAAAAGCAACTGGGAACAAAAAGCAACTGGGAACAAAAAGCAACTGGGAACAAAAAGCAACTGGGAACATAGGAAATAAGAAACGTAGGACACTGGGAACATTGGGAACTGAGAGACTGTAGACATAGAAAAATGGGAACAAAGGGAACTGGTAATACAGGAAACTGTGAACATAGGGTACTGGGAACTGGGGGAACTGTGCCCGTAGTTTTGGAGCATGAGAGATGATCCGTCCACAATCCATCACAAAAATCATTTTTTAAATATTTATTTTAATGTCGTTTAATATTTCTTTTCTTTTTTCTCAGAGGATTTAAACCTGAAAGCTATTAAACCGTTTCTGCTTCTTCTACATTTAAAAGAACAAATTCTGCTTTTTCTTTTATCAGGATGTGAGGTAGAAGCACCAGTGCCACCTGCTCTAAACACAGGAAAGTGCAGGCAGTACAGCAGGAACGCCGCCAAAAGAGAAACAACAACAAAATGCTCCAACTGGAGCTGGAAAAAACTCAGGCCCACTTTAATGAGCAAGACTGAAGCTGGAAGAGGAACTGGAGTCTGGATCTGTCCGTTTCCTCTCCCTCCGTGTCCTCTGTCCTCACCTGCTGGACACAGTGCGTAACTGCACACACACACAGGAAGTAACTCCAGGATCCCTCGCATCCGCTCAATCACAACACTTCCTGCCCTGAAAATGGGGAAGTTCCTGCCATTACCCGACTGCCTGCTAACCTCGCGTTTCCACTTCCACTGCACCGAGTCACAAATAACTCCACATTGTTCAAGGCTTTCCATCCAACTCGGCTTATTCCCAAATTCCCAAAGTCTAAAAACCTGAGAGGCAATTAGGAAATTCTAAAGAGCTGGACAAACGACTCAGGAATGTTTTGGCGACTGTTTTAGTTTTAGAGGCTGAAATTAAAATAGAAAAGGCAGACATGATGAGAAGATTTTTGAAAAACTGTTTTTCAGAATAATCCCAAAACATTGAGTGACTTCACACTGGAAACTGAGAACAGAGAAAACTGCGTACACATGAAACTGTGGCTATAGAAACTGGGAACATACGGACCTGGGCATGCTGGGAACTGGGAACATGAGGAATGGGAAACATAGGGCACTGGAAATGTCGTAAAGTGTGAACATAGAGAACAGAGTACATATTAAACTGGAAACATGGGGATCTGGGAATTTGGGCAACAGGGAACATTGAGAATCGGGAATCATAGGAAACTGGGAACACACAAAAGTAATTCAAAAGTAAAGGAAAACACATGGCACTGAAAATATAGAGAACTGAGAACATGGAGAACTGAGTCATATATTAAACTGGGAACATAGAGAATTGGGAATTTTGGGAACCGGAAACATGAAGAACCGAGTACATATTAAACTAGGAACTTAAGATACTGGGAATTTTGGGAACTGGGAACTTTGAGAATTGGGAATTATAGTAAACTGGGAACATAGGAGAGGGAAATACATGGTACTGGAAATATAGAGAACTGGGAACATAGAGAACGGAGTAATAGTAAACTGGGAACTGGAATTTTGGGGAGTGGGAACACTGGAGTCGGTTTGGAAAATAAATGTATTTTTTGGATCTGGATAAGTTCACATACACAGATCTTTCTACTTAAATATATTGTGTTTATAATATCTACAACACAAATAACGTTAACATCTTTCATTTTACAACATTTTAGTCGTTTATAAAGAAAACCATATTGGACGAGCACTGGTATCGGATGACACGCGAAGTTTCAGCATCGGGAAAGAAAAAGAGATCTCTAATTAAAATACTCATGTGCGAGAGAAAAAAAATCATATCTTGAAATTTGGAAAATGTTAACATTAAGTACAGCGATAAAAAAAAAAAAAAAAAAAGAAGTATAAAGATAAAAGTGTTTCTAACCAACTGCTAAGAAACACAGATTATGATTGAAGTTATTGCGTAAGTTCCTAAAACAAAGTGTGTTCATCAGCTGTCAATAATATAAATGAACATTACATGTTAATTATTAAAGAGTAGCCGATCCACCGCCTCACTGCTGAAAAATACAAGCGACATCATGCAAACACGTTCACTAGCTGATGGAAAGGACTGTTTAAACCACTTCAATTGTGCAGCAACGTTCGGAGGGACCCGAGTGCGTGAAAGATCCGCTACTGGACGTGTGCGGTTCAGTCACTACTGTAAATCTCAATCTGATTAGTAACAGCATGCAGGAGATTATTACATCAGGTCTGTTAATAACGTTAGGCTGCATGAAGATTCCCAAAGCCCAGCGTGAGTTAACAGCTCGAGTAATAAACCAGGAACAGTACGACGCCGAGACGGTTTACACGGAGCACAGAACATAAAACTCCAGTCCACACAGCAAAGAAGAGGAAAAGTCACAAAATCATGGATATGATTATAGCCTTTTAAATTAGGACAGAATCAGCAGTCATAAACGCGGCGAGGGGACAACGTGACGCTCCAGGCTTACTCTCGTGATGGAAACGTTGATGAATTTCACTAATGGACTCCTGCTGATGTAAAACCAACAACCGACGTACCGTCGCTGGTTACGAGCTTAAAAGCAAATGAACAATTCTACATAAACAGTCTGAATCCTGCACACCGGTAGCTACTGACTGCAGACACACTGGTCCGTGCTACGCTAAACACATTCAAATAAAACATTCTAATTAAAGATGGGATAATAGAACATGTACCTTTTCTGGAACCGATGCTAAAACCATATCACCGATATCAACAAGATGTTGTTTTCTTTAAATACCTTCCTTCCAATATGTTGTCTCCGCTGTCTAATGTTTCAGTTTCACCTCTAAGTTGCAATGAAACTAGTTAAGTAAAGGACACCAGTGTTGGTGCCCTGCGTTCACACAAGCGATGGAAATTCCGGCTTGTTCCACTGAGTCAAATCATTTGACTCAGCTCACCGTTCTGAGTCGACTCTTTCAGATCCTAAATGATTCACTGCCATATTTTTTTTTCACATAGCACAAAGTTTGATATTAGAATCTTCCTGTTGCTTGAAAATGCACACATTTCCTGTGATTATAAGCTTACAAGAAGCAACAATTATTGAGTTTATCGAGTGCGTTTCAGTGAGTCAAATCAATTGAATTGATCAGAGTCGACTCTCTCAGCTCCTAAATGACTCGCTGATTTTTTTTATTGAATATGATATAACAATCTACCTTTCTGGTGAAAATGCACACACTCCCTATTATATATTTAGAAAAAGCAACAATTATTGAGTTTACCGTGTTTTTAAGTATTGGCCCCGGCTCACCGATCCGAGTCGACTCTTTCTGATTCCAAACGACTCTCTGCCGTTTTTTTTTTACACAGCACAAAGTTTGATATTACAATCTTCCTCTATAACATGTTTATATACATATAAGAAGCAACGATTATTGAGTTTACAGCGTGAGCCATCTTTCAGTCATGTGAAAGCGCACACACTTCTTATAAAATGATCATCTATTTATAAGCAGCAATGGTTATTGAGTTTACGGAGTGGTGCTCTTCTTTCTGGTCATATCTCAACTATAACTTTTTTAAATCAAGACTAGAATCGATCTTCCAACTGTGAGAGAGCTGAGCAGATGTGAAAGTGGGAGATGAGCATGTCTGTCAGTCCGCTCCTGCTTCACGTCCTGCTCGGGGTTTAATGACGGACAGTGACGCAGCATGAGGGACGTGTTGCGTCTGCAGTTGGTCTGTAGATGGAGTGACTCAGCGAAGCAGCATCCAGATGGACAATAGCACAGCATTATGAATGACAGCACCAGGGGACCGACGCAGCACGAGACAGTTTTTAAATTACTGAAGCTGTTACAGAAATGCTGACTGCATCACGAGCAACTTCACACGCCGGGTTTTTGTTCTTGATAAGAAAATTTAAAGAGAACCATCATAAATATCACATCAGCACTTGGCTCAGGAGGAAATGAGGTTTAAAGATGGATTTTTTTTTTTTTTTTTTTTAATAAATGGTATAAGCTGCAGTTTCTCCTTGGCTACATCTAAATATACACACAGAAATACTGCAATAATGAAAAAAAATAGCATGAGAAAATAGTACATGGTAACTATAGTCACAAACAGTGGCCTGTTGTCATGGTAACCAGGCTGCGTAATGCTTAAATGACCAGCAGTAACTTGTTAACTTGTTGAAGGGTAATGTGTACGATTCATACAGCTGTGCTCCAAAACCTTCTGAGAGTCCAAAAGGTACCAAAAACTTTCCTGAACAAGTGCTACAGAGTTCCTGAACTCTTCTGAGAACTTCAGAACTACACGGTAACAGAGCCCCTGAATGAACATCATTACAAATACCAAAAACAGCTATTATACAGTTCCTACAAACTTTCTTGAACAGGAACTACACAGTTCCTGAACTCCACCAAAAATGAATTGCACAGTTACAGAACTATCCTGAACTCTCCCGGACAGAAACTACACACTTACAGAACTCTCCTAAACAGGAACAGCGAAGTTCCTGAACTTTTTTAATTACAACACAGTTTCAGAACAGAACTATTATCATGATGATTAATACATGTTATTAACAACATAAATAACTACTATTAGCGTAAAGTGACTATTAATAACATGTATACGATAAGGTGCTTTAGGACCAGAGGAACTTTTAAATAGTTCTTAGAACTGTTGGAGGAAGCACTGCTTTTTTGTGGCTCTGCACTGTAGACCTGAGAACAACATTATGTGTGCCCTTTTTTAGCTCCTACTCCGGGGTAGGTACTCTCCCAGCACATGAGGAACCATGAGAGACGTGTATGTACAGTGACTGGGTGAACACGTGAGCCAATGCATCACCGGCAAACGCCATTTTTAAAAATCCATGTAAAAAGCTAGCCACGTAAACGACACAACAACAACAGTTGGAAAAAAACAAACTGACATCGCTATAGCAACCATCCATCGGCTTACGTCACTTCAGCGTTCCTACTGGTGGTGAGAATGCAAATAGAAAAAAATGCCCTGGAAGGTGTGGAGTTCTCGGGAGAGTTCCCCAGTGGGTAGTTCCTCTCAATGAGTTACTAGAACTGTTTGGGCTGAAAGTGCCTAATGGCATGACTATAAATAACGTTACTATGAATAAAATGACTATTAATAACACATAAACTAAATATTAATGAGGCTACTGTTCATGCTACTATTAATAACATGAATATTAATGATGTATGAGAACATAACTATTAATAACGTGACTGTTTATATCATAACACAGCTATTAATGAGTTTACTTATTATAATTATTAATAACATGCCTAATAATAACATTACTTACCAATAATTATCAGTAATGTGACTAGTAATATGGTTTATTAACGAAATATAAATAGCAACTATCATTAATGTAACATGGAAATATTAAAGATGTGAATAATATCCCGATGAGTATTACTTGACTGTTAATAACATCATTATTAATCAAATGTTTTTAACAAGGCTATTAATAATGTGAGTGTTAACAAAATGATTGTTGTGCTGTATAAATGCAGCTGTGTGTGTGAGCGTGTGTGTGACTGTTCCTGTGTTAATGACACACTTCAGCTGAACGTAATGTTACCCGCCGCTCCGCCGTGCAGTTTTACGTGTAACCCCCCAGGCTGGGTGGTGAAAAGCCGTTCACAGGAATTATGGGATGCCTCGTTGCTAACAGTTTATCTAAAACATATTTAAGCATCACTCAGCTCGGGCCGGAAAACCCGAGCCAGCGTCGTCCTAATGACGTGCAGGCCATGATTAAAATAGAGCGCTGCTTTGAAGAGCTGCTGCTGTTTGACCTCACGCTGCACAGCAGGACGCCACAGGGGAAGTGTGTGTGTGTGTGTGTGTGTGTGTGTGTGTGTGTGTGTGTGTGTGTGTGGACATGGACAATACAGCTTGGGGGAGTAAATTGGGACATGATGTCCCTCAACCAGGTGACCGCTGCTGCTTAGCAACCCAGGACGTCCGCTGCGGGATGAAGAAGCACTAACTGAGACGCGCTAAAAATAAAACTCTTCTGAACGAGAAGATTTCAAATTGGCCAAAAAATTTATTTAACAACCATGAGGCTTAAATGCGTAAATTCGTACAGTGTAAAGCTAATCCATGAAGAATAACAACTAATAAACGCATAAGAATATTTATATTGTACACATAGTATTAAAAATACAGTGGGCTATGAATATACATGAGTATGCAAATTAGACACACCCCCAATGTCCTTCTACAGTCCATCTGCTTTTATGTCCACTTTGTACCAAGTTCTTTTTTGTCCGTTCATGTGCTTGTGCGTGTGCGTGTGCGTGTGCGTGTGCGTGTGTGTGTCAGAGGGACTGCAGATCATTATGTTTCTGTGTTGTATTATGGAGGACAGTAGGTATGGCAGAAGCCCAATCTCTCACACACACACACAAAAGAGATTGTGTTTGTGTGTGTGTCCTCCACCAGTCCCTGAGTCTGTAAAGTCTGCAGTACACACACACACACACACACACACACACACACACACACACACACACACACACACACACCACTGCACTGTCCTGCATTGCACTGCAGCAATACAGGAAAAAAATGACTTTCACATTATAGCCAACACACTGAGCTTCATCTAGACACGCATGCACGCACACACACACGCACACACACTAAAGTACACACATTTCTCCAACGTAATGTTCATCTACTGCAAAGTTTACACCAACTTCCTCAACACGGTCCAAGCACTAAAAAGACATTTGCTTTAAACTTTTCCAAAAAGCGTGAACGTTTTTTCCTTTGCCGTCTTCTCCGACTTTTTCATCGCCTGTTGATGTTCCGCAAACAGAACGGACAAAACACAGAGTTCTGATTAATAAATACTGTCCGGTTTCTTTTCACTCATACATATCAAACATACAGAGAAATAATATAAAAACAAATCAAAATTAATCACCCACCTTACAGACTGCTTCAAAAACACGTCTTTATAGAGAAACATAATAAGCTTGATAAATCTGTGTACTTATAAACCTTTTTATCGTGCGGAATACAAAAAAACATGACAATCATTGCCAAATATTAACTGTTTATGTTTAAAAAAAAAATACTAACTGATCATTTTTCCAGAAAAAAAATCCATATTACTAAATTAATGTACGCAAAAATGCTCAATCTGAAAACCATGCAATAAAAAAAAAGAAACAGCAGAAAGTCCTAAGAGAGTCCTTAATACCGCGGAAAAGTCAGGGACTTGGCAACCCTGCTGACTGGAAAAATAACATGTTTTCATTAACATTTTCAGTCTTAAAGAAAACACCTATTAATGCCATTTAACCAAAATACACATTTATTATTTACATTCTTGTGTGAAACTCTTCAGCAGTTTGTGCAACAGGTTAGCTACCTCAGCTAACAATTAGCTTTGCCTTAACTAGCATTAGCATACATATATTTGTCTCCAGAAAAAGCAGACTTGCAGTAAAACTAAATCCCAGAACGCATGACAACATTACTGTAGTCTCTACAGGATGCTACAGCTAGCAATGAAGAGTTAGCTAGCTCGAAAATCTGCTTTAGCTATCTAGCTAACTATTAGCTGCTAGCTAAGCAGCCTCCTGTGTAGCCTACAGTAACAGTGAGGCATACTGGGATTCTGTTTCTCTGGAATTCTGCCTTACTAGCCAGCTATTTCTTTTACTGCAATTCTTCTGTCCTGGTCAGCTAACTAGCGAGCTTGACTAACCGAAGACTTGTGTTATTTTTAATTTGGCATGTTTTATGGTTTATTATATACCAGAAAAAGGAAAAAAAAAAAAAAAGAATCTTTGTGTATTTTGTCTCTCACACCTTCTGGTCACAGAAAAGCTGAAAGTTACTACTTGTAATTATATCAGATCCTTAACCTGAACTTCCTGTTCTCTCACTCACACTCACACTCACACACACACACACACACACACACACACACACACACACACACAGTAAGAGAAGAGCTGATGAGACAGGGACGATGTCTAGACGACAGGGAGGACGTGTAAACATGTTTGACCTCGTATCTCTCATAACCACAGTCTGCCTTCTGGTGAGGTTGCGCAATCCATCTCCAGATTTGATCCAAAATCTCCACACCGAGCAGCGAGTGACACTGTTAATCAGATACGAGCTCAAATTAACACTGCTTTATTAGCACTACTTAAAAATCATGTACTATGTTAGACAAGTATCCCAAATGTTCACTGTTTATTGCGATAAATACAAATAAACTGAAATCGTGATTACAGCAATTAACAATCAGCCAATTTAGGAATCAAATTTTTATCACGCTTTTGTTATTTTTTATAAAATCAGCAGGTAATGCTGAAAATACGCCACAGAGAAAATCATATTTTTAAGGCTCCCCCAGGTGGCACAACAGAGAGTCGTTCTCCCTAAAATGGGGTCGCTAGTTCAAATCCCAAATGATGTCACAGCTACCCAAGGCTGCGAACATGTTTACTGGCCTTGCATCGTGGGTGGGAGGGGCATACTCTCTCACCTGTCAATCACAGTCACACTAGCCAATCAGAAGCATCTGTGTGAGCTCATGTATGTGGAAGAAGGTAGATAGTGCTGTCCTGTGTGTCTCTCTGTGTGTGTGTGTGTGTGTGTGTGTGTGTGTGTGTGTGTGTGTGTGTCGCTCTGTGATGCGGCAGTCCAAAAAAGTGTTAGGATTCCCGTGTCTCGGAGGAAGCACAGCGGGTCACAGATAAGTGAGCAAATTAGGGGAAGAACAGCAATGTGGATAATTATTCTGAATGGCAACTTTACACCTTATTTGTCTGCTGAGTTACATATTTATTTTTGTTTTGTTTTTGTTCTGTTATAAAAATTTACTTAATTTAAGTTAATAATATTCGGCTTATACATCAGCGATTTGCCGAAGATTAAAAACGTTCAATTTTGAACGTCTTCGTGGACGAATTGTTTAAACACCAAATGCAACAACTTCAAAGGTTCAAATTGTGTGTCATAAGTTCTTTGTTTTTTTTCCCTAAATATCACTTATAATAATTAAAATCTAAATGGATGATCAGTGTCTAGGAATACCAAGACTAAAAAAAAAAAATATGCCCTTACAAAAGACATATAAATATAAACTATAATAATAATAATAAATAAAACATCTTCCTAAATGTTGATGACAAATTATTCAGTCGAAAATCATTCATTCTGATGAACAAAATTCTAAAAAAAAAAAAAAAATAAATTTTTTTAAAAACAAAAATAGCTACATTCTTGGCATTTAATTTAGTTTATTCACCTTTCGAGAGTCTGGCATGAAAAGATTTAATTAAATTTACTTTGTGTTGAAAGTCAGTGAAGATAAACCAGACACACTGGGAATGAACAAGAGGCTCGAGAGGCAGCAGACATGTATGTTGAGGTTAATTTACATTTAATGCACGTGATTGCCGAGTGTTAATACTCTGATTAAATAAAAACACAAACTAAACATATAAATTTATAAATAAAATGTAGCCAACAAGCAAGTATGATTTTCAGTCTCACTCATGAGTCAGTGATCATGCAGAAGCATTTTCATGTCTGGCACACGGCTCGATACTCTAGAATTCAGTTAGAACTAATTATCGAAAGCTCCTCCGCCGCTGCTTTTTACAGCTTAATAAACAGCTGAAGCCGGAGGTTCTGTCTGCGGAGGATGCTGGGAAAAAATCCCATGCAGCTGCTGCTGATAAACATGTTACTGCTTCTGGACTACTGAAAGGGTTTCGTTTGAAATAAATTAATTAATATATTTAGTACAAAATATTGCAGCCAAAAGTCTCAGATGAATCACGCTCCAGGACACACACACCTCCACACACACTTTCCAAATGTAATATTAATAATAATAATAATAATAATATACCCTATGTTAATCTTCTGCAACCCTTTGCTCTGGAAAACAATTGAGATGTGGGACAAGAAGTCATTTATCTTATACAATGTTTAACTTTATATTGCATATATTACCTCCACCAAAGATACTGTCTGTCTGTCTGTACAAAACCTACCGACCCGATTTCCATCAAATTTGGTGGAATGGTGTAGCATGGGCCAAGGAAGAACCCTTTAAATTTTGCAGCGGCTCCGAGTCACAGGGTGAAATCACGGATTTAGTATGTCTTTCCGAGACATATGGCGAAGTCTGCGCTCAACAATGCCATGCATATTAAAATCTTTTAAAAAAACAAAACAAAACAGATGGCAGTAAAGTTCAACAGCGATAAAATGAGCTGGACACTAACGGTGCCACTCAGTCTCTCTGCCACTCAGTGGGTGTAAATGCAGTGACCTCCACCTATAGTGACGTCACACGCATACCCTAAAACGCTGTACTGAAGGAAAGATAATTGGCTGTCGAGAAACTGCAGCACCAGAGAAAGCTCCATACTGTACTTTTGGTTTAAGTAGTTCGCAGATGAGCTGATGTAAATGTGTCCAAATGTTAAGCGTTTGTTCTGAGGATACTGGTAGAGATTAATGAGTAAGTGTTTTCACTCTGGAATCGAAGATTAAAGCTATTTTGGAGTATGGGTATGGATAGTGAGCCTAATGGCTGCGTGGATCATAAACAATTTGACTATTGTCCTTAGTAGAGGTCTGGGATCCTGCCCCCTGACCCCCCCTCTCTTACCCCTCCCTCTCAAAGTGTGTATTAGAGCGTACGGTGGCCGTCAGGAGCCCGTAGCGTACTTCCAGGTACTTACATTCACACTCCTTGCTTTTCCTGTGATAAATAATAAGTACGATCCTCCATTTTTCAAAATTTTGGTTCTCAGACGTGTTCTCCAGCTCCAGCAAACACTGCTTCCTCTTCTTTCTTCTTCCTCGTCTTCCTTTCTTCTTCTTCTTTGTCGTCCTTCCGGTGCTTCCTTCCGGATTCACGCTGCCGCTTGTAAAAACGTGAAATGCGCTCTCTAGAGGTTTGTCCGTTCTGGGCTCCTGTAGCGGCGCAACATGGCGGCTCCGTACAGGTGGACCCGCCCCCTGTGTAGGTATAAAGCGCTCGTTCTAAACTTACGCAAACACAACGAGTCGTAGTTACTGGTAATTATACACTAATGAGGACAGACGTATGAATATTATATTCCTACATCCTAAATCCTACATTGTGCAGCTTTAAATAACTTCATTCATCTCCTGAACCAGATGTGCTGTGGAACTTTCTGGAAAACTTTCTATCTTGTATCTAATATGACTGGGTATGCATGCTAATGATATTCGAGAGCATTGCCTCATTGTTGTTTCACTAGCCAATGAATACTACCTGAGCAGATTTACTGGGTTTGTTACAAAGAAAATAAGTGGTGTCACTTAGGCTTCTGGAAGAAACTAATCCCGAAACAACAAACAGGTGCTCGAGTATCCGAATGGCCCAGGCGAGCCCAGGTTCTCACACCGCTTCCGCACTGGGTAACATTCGTATTTCTCTCGCATTAATTACTCTTGATGCCGCACCCAGATTTAATTATAGATCACACCTGAACCCAACCCTGTCTCATATCACTAACACACCGCTGAACCCCGCCCGACAGCACACAGCACATACGCTGCAGAACTTTGAGCAGCGCTTCTCACAGAAGCCTGCAAATGCGGCGAGCTGTAATAAAAAAACAAAAAGGCGGGAGGCGCGGCATCAGAGGGTCAGAGGTCACACATACCAACATCTGTTTTGTTTCAAAGCATTCAGGTTCTCAGCGCCGCTGCATTCCTCGCGTCTCGTTCTCCACGCTGCTTACAGAGGACTAAAACTGCCACTTTATAGTTTTTTTCCGTCGCATCTGTAGCACATGTGTCATTTCCACCGAAAAAGATCCGGAGTTCGTTTAATTAAATGAATCTGCAACACTTAATTCAAAGACGTGAAGATTTCTGTGTATTTTATAGGAGTAAATAGCACTGGGAAGAAAAGTAAAGCCTGGAAGGAGGTAGCGGAGATCGCTGGTGCATCTGGTGAGTGCACGCAGCGAGTACAGTTAGCTCGCTCCGCTAATCTAATCCGAGAACGAAGGTAGTGCGGAGCCGAGCATGAGACATGTCAACCAAACTTAATCGAACTCATCAAAAATAAACAACAAATAAAAAAAAATTTAAAAAACACAGCTGGACAGGCGACAACAAACAACAACAGTAGCAGTCGCTAAACGCCGACAGGACGCGTACGAGTGATACGAGTGACCTGCTAGTGTGAACGTGGGGCTCGTGGAAATAACACTAGCTTTGTACTGTGATGTACAGATTTAAAGGTACGGTCTGTAATATTTAGCTTTTAGTCCGCAGCCTAATACAATGTAACGGTTAACAAGAAATAGTACTAAGATTCATTTAAAAAGTTAAAATTTGTTGGATAAATCCGTCCCGATCGGCTTCAATCCGGGATTTACTCATCGTACAGAAGAAGCTAAGCGTGAAATCCGATCGTTAGCACTTAGCAATAACAAAAAACAGTAGCTAATGGTACACTGGTACAGCAGGAGCCACTAAATCAGCACCAGAATCACAAATACTTCAACATAAACATGTTTAATGTGTTTCAGGGCGGAGTTTTCCCTTCGTTAATATTAATAAGGGAAGTTGGTTTAAAGTGACGCTTCAGTGAGCGAGAGCGTCCTATTGGTCAATTCCTTTCCTCGCATGTTCGCTGGGAGGAGCCAAGAAGTGAGGAAAGAAAACAAAAACAACCAATTAAAGAACTGAGAAGTTATGTTCAGGGTCAGAAAGAGTTCAAACAAAAGAATGCAACAAGGGAGAACCAAATGTGATTGAGATTGCATTATTATTATTATTATTATTATTATTATTATTATTATTATAGGTCTAGGAGCGCCTTTAAAAGTTACAGACCGCTCCTTTAATAATGGCACATTTTTAGACGTCGTGTCACAGAAACCCGGCCTGGTGGAGCTAATGATTCCTAGAAGTTGTCTTATAGACAAAGGTGTGTGTCAGACAATCTTGTTGGACAAGTTTTCAGTACACACGCGCGCACACACACACACACACACACACACACACACAGTCGTGTTCATGGTTGAGTGGCAGCCATGAACTAACTACCTGACATTTCCTGCAAAAAATCTGCAACACGACTTCCCAGAAAAAAAAGGGTCAAGCAAAGTTCCTTCTCTTGGAAAACAAGACGGATCAGCACAGAACCTCGAGTCCAAGTCCAACTGCAACCTGAAATGTCCAACCTCACACACGGGAATAAACCCGAGCTCCACGTGTGGGATTTATTCAAACTGCACTCATGTTATTAAGGCAAAGCCTTTATTTAGCATTCGATGAGGAGGTTTAGACAAGTCTAGAGAAAAGCTAATATTTAGGTTATTCTCTATATATTATTATTACAGCAGGTTCGCACTAGTAAAGCGTTTTCTGCTTCAGTTGAACATTTGAACATCTGGAGAGGAGATAAAAATATCTACGCTGCATCCGACTAGAGATCACGAATTTCCAAACACCTTTCCGACCAGGAAGTACTACAGAAAACCAACATGGCCGCTCCTGTGATCACGAGCAGTAAACACAGCTGCAGCACGTCCGAGCGTGTATAAAGTATCAGCTCCGACTTCCCGCGTCCGAGATGCCACGTTACCTTTTAATGACTTTAACCAGGATGTGTATAATTGTTCTTCAGGTCCTGCCTGAAATTCCTTCCCATTACATGCAAAACAACGGAGGAAAAGTTTACAAGCGTGATTTCTACAATCTTCACGTCATCTTTTCCCTCGCACTGATCACGCAACACATGCTATACGGTGATACGTGACATGATAGAGCTTCATGAGAATAAATAAACTCTATACCGTGGCGTCTCTTCAGCGTTGAATATCGATGTGCAGAATATCGTGTGCGTAATTCCGAACACGGTGCGCTGTCCACAAAAGGTAAACGCTGGACACGATGTTGCACGACCGGACAAATCACAATGCTTTGGGTCAAATCTCTTACTTATGAACTATTCAGAACGACATGATTTCACGGTGTTAAAGCTGGCGTCTGAATTCCGAAAAAAGCCTCTCGTATAGATAACAAACCTGTCGGAAAAACTAGACCTGGAGCTTGTAGATAACGATGGAGGAAAGTTTGACAGGGAAACTTTAACGTTTGCGTTTAACATCTCCACTGACAAATACCTGTCGCTTAACATTTTAATAGGTTGCCATGGAAACCTGCCGGAGAACGGCGTCTCGGCTCGGACCTCCCGTCTGACGGCCATCGCATTTTGATCCGGATTGCGTACGACGGCGCGTACGATATCGCGCTACTCCGGTCTGAATCGTATCGTCTCACCACTCCGCGTTCCAGAGACCGTATGAGCTGAAGAATACAAGCTTCAACACAGAAAAGAGTCAAGACTTCGGTTTAAGACTTTTAGGATTCGTAACTGTTATTTAAAAAAAAAAAGTTTATACGGACCGGATCTCGGATAAGCGTATCGTGATACCGAGAGCATATCGCCTCATCGCACAGCTCTACCTCGTCCCGCAGCTATTTGTAGCTCTGCATGTTAAAGCTCAACCGAGCGAGTAACATCAGCTCATCACTTTCACATCGTCGCTTCCCTCTCAGTGACTACATGAGACGAAACAGATGAGGTTTAAACGGATAAACAAACCCTCAATATACTAAGATGATTTATTAAGTGACATGACACAAAAAGTCCTTTTGCTTTTTCTATAATATTCAGCGACAGTGAAGGAATTTTCACATCATCATCATCATCATCATCATCATCATCTCTCGCCCTGACGATTAAGCAAGGCATGATGTAGGATGATATGGTATTAGAATAAATGTGATTTTGAGCATTATATCTTTGCAGTGCAGTGACACATCATTCATGTGTGTGTGTCAGCAGTGATTAAGGTGAGATGAGACATTATAACACACACACACACACACACACACACACACACACATAATAAAGAGTGATATTGTGAGATAATGCTCTGTAGAACAGGCTGCAGGTGAAGGATGAAGGATGCGGCCCTCGGGATAAAACTTGTAATGTTTTTAACGCAAAACTACGCAGCTGTCAGTTTGAGAAAATGTCTGCAATAAAAAACACACACACACACAAACACACAACCTCCTGAACATTAAGCGCGCAAGCAAAGCCAAGAGAGGAAATAAATCTGCAAATAAATAAATAAATAAATAAATCGCCCTTTCCCCCCTCTGCGCGCTCCCAGATCAGCAGCACGAGACTTTTCTGTAGACAGGAATATAAATAAACCTATAAACACACACCTCTGTCTCTCTCTGTAACCTGTCATTATGATGATTGGTTATAAATGCATTTACCTGGAGACTGTTTGGGCTTCCCGGAGCTCGTGCACACTTTTATTTCCTGCCTTCACTGCCGCTCTTTCTTCCTCATTTATCGCTTTTCGTTAAAGGAGAAAAGTATAACATTTTTTTTCCGGCCACAACTCTGTGTGTGTCTCTCTCTCTCTCTTTCTCTCCCTCTCTTTCTCTCTCTCTCCTCCTCCATGTTTGTGGCTCCTCCACCGACGACAACATTAGTGACGTCACTGCCCCGTGTCACGTGGGCCGCGATTGTGGGGTTCTAAAAATAGACGACCGAAAGTAAGTACACAAGCAAGCGCGCGAGAGAGATAGAACGCGCTCGAGCCCCCGCGAACGGCTCCTGAGGAACGTCCCGCCTCCTGCGTCCGGATTGTCCAATCCGGAGCCGAGCGATTTCGAGTGGCCAATCCGAGCGCGGAAAATAACCCCAACCAGCCAAACTAGAGGAGAAAGGCGGGGTCAATATACCGGAAGTACAATATATACAGTGACGGTTAGCCCACGCCTTAAAGCAAAATATGAAACTCGCTGTTGTATTTTTGTCCATTTTTAAACATTCAGGAATGGAACTAGGTTTTGAAGGAAAGCAAAGAATTTGTGTTAGACTACGCTTTCATGTACGTAAGACTGTAAAAAATTACTTTACAACTGAATTTGCAAGCGCTGTTTGGTTGCGATAGCAACCATGACTGAGCGAAAGCCACGCCTTTAGCAAGGTAGGCCCCGCCCACAAGGGGGGCGTGCGTCCAATCAGAGGTTAGTTTGTAAAAAAAAGAATGAATTCCTGTTTAAATCGCTGTAATAATAATAATAATAATAATGTGTTCAAAATAAAAACAGAAATAAGATTTAAAAAAAAAAAACAATAAAAAAGTAAACTAAAAAATGATGTTCTGAAATTGCCTTGTCCATGACATATATATTTAAATATAAAACATTCATTAACAGTATTTGTCCTCCTCATATTTTTTATTATTCAACTAGTGAACAAACAGAAATAAATTGTTTCTTATCAGTAAAATTTCATCCATGTGAAATTAAGCTAAAATCATTAATACATTTGTGGTATATTCTTAATTATCAATGTTTTTGTGACACTAAATACTCTAAATAGACATTAAATAGAAAAATGTATGTTCATACTTAATATGTACACCTGCAAATTCTTACAGTTATCTAATCAGCCAATCACATGGCAGCAGCACAGTACATAAAATCCTGAAGATGCAGGTCAAGAGCTTCAGTTAACGTTCACATCAAACACCAGAATGGGGAAAAAGGCTGATCTCTGTGATTTTAACTGTGGGATGGTTGTTGTTGCCAGATGGGCTGGTCTGAGTGTTTCAGAAACTGCCGATCTCCTGGGAGTTTCACACACAACAGTCTCTGCGAACAACAAAAATCACTGAGTGAAACACTGCATGACTATGTTAATTAGATACCCTGGTGTTTATACAAACTAACATTAGCCAGATTACCTAGTTAGCTTAGCATGCAGGTTCTATATCTGAATGTTTATAGTTACCTCATCATCATCCTGTAAAAATTTGCATATCAAATGTGATTGGTCCAAAGCCACTGGGTTTATTTTGTGACATCACTAACTGAGCTTATATGTAGCTCCGCCTTCAAATTAGTAAGTGAATTTAGTGATTTATATGTAATAATTTATATGTAAAAATATGTAATACTTTAGACCAAACACACACACACACACACACACGCACACACACGCACACACACACTCAGACAAGATCTGACAGTTTGCTTTCGCTGTATGATGTGATGTTCAGTGTAGTTTCCAGTTGGGGACTTTAAGTCCTTTCCTCTTTCATGGATCTGGGAGCATCTCAGGGAAAAAACACACACACACACACACACACACACACACACACACACACACACACACACACACACACTCATACATACTTCCCTTAAATGGTTGTTTGCTTTCTGTTCCAAACAGGTTGCCATGGCTGCACATCAGCCTTGTTCACAGGTCACTGTGTGCAGTTCCTCTTACACACACACACACACACACACACACACACACACACACACACACACACACACGTACATAAACTCTCACATGCACATGAATATGCACAATATAGATACCAGTAGAAATACACACACTCTGATCTACACACACCGTACTGTGCAAAAGTCTAAGCACCCTTTTTTTAGTACAAATTTTGTTATAGATATTTGATGAATTCTGCATCACTGAGTGAGTACAAAAACATTTTAGATTTCCAAGCATTACATTTCCAAAAACCAATATTACGGAAAAACGTTTGCATGTCAGTAAAGACAGCAACGTGTTACGGAAGAGAGCAAGAAAGAAACAAGTGCGACAGTCAAAGTCTGCAGAAGAGCTGAGGCAGATTCTCCGAGATGCTCAGTAACACTTACAGCTCGTGTCCTTATCAAACTGCACACACTGCACCTGGGACCACTGTGCAAGAAAACAAAAGCAAAGGCTCGTCACTCCACACACTGACTTACTTTTTAATACTGTTTGCTTTATTACTGTTTATTACTGCACTCTGTAGTATTTTTATTTTGAGTAGAAAGATATATTTGAAGTCATCTTTACTTTACAGTATTTCTTTGCATGTGATTAAAACTTTTGCACAGGACTGTATAAACACGTTTGGCTGAGTTTAGTCACGTTGTGTCACGCAGTTTCAGAAAACTAATCAGTGATGTGATGATGTGACGAAGCAGAGTTACTGTTACTGCCCTGAAGTTGATTATTTTCCTGACAGCACATCCCGAAGTGTTTTAATCCTCTGTTATACCACAACAATCCAACGTTTATAACTTTTTTAATACTCAAAGAACGTCATACCTTTCATTCATTTATAGCTACATTTAATAAGTCGTTCCCTCACCATCCTCTCTTTTTCTCTTGAAGTCAATAATCAGAGCTTATCATGTTACCACAAAGAAGTGTAAACTGCTCGGTCCTGAAGATGTCGGAAAACTTTCAGCTTTACTTCTGTGTTTCAGAGCGATGACACATCGCTGACACAATACATGTTACATCAACATCTCCTGACAGAAAACTTCTTCACGGCGTCTGCCTTGAATGAGCTGTTACTATAGAAACCAATTAGAACGAGCGCATTAATATAAACCAGCTGCGCTGCTGTCAAAGCTGCTGTTCTAGAAAATTAATCAACACCTTCTGACCAATCAGAATCCAGAATTCCACAACGCCGTGGCTTTACGGTAAAGGAGCTTTTATTTCTTTTTACTGAGTGTTTTTTAGGCAGGGATCAGCACAGCATGTATTCACACACACACACACACACACACACACACACACACCATTCTCAAAGCAGTACATGTTATTGACAGACAGCGTGAATCAGCCAGGGACAGCTGCAAGGCTGATAGCTCGCTCTTGTACGTCACCGCTTCGTTCAATCAATGGCCGCTCGCTGATGGATAAAAATAAACGTGAACCCGAAACCTGTTCGTTCGGGACGCAAACCAGCTGGTGTTTGTTCTCCTCCTCCTCCTCCTCCTCCTCCTCCTGGTCCTGTGGCTGCTGGATGACGGATGGTGTTCGGGAACAGTGGAGGACAGGAGGCGAGGCAGGTGTGGCTGCATAACAGCGGCGTTGCTCTGTGTAACGAGGGAGACGGAGGTGTGAGAACCGGTCTGAGACAAACACGCTGCAAGGCGAGGCTGCAGTCTGGCCACGCCGAAACACAGACGCGCAACACGCCGTGCCCGCGGCCCACGCTCACAAACACTCACATGTTTAGACAATTTGTGTCTGCATTCATTTCCAGTTTCAGATTTTTTGTTTTGTTGCAAAAGTATGCACACCCTTGAAAGAATTCTTCCTTTCTGGATATTCAGTAACACTTTATTCTACGTCAGGTGTTTACAACACATCCATAAGAATTGTGTAAAGCGATGATGCCGCTGTCAAGGCAGAGCTCAGAAGCCGATATTAGAGGTTTAATAAATGAATTCTGGGTTGTGATTGGTTAATTTTCTATAATGCAGCTGCAAGCCAACAGGTTCATATTAATGTGTCCTTCTACTACGTTATCGTTTCTATGGCAACCGCTTATTCACTAT
>JAQQZR010000023.1:27263579-27273889 GCA_030068235.1 Notoglanidium macrostoma
GCCTCCTCGACATCCCAACATCAGCGCCTGACCTCACTAACGCTCCTGTAGCTGCATGAACACAAATCCACACAGCCGCGCTCTTTTGTCTGTATAGTGTGATATTTTTCACATATATCCGATATATATCATCATCAGCGATTAAAGTTACTGCTTTACCTCTGCCTGCTACGGAGCGCTGACACTGGAGACTCCTTCCATGAACGTTAAATAAACACCTGCTTACAGAAAACTTCAAGTGCAATAAAGGTCCCTGTGAAAGATCTGATTAATTTAGTAGATCATTTTTTCACTGTGACTTTAATGGTGTGCGTTCTCATATTTCCTCCTCCCTCTCTCTCTCTCTCTCTCTCTCTCTCACTCTCTCTCACTCACTCTCGCTCTCTCTCTGTCTGTCTGTCTGTAGGAGTGATGGAGGGTTGGGGATTTCGGACACTGCCGTGCTATGTGGTCAGCTCTCAGGTGCTGGGCGTGGCGTGCCTGGTGCTCACGGGCGTGTGGATGGGCCACTACCACGGGGGCTACGCCTGGGACAGTTCCAAACAGCAGTTTAGCGTGCACCCGCTCTGCATGGTCATGGGCCTCGTGTTCCTCTACGGAGACGGTGAGACAGCAGATCAAGTGCTAATGCTAACGTTGTGAAAGAAAGAGAATGACCTCATCAGAACATCCAATTTGTTTATTTTTCTGAGGCATTTCTTTAACAAGAAGAACTTGGCCCATGGATTAAGGATTAAGGGAATGGCGATTTTGCCGCAGTCACTGATTGGCGCGTGCAGGAGAATCACATGTACACGAGACTCTGGGAAATCTGTCTCATGACAACGTAAAATCATTTGACCAGCAGTAAGAGCCAAATTTCATGATTCAGGATTTCTGAACTTACTGTACGTGTAGCTTTAATAACAAGAAGGAGAGTTCTGATTTGCAATATCAACAAAATCAATCAATCAATCAGTCAATTGCTCAATCAGGCAATCAACAAATAAACAGCACATTATTTAATAGTAAACAAATAAATAATTAATTAATATTGTCAAACCGACATTTAAATAGGATTTAATAGACATTTAAAGTGTTACTCAGCATAACTATATATTTATATTTATACTATATATATTTCTGGTTATAATAGTAGTGATGGTAAAGTTAGTGGGGTTTTTTTTGTTGCTTTTTGTTACAACTCTTTTGTATTTGTCTGCTTATTTATAAGACTTTTTAAAAATCGGATTCAGGATATTTTTTAGGAGTTTTATTTGATATTTTATTTATTAATTGTGTACTTTTCATTAGTTTGTTTTATCCAATGGAAATCGAAATATTAATTTACAATATTTCAATATGAATCTATATTACCATACGTCTATGTAATACTATAGAAATATAATTTAAATGTATAATAATCGCTGTTGTTATCCTATATGACAGATGCTGGTTTTTGGCCACCAAAAGGCATCACTGTAAAAACTGATTTCGCATCTTGATTTTCTTTTCTTTTCTTTTACTTTTCTGTTTTCTTGATACTGAAGAGAAAGCGGCAAAACTTCACTTTTAATTGATTGCCGCTTCTCTTCCTTTCTCTTTTTCGCACTCCCTTTTCCTTTCCCTTCCTCGTCCCTCTCCTTTTCACTCTGTCATCATTCATTCCCAGCACTTGAAAACAGTGTTTAAAAAATATCTACTTGGACAAGGACACACACACACACACACACACACACACACACACACACACACACACACACACACAGCATTTATTTCAGCCTCTCAGAAACCTGACCTCTGAGGGTTTCACACATTAATTGCCCGAGTTCTCTTCTGAGAACGCTGAAACACTGGACAAGGCAACAAATTCAGCTCTTCTGGAAAGATCCAAAGAATTCATTGGCTGTGATCGCGCTGGCGTATTGAAAGGGCTGAGCTGGCTTATTGAAACACGAGTCTGGCTCCAGAACCAGACTGAGGTGCTGCTGGGGATTTGCAAGTGTTGGCTATGAGAGCAGAAATGTGCTTAAAAAGCAAGAGGTTCAAATCAGGAGACTTTTATTCTGAAGAAGGTTGGAGGTTCTAATCAAATCACTTGTTCCTATCGGCTGTCAGGTTTTTTTTTTTTTCAGTGCTGGAGGCTTTTTCCATGATGCTGTTATTTATATTTATAGAATCATGTCTCAGATCAGAGAATGATGTTATACGTGAAAACCTCCTGTATAAAGCGAAGTCCGCTATTGTTAGTGCTGAGCAAATTGAGGTTGTTATGGTAACTTATATTTTGACAGTGTGTACTTGCTGCTGTTTAATAAATCAGTAAAATAAGAGAAATCGATTACTCCAGCTGTACAGCGTCAGACCCAGTCCTTTAGACCTGCCTGTAATCTAACCAGACTTTGCAGCTTTGTCTATAGAACCTGTAATTAGTGTAATATTGTTGGGCCACGGGGCAGTGAATTGAACCTCTGGCAGAAACAGACTCGTTTTGTTCGGCTAATCTCTTCAGCCGTTGCTCAGGCAATTCGATTAGGACAGCAAATCTGAAAGGTCATTGTTCCATTAAAGGTTCAATCAGTCCAGAGTGACGTCTAAGAACAGGCCTGAGGGCAGCCGTGCACCCGAGAGACGTGTTTAATGTGTCCGGCCCCCAGATACAGCTTGAGAACATTAGATTGTCGCAGAACTAAACCACGCAAAAATGCTAATTGGACTGGGAGAGTGCTAGAGCTGACCTGCTGTCAGGTGGTTTTTAATTATTATTTTTAAGTGCTCCCTTGTAGTAGATTTCACTCTGTCATAAGTATTAAAGGGCTACACTCCTATTTTTCAACCTAATCTCTGTTAACTTCATATGTACTCTATATGTGATTACCACTTATAAATAAAAAATAAAAAAAACTGTAACACCTTTTATCCTGTGCTAACAAAAGAGCAAAGAAAAACATTTTCCTTGGTACAAACAACTCCCTTGTAATGGCAAATCTGAGGGCAGTTGTTGCAGGATTCAAATATGTTTGTAAAGCTCAATAGCGTTTTAATGGGTTCTTTCAGACATGGCACGGCTTTATCAGAGGAGGGGATGTGCGTCGGTTACCAGTATGTGTGGCTCTGATGGTGTGCGGGTACAAGTCCAAACCTTTAGATGTAAAGTAACCCGAACTACTTTTTGCTCTACAGTTGAATAAACTGCATGAAACAGGTTTTTATAAGGTTTTCTCTGACATCCAGCTCACCCCCACATTGTAACTGTTGAATTTACAATACATAGCATATTTTATATGTTTATGAACAGAATTCGACATCTGCTTGTAATGACATCCATTACAAGTGAGATGGAGTTGCAGTTTTGTATTCTCGGTACGGGAGAACGTGTCCTAATTCCTGTAATCATTCAAACACTACAGAGGTGTTAGTTTTTTTAATTAAGTTAAAAAAACTGAATTATGCCTTTAACCGAGTACAGCTATTTCATTTTCTGAGATTGACCATCATGATCGGAGTCTCACCCTGCTGCCATTTTGCTGTACGCTCTTGTCACACTCATGGTAGGTGTGCTGGTGTACCGTGTGTTCAGAAACGAGAGTAAGCGCTCGGTGAAGATCCTCCACGCTCTGCTACACATGATGGCCCTCATCATCAGCATTGTGGGTAAGTTCTGTCTGCATCTCTATACACACATGAATAAAGAGACCTTTCTTTTTCTCCGTTTGTCAAGCACAATCTCTATTACTTTAGTTTACCTGCTTTAAATCATGGCATTAATAAACCCAAAGACACCTGACTTCACAGGTTGTGTATGTGAACGCAGTGTACTGATGCTGTGTCTCTGTCAGGTCTGGTGGCCGTGTTTGATGTCCACAATAAAGCTGGCATCCCTCACATGACCTCTCTGCATAGCTGGTGTGGCATGCTTACCTTCATCCTCTTCCTCATGCAGGTGAGCCTCACCTGGCTCTCATGCTCACCTACACCTGAACTACCCCACTCCTGGCTTTCATTGCTTACTTACAAATGAACTACCCCACACCTGGCCCTTTGATCCTTAGTTACACCTGAACTACCCCACACCTGGCCCTTTGATCCTTAGTTACACTTGAACTACCCCACACCTGGCCTTTTGATCCTTGGGTACACCTGAACTACCCCACACCTGGCCCTTTGATCTTCAGTTACACCTGAACTACCCCACACCTGGCCCTTTGATCCTTAGTTACACCTGAACTACCCCACACCTGGCCTTTTGATCCTTAGTTACATCTGAACTACCCCACGCCTGGCCCTTTGATCCTTAGTTACACTTGAACTACCCCACACCTAGCCTTTTGATCCTTACATATGAATTACCGCACATGTGACTTTTTAGTTGTCACCTCCACCTGAACTACGCCTTCACTACCCCACGCCTGGCATTTCAGTCGTACACCCGAACAAGTGTTGTTGACTTTCTCTATAAAAACAAAGTTGACACTAAAACTAACCTGTTCTAGTCCTGTGTCATTTTTCATCAGTTTTACTTGATGTATTTGAATTCCAACTCTGATTTCCTGTGCAGTGGCTGCTGGGATTGGGCTTCTTCCTGTTTCCCTGGGCATCTACAGGGCTTCGGAGATGGTACCTGCCCCTGCATGTGTTCTTCGGCCTGGTGCTGCTGGCCATGGCTGTGGGTTCCTCGCTCATGGGCATCGCTGAGGAAGCGATCTTCAGTCGCCTGTGAGTAGTGCCGCAAACGTTTGAGCATTCCCTGTTCTTACAGCAGAGATGATGACGACCAGCGAGAGTTACAGGAGGCCGAGCACTTAAATATGGAACACGAATTTGGGTAAAAACTGATCCTGTGATCAACGAACAATAGCTGAGTAAAAGGGTTATTGTTTGGTAATTTATTTATTTATTTTATGGTAGCAGTCTCCACATATTTTAAATCTCCGAGTCCGATCAGTTTATTCTACAGCGATTTTAGGTCATCTAGGCAGAACTCGTTGTAATTTAGTATCTTACATATTTTGCACTCATCCAGCTGCATCTATGACAGATTCTGTTTATTCTCATTTAGACTTATGACAGGATTTGTATCCAGCAGCAGTAATTAATAGCGGCAGCCTGTATGAAGCCGAGCAGCTTATTTAGAGCAGCGTGAGTCATCAGAGCCTAATGAAAGCTCCAGAACACGCACGATTGTGTCAGGAGTCTCTTGGCTGGAGGTCGTCAAGAGGATGAGTCACTCCAAAAAGTGATTCATTGATTTGTGGATTGTAAGTGACGGATTTCAGACACACAGTGCGGCTTAATCCTTAGTAACACTTTTATTAAAGCACCAAAAAGCTTCTGTAAAAGCATAGTGAAAAAGAAATAAACTTCTCTGATGAAACTAGCATTTGTAACTGTATCTTTCGTTCAATGTTTAAATTTTTCTGGATTCGTAACGAGAGGTTTCAAGGATCTTTTTTTTTTTTTTTTTTTTTTCCTCAATGAAAACCTCATTGTGTAAGTATTCAGTTCCAGTCACTCTCAGGTAAAATAGAAACCCTTTAAAATGATACTCAGGTAAAGTGATAAAGTACTAATACTTGTCTGATTGTGACATAGGCAGTCGTTTGCTCCTGAGGCGGTTCTGACCAACATTCTCGGTCTGCTGCTGGTGTGTTTTGGGGTACTCGTGGGCTACGTGGTGACCAGAGAAGAGTTCAGACGACCGCCGAACCCCGAGGAAGAGGCTCTGTCTGTTCACTTCAACACTCTGAGTGAGGACTCCAGGCCCAGCACACCTTAACGCAGCACCAAGACTTCAACACTCCTCCCCTGGTTTAGTCTCCAGTCTCCTTATTCCGGTTTAAACGCTCCTCACTTCCTGTGTGTGTGTTCAGTAATAGAAAGCAGCGGTCTTCATCGTGTCCGTTCGGATGAATGTATCCATAGCAAAATAGTTTTTGGATTTGAGTATGTTAAAAAGATTTCTCAGTCTACAAAGGGGAAGGATTTGATTTATTTAAAACTGCAGGATGTATGATTTTCTACTTCCACCCTCTTTCTACTTTGCCAGTAACACCTTCAATGAGGATTCAGAGCTGCATCCCAAACTGCATGTGAAGGACTAAATATGATGACCAAAATAGCAATGACATCATAGGCATACTAACATACTGTTTAGTAGGGTGCAGTGTCGTTTGTGGCACGTCTCTGAAGATAATAATTATTTGCTGTTCACATCGTCCCCTCAGGGTCACTGATACGTTACGGGAATTAGATCGTCGTAGTTTTTTATGAAACGATTGACTCGCCCGCTAGTTTTAAACACATGAACTACGGAGGAACCCATAAAGCACACAGCTAGCATGCTACCTAAAATAGCGTTCCAAATACAAAGACTGATTAGTAGAAACAAATATACACTAAATGCCTGGATTGCCCTACTCTCACCAAAGTGCATCTAACCCAAAGTTTTAAACGCATGACGTACAGAAAAACACACCTGATAGGCGCTAGCCGGGCTATGCTAGCTTAGTATGCAAGCTAAAACAGTTTAGATGACAAACGCAGACCTGTTAAACTTATAAACACCAAGATGGAACAGAAGTATTGAGTGACTTGAAATATGCACGCTAAAGAAGAGTACATGCCGATTACTTTACTCTTATGCAAATTTACCTAAACACCTAACACCGATCCATTAAAATTACACACACACAGAGATCTAGCGAACGCCTTACCTGCTTACCAGAAAAAATCTAAAACACCAATAATAATATTGAACTCATTCAGTCTTGTTTTATTTGTTTACATTCTCACTGATTGGCTGCAGCTCCTGTCAGTCATCCTGCAGCAGGACGTTTGACATGTCTGTGCTCAGGATCAGCAGATTATACAGTGTTTTTTCACCCCTGACTCAATAATCAAGCGTTTTTTTTGTTTTTTTTTTCCATTTTAACAAAAAAAAAAAAATCCTCCTATGCATTGTAGTTTTCAATGTAACTTTGAAGAAATTTTAAGGCACTCATTTCCAGGCCTTAAAAAAATGTGAACGTTCAGGGAGACGTTCTGTTGCTCAAGTAATACTCAAGACACAGGTTTCTCAATCTGCTGTCTTTAGATGCTCTCTTAGCTTCATGTTTTATATTCAAATGTAGTTTCTTCTTCATGTTGCTGATAACGACGCGCTTGGAAATGTTCGGAAAGTTACAAAAGCCCTGGATATTTTTATTTATTTATTTATTTTTACGAGGAAATCGCAGAAGGCCCTGTTAATTTAGCATACTATCATTTTCCATTACATCAGAGTAACACACACACTTTTGTATGTCCATGACACAAAGTACAATTTGATTCACTGCTACTGGACCACATTTGTGTTTTTAAAGCCCTAATTATTACAATTACTATAAAACCTTGCAAGAACTCTCTAGATCTCCTCAGGAAGCTTGAGATGGTTCTAATACCGCAGAATTCTCACAGAAATAGTGAAGTAATTGTAATTATAATCCACGTCATGCTGTATTTATAGTGATGAGTTTTCAGCAGTTCAAGTGAAAACCATTGAGCTCATAATGACCGGTTGGAAACTCGTAATTTTCCAAAAGCTCTTTGACAGCATGTAACGTCAATAGGCTATAAACAAACAAGGCCAAAGAGGGAAAACAAAACAAAACGGCAGCGGTTTCTAGAGTTAGACATCATTACCTAGTTACTAGTGTAATATTAAACCGGGAGTTTAACTTGAATTAACTATTCATATGTAACAGAAGTAGATTATTTATAATTAGTTATAGGCGATGAACAGTAGTCTCATTAGCTTGTAGAATTTAGCTTACACCATTGAAAGACATCCCACACATCCAAAACCACGCCCCCCTTTCTGTCATTTTGGGGTCCGAAGTTGATATCCCACAATGCACTGCAATAGGATCGCATCCAAATGATGTTCCCTAGAGGATGCAAAATACCCATAATGCATCTTATTATGACATTGTATGTTCCATCATAGAAAAAAAGTAATTTAAGTGAAAACTTTTAGTAAAAAGTAAGTCCATTTTCACTTCATAGTGCAGCATTTACTAGCCATATCCCACAATGCACTGCATAAAGGTTCAGGGCCAGTACAGAATGCCCATAATGCACTTCAACGTTGGCAGGGTTTGATTTGTGGCCTAATTATTATCTAAAAATGAAGTGAACGTGCTAGTGAATTATATCTGTCTAGTATTGATATTATTTGAAAATAACATTTTAAAGATTATACTGCTTGCTCGTACATGTATTAAAATTACACGACAGGGAGTTTTTGTATGGCGAGGTTTAAAGATCAGAAAAATTAATCCTGACTGAGTGAAGCAGATTTATCACTTCAACTGGTTTATAAACATTATTATTATTTTTATTTTCACTGCGTGAAACGCAACAGATGCTGCTGTATAACACTCTAACATCGCCCCCTTGTGTTCACAGAAAGGCATTACAGGATCAGCAGCTTTTTGCATATTCCTAGGCAAGGTGTTTTAATGTTGACCCCCTGAACTGCACATTCTGAAAAAATGCTGACGTCGTTATTTCAACTTAATATCTCTTAATATTTTAATAAGCAAAATAATGATATATGAAGTCGAAGTAACGAAATTCAACATTTCTTTT
This sequence comes from Notoglanidium macrostoma, assembly GCA_030068235.1. Taxonomy (NCBI): domain Eukaryota; kingdom Metazoa; phylum Chordata; class Actinopteri; order Siluriformes; family Auchenoglanididae; genus Notoglanidium; species Notoglanidium macrostoma. The sequence goes on from JAQQZR010000023.1 coordinate 27,272,187, forward strand.
CCCACTTGCAGGGCATTTAACGACTGTTCCGCTGTTATTCTGACTGTTCCACACACAAGCAGGGCTGAGTGAAAATATCGAGTAGAAGTACATGATACTTTCACAGTTCTGTGCATTTCCTAACAACGAGCCAACATACTGTTACAGCACAGCCACATGTTTAAAATTGTTTTACGATTATTTAAATGTATAAAAACATTTCCAAAAAACAACAGTTTCATTTAAGCTAACAATCATTTTACGTTCTATTTATTTCCTTGCTCTCAGTGACTTGTTTAGAACCGTTTATACCACAGCGCTGTTGAAGTCTGGATTCGGATTGGTCAGAAGGTGATACATTTTCTGTAACAGCAGCTCTGACAGTAGCGCAGCTGCACATCACAGCTTTAAATTAACATACTAATACATTATCGTTTCTATAGTAACAGCTCATTCACTTGTATGGTGATTGGTCCACATAAACGGACCAAAAAAAACCCATGTCATTGTTGTAGTTTTCCGTACGGAGACATTTATTTAACATTTATGGAAGGAGTCTCTAGTGTCAGTGCTTTGTAACAATCTAAGCTGTTTTCTGACATCGCCAGGACAGAGGAGTTTACGTTTATGGTTTCTGTCGAACAAAACAAGCAGAATTATTTTCACAATAACGCCAAGAGAAAAAAGAAAAGCTTGTGAGGGAGTGACTGTTTATAGCTGCTATAACGTAAATTTATATTCATAGCAGCTAAAACGTAAAGTAAAACTTGTTTCATGGACACGCCACAACATTACATGTAACTATAAAGTGTAGGTTAGGTTGTTAAAGGAGTAGTTTAACAATTTTTTAAGATTATAGCCCCACCCACCACTGCACTGAAACTGTGTATTCCCTGTATGTCGCCTTGTATGGAAAAGGGGGCGGGGCTGGGCTTTGTATGGAAAAAAGGGGGCGGGGCTGGGCTTTGTATGGAAAAAGGGGGCGGGGCTGGGCTTTGTATGGAAAAAGGGGGCGGGCGGGGCTTTTCAACTCATTTCAGAGGCAGAAAAAGAAACTAGTAAAATCCGTTTACCTTTTTTCTGAGATATCTTTAAATTGATATAATTTCCGCATGTCAGGAAACAACGAAATTTCAAACTGCACCTTTAGAACAGCACAACATTGCACGTAGTATAGTAAATAATTCTGTGCCTTGGGTACTATTATTTAGTGCCATATCAATGTGAAATATTTACAGATGGAATGCTAGAACCTGCCAGCACACAGCAACTTGAGCAAACTGAGTGGCAAGTCAAAGAAAAGAAAGCCCTGAACCACAGAACAGCGTGGGGAAAAAAATCAGAATGTCCTTATTGTAATCTAATATTTAGTTATATTCCCTTCATAACTCATTATTTCAAGAGATTATGTCCTGAATGAACTTCATCTTGTTATTTCGAATCAATATTTAAAACCTCACAATCTATCAATAAGAATATTTGATTGAATATTAGCTTATAATTCTTATTCCATATGCAGTTTCCCGGATGGTGAGTAAGCCAGATGTGGATTTACATTATTTTAAGTACTGAATGATGTTTGAGTGTCATTGATTTTTGTCGGTGCTGTTGCTATAAGGTTACTGTTGAAACCAAAACCCCAAGTATACACACGCACACACACACACACACACACACACACACACACACACACACACACACACACACACACACACACACACACA
>JAQQZR010000023.1:27277796-27294376 GCA_030068235.1 Notoglanidium macrostoma
CACACACACACACACACACACACACACACACACACACACACACACACACACACACACACACACACACACACAGTTTGACAGGCTAAAATCAGTGTTGCGGCTTTAATGTTGAGTTCTGCTGAACTGTTCGTACCGTGTTGGTGGTGTTTGCTGTGGACTGTTGGCTAATCACACTGTTCTTTGCTGTATGTACCGTCTCAGTACTGTCACTTCTCATACACTTTACTCATTAATCCCATGTTGCTGCTTCTTATCACGTGTTCTAGGGAATACTTCAGTGTTTCTCACCCTAATCTCTATCCGCTGTATCTGTAGTGCATGCGTGTGATTACCAATAGCAGAATTTCATCAACTGGGAAAGAAAATAAATCCAAACTCACTTATAATGTATATCTAAGGGCAACTGTCAAAAAACCTTAAATTCAGTTTTAGTCACTTACTGAAAATTGGAGTCGCATTTTAGTCGTTTTGTTTTGTTTTAGTCACAGTAGAACCCGGTTTTAATTTTCAGTTTAACCTTAGTCATTGTTTTAGTCACAATTTTCTCAGTTTCAAGATACTGTAATGGATTTTGCTGAATAATATTTCCTTGACAAGCCTTTTTAAGAGACTGACGGTGTTCAGTATAGATTTGCTTTTCTCTTGATTTAGTAATTTGTTAAACATTAGTATAAATGTTTGCCCCTGATACTTACCTATGTTGTATTTAAGAGTTCCCGTCCTGCATCTGTGGCTTAGCTTCTATAGAATATCCCCATGTCTGATATCGTAATGGTACATTCCATTAAGCATTCTTGGACGCGGAAATAATCAAGGAAAGAAGACGGTCAGTATAGGAGCCATTTTGTAGAATATTTTCTGCTTTCACATTTTGGTGTTTGTTTTATCATAGCTTTTCAGAAAATGTTTTTAAACTCCTGACCAACCAGGTTACAATTTGGGATGGAAGTGAATCTTGGTAGTGAGCGAATATGAGATTTACGACCTGTTGAATGGAAAATATTTCAACATGACTAAAAATACCAGTGTATGTTTAAGGTGTTGACCCGTATGCGATGTTGCATTTCCACTTGAACTTCGGCTGCAGTAAAGTCACACAAATAGCTCAAATTCTTATGATTTTCTGCCTCCAAAGCTACAGGAAAGTCAAACAACCTCCTCATCACCAGAGTTACACCGACCTTTATTTCATCTCCATTACTGAGAATAATAAATCTATTCTAGTGCAAAGGCAGGCTGATTAGCTAGCTGATACTAGCTAGGAGTGGTGAGTGTTCTTATGGTTATGTGACATATGTTATATGGTTATGTTGACATGCCCTTAGACTTGCATTATAAGTGAGTTGGAAGTAAACACGTTTTCTGGTTTTCCTCAGTTCTGGGAAACGTTGAAATTCCCATCAGTAGTAATCACACACATACTACAGATTCAGGGAATAGAGATGCTGGAGTATTCCTTTAACTTGCTTAGTAATCATTAAAAGTGTTGAATTGTCTTGTAATGATTTACTATGGAATCTTTTTTTATAATGTGTCAAGATTAAACGTGTAACCTGGAGTAAAACAAGACTCGTGCAGCCACTAATCATTTCACCCCAAGGGAGTTTCTTTGAATTCTTAAATTAGTACATTATTTTCTCCTTTACATACAGTTGATTGTACAGTTTACAATCGTGAAACAGGATTAAAAATGCATTCATTTTTCTGGCTTTTACTCTTCTTTTACTCCCACCATGTTCAGAGAATCCTGCTAATAGCAAGCCTGGATTTAAAACAAAATACAACTGAAACATAATAAAATTGAAATAAAACACAAAAACTGTGGGGGAAAATGTAGGAACGAGGGAAATGATTGAAGCACAGTCCTTTCCTCACATTCTATATATATAATGATAGGTGAAAACACACCCACACACACACTCGCACGTATGCCAATGTGTGCATCAGCAAAGAGCATGCATTCTAATTAAGCACAATATGTACAATCATTTACACATCAACTAAAAAAAAAAAAAATTGGTTTTCAACACATCAGAAAAAAACCACCCTTTTTTGACAGCAGTTGAAAATGATTGGCTTAAACAAAGGACGCAAACTTTCCAGTCCTGTTAGTGTAAAAAGGGAAAAGTGCCTAACGAAACAGTTCTGAAAAGAAAGAAGGGAAAACAGAAAGATGACCGAACGCATAGCATAATCAGGTGCTCAATGGAAGCCACTGCAAATGGTAAAAAGCATTCTAAGAAAAAAGGAAACAAAGAAATAAATGTAAGGTAAGATATTAGTAACCACTTGTGAACATATGTGAAATTATGAATGTGGAAACAAATGTCTAAAACTGAAAACAAACCTCTCCTTCAACACAATCCATAATGACCTTATCCTCTCCCTAATATAAATCTTTCACACGCTAATAATGTTCTGTTACCTTCATAAATGATGTGAGTTGATGGAGATGTTTGAGATTATGCTCCTGAATGTTGCAGCACCTCCTTAAGTCCGGAAACCGCAGCACAGCATTTTAATGATCGAGGAAACATTTACATGAAACCAAAGCATGTAAAAAAATTCACATTACTGACCTATCAGGAGCAAGAAAGTGGAGCACAATGGCACCAAGAGCAAAATAAAGTATGTATATATGTATATATATAATTTTGTACAAACATAACTTAAATTGATAAATATTCCCTATTTTCTGTCCTTACTTTAGATATGTACATGTTGATTTGGGATCACCTTTTACAGCCATATATACAGAAGAGACTTCAGGAAAGCTTCAGATCAAGGATGGAGCCTGGCAACATTATGGCTCACTGAAATGATACCCCTAGAGGGAGGAGAAGAAAATTTGGACTGATCTCATGGGGTGTAGGACTTTGACCAAATCGTGCACTCAACCCAGTGTAAAAATGTTGTAATGCATTATGTAGGCAGGAGGTGTAACTAAGACTTTGCAAAACATTCAGACTTAGGACCATGACATACCAAGCCAATGTCAAAAAAAATAAAATAAAATGGTCAACACACCATCAACAGCTAAAATAACTTTTCTTACCAGCAGGGGGCGATAGTCTGGATTCATATTAAAATTTTAAATAAAGCCAGACGAGCCAGAATTGTGAAAAGGGATGAAGCCTGGTATTCCACCTATAGTATGTTGCACCAGTATAAGTACCTATACTGTCATGACACACTGCAGTATTAAGTGCAGGAGTATAACTTTAAACCAAAGAAACTAACCTTGCTATCATCTTCACATCACTGCAAACCATTTTAAATGATATTGCTTTGTTTCTTTGGTGCAAACATGTGTGTAGAGCTGATAAAAAAATGTTATGCAGGACTTGGTTTGCTTGATTTGCTTTTTCTTTCCCCTTAATGAGTTACTCACCTAAACAGCCAATCAAACAGCTTTCCCTGGCTCTCCAACCACTATGCAACACTTAATACCACAGCACACATAATATGGCGATGGCATCTATGAGGTTTATGTAAAGCCTGTTTACAAGCCCACATATATTTTTCAAGTGTTTCAAGTTAGTTTGTGCAGTTTGTTCAGCTGCCATATGCATTACACAACAAGCACACATACTGTCTGTCTGCTTTGCAAGTACTTCATATTTTTGTAGAAGCCAGCCGAATGTTGTTTTCCTAATGCCGTATGCTTAGGCACTTACCATTTACCAGTCAATTAGTGATAGCTAGCATTAACTATGTGGGAAATGCAGTAAAAACAGACAGCTTGGTTTGTCAGGAGTTAGTACTGGCTGTTGAAGCTCTATTCCATCATTTCCTACAAATGGCAATTTATACCAATGTAATTTTAGTGTTAAATCACCAGATGTATTTATACAAGTCCCCCATATTAAATGCATTATGTTCTGCACTTGTCCTTCTAAATAACAAAGCTTAAGGTGACTACTGATGAAATGTCCCTTTTCTGAAAGCCCCACAGGATCTCTTTAACTGATACTAATATCCCTTATTGCTGCATCTCTGGCTAGCATACAGCAGTTATGGTGGTCCACTCCAGTTGAGACTCCTGAAGCATCCTGATCCCAAGGCAGATGCTTTCTATAACATCTCCATTCAGGTCCAAATGTTTAGTTTTAATATCAGATCACATCAAAGTTAAGGGGGTAAACCATGTGAGTCCTAGTACATATCTACAAGGTGTGCCTCAAACGTTGGACTCAACAAAGGGCCTCTTTGGTTTGATAGGAGAGGAAGGACCTTGACGCTCTCCATGTCCCACCTGTCTGTAGTCACTGTCTTGATAGGCCTGCGAGACTGGCAGCGTTCGCGCCACCTTAACGTCCGGGTATGTGGGCGCCTGACTCACCCGGCCTGTGTTATCTGGCCGATAATAGTCATCCTCCACCAGGTGTCCATTGTGGGCATTGTTGGTGCGATTGTAGTAGGCAAGGTGCCCATAGGTCATGTTGCCAGGTGATGTGGCAGGACTAGAGACCACAGTGTCTAAAGACGACACAGCCCAGGTGCGTGACGTGGAGGAAGAGGATGAAGGTTGCTGAATAAACTGCTGAGTCCGTGCAGTCTTGTCTATTATACCCATAAAGGGCGTGCTGCGTGCCCGCATAGCCTCGCCTGGGTAAGTCCCCCCTAAAAGTCGCATGTCAGTACCTTGTGGTGGTGAAACTGGCGACAGGTCATCATTGTATCCACCCTCGTATGCCAGCTTCAGTGGGATCTCCATTTGTTGTGCTGAAGCTGAGGGCCTGAAGCCTGGACCTAAATTAGAGGTGGATCCTGCTGCCAGACTGCTGCTAGAGGGTGAGAAGCGCAGGCCAGTGCTCTGAGAGTGGATAAGCGGCCGTGGTGTAGGGCCAGTGGCACTTAGTGGGCGTCTGAGACCATGAGGGTGCTCAGGTGATGATAACTGAGGCTGGCGTTCAATTTCATGTGGCTGAACAGGATAATAAGCAGCTGACTGGCTGCGGCTGATCTGCTGTGCCATTTGACCATAGCGGGGGCCTGTGATGCTGGGCCTGTATCCATGTGAGGGCCTCTGAGGGAGCTCCTCTTCTATGTACACACTACCCTGAATCTGCAGTGGGCTTGAATAGGCCACCTCCCCAAGCTCGTCAACATCCCCAGGAACGTGTCCCCTCATGGACTGGGCAACGTGAGAGTAAGCGCTGGAGTGGACGGAGCCACTAGTCTGATTTGTGCGGACAATCTGGGCCTTGGCTGGCTGCAGCCACTGGGTTTGCTGCTGCAATGAGCGCTGGCTGCCCATTTTAGCCAGTGGTGATTTGGGCCTGCCAGACAGTGCCTCTTGTTGATAGCGGTTTGAGCTGACAGAGGCAGACTGTGGTCTGTAGAGGGCTGCATTCTCTGAGGTGTAGGCTCCACGGCGTAAAGGGGAGGGAGGTGGACTGAAGTGGTAGGATGAGGAGGAGGAAGAAGAGGAAGCTTGATGGGCCGGGGAGGTGTGAGGGGGACTTGGACGATAGTGGGAGGTCTGGTGAGTTGGAGAGAGGGATGGAGACTGGTAACCCTGGCGGGTCGGAGAAGACATGGAAGGAGGACTGGGTCGCAGATCATAGGCCTGGCCCATGGAAGTGCTTCCGGAAAGGTAGGGCAAGTGGCTTGGGGAAGGTGGCATGTTCTGAATAACAGGCAGACCTGAAGGACTGGAACGAGGCTCGGCGGTCACAGCTAGCGGAAGACCATCCAAGTCACGTTCCAGGTAATCTTCATCCTCTTCAAACAGGTCCTGCACTGGCTCCATGTCAGACAGGCGTGGCTCCAGCGGAGGAGGATGCCGCACCATTTGTGGGGCTTGCTCATGGGGAGGGGAAGGAGGCGGATCCAGCTGCTGTTGCTGAGCAACTTGGCGACACTCCTCCTCCACACGCTGCAGCAGACGCTGGATCTCGCGGTTATTGGGACATAGGCGTATGGCTTCACTCAGGTCCTCCAGGGCTGCGTGGAATTGCCTACAGAGAGAGACACAGATTTGTTATGTGTGATATCAAGATAAAAAACCCAAATTAACAGACAGTTATGCATAGTAAACCTGTTTAAAAGGGGAAGCGTGTAAAGTTTAGAGCAAGTAAAGTAAAGCAAGTAAAACCTTGCCCTTGCCTTCCTCCTCTCCTCAACCAACCTCAGTTCCCCTGTTTGAAATTATGTAGGTCTCCTGTATTGTATTGTCCCCATGAAAGATCTGTGATTGGATGCTGTATAACGAGATATTTCCTTTTTCCAACAGGCAGTCAGAGTGACATTATTGACTGAATTAGCTTGACTGACTAAACAATGATATCTTACAAAGATCAATCTTAGATGAAGAGATTGCTTGGGCTGAGGTTGACCATTATCGGTGCTGGGAAAGACAGAGAGCCACAAGGTCATCACCTAGAGGCACCTAATTTTTGAGTTCATGGCACGTTACAGGACACTTTATGGAAAAGAGGCAAGGCCTATTAGTTCTGTCCTGCCTGCAAGTGGAAATTATTTCTGAACCAGAAATTGAAAACAGAATCTAAACTAAATCCTGAAATTAAACAATTGATGAGGGGATCTACTGCAGGGCAATATTGAGCATCACAGTTTTTCCATATTTCATTTCATTCTTACAGCTCTACAAACACTTGCAGGTGTTACAAACTGAACCTTTAAAATGTTGGACAAAATACTGCACCCTGTCAACTGAACACTGTCCATAGCTCACAGTCCAACAACACAGCTGTGGCAGGTATGTTGTGTGTGTGTAACTCATGAAAATAATCTGAAAATGTAGAAATAAAGATGTGATGTGACAGATGGACAGTCTGCAGAATAAAAATAATGTTGAAATGTATGAAAATGAGCCTCCTTATCTTTAGAGTAACACAACCAGGTGAGATTTCACCTCATTACTAATCCTAGATTAAATTAAAATAGGAGGTTTAGGTCCCAGCGCCCTTCCTGTTTGTTGCTACAGTTACCTGCTGCTGCGTTTGGCGCGGGCTCGTGCGTAAAAGGCCTCATAGGATTTGGGTTTCAACTCTAGAGCTCTGGAGGCAAACTCCTCCGCCATGCCAAAGTCCTGCAAGCAACAACAGGGCCGACAGTCATACACAGAACCATACGCGTGGAGGCATGTAGAGCTAGTCACATGCGTATACACGCACACACATACACACATATACACACATACATACATACATGGTTTGATATGGACAAATTAATTCTGAACATACATATGATAGTTTGACATCAGGGACACACCCATTATGAACGTACATGTGCACAATTGCATCAACTTGACCCAAAAATGTGGAAGCTTCCTCACATACACCGATATAAGAGACAGAACATACACACACACATACACACTTACAGACTCCATAAAGCAAAACTTTCATCCCCACCAGGGGGTGCTTTTAACACAGTGACTTTTATATGACAAGACTGTTGCAACAATACCAAGTCTGTTGTTACAATCTATCTAAACCTATACAAATAATCTCAAGACAGACCATATCTCTTAAGACAGACCAAATCTTTTACACAGAGCTGAAAAAAAATCATAAACTTGACAGACCAAAAACAAAAAAGTGTGGTTTGGGATGAAAAGTGATGATGATGGTCAGCTGTTGCCATCATTATATCTGGAACGACTGAATGAACTCAGCAGCATCACCCCACTAACACCCCGAGTGCAGAAAGTGTAAAGTCTTTATCTCAATGCCTGAGTAGGATTCTGCCTCACTTTTGAATTCCAAATAAGTGAATATAAATGAGCACTAATATTCTATAGCAGTATGGGTGGCACCATGATATGAAAACATCTATTACATCCATAAACAGAACTCATATAAATTTACTTTACACTGAAATGTAATCTAACAAAATCTAATCTAATGTAATCTAAACAAAACTTGCATGTGCACTATACATATGACTAATCTTGGTTCATTTTGCTTAAAAAGTTGACAGTTAATAATAGAGACCAAAACCACTGGCTACTAACATTCATTTTGCGGCGGCAACGAGACAGGTTGAGCAGCAGCGAGACTTTAAGCTCACGGAAACTCTTTAGATCCTCTGTGAAACCTTCTCGAGGGAACTTCTTCAGTGCGTACTGATAGCGCTGGGCTGCTTCCTTCACCTTTCCCTTCTGTTAAACCACATAATACAACTATTAGCATTTAGAGAGTGGTAGGAAGGACTATTAGACTGGAAGGAAGGATGAAAGGAAAGAAGGAACGTAGGTAGGGAGTTAGTCAGGTAAAACACAAGGCAGGAAGAAGGGATGCAAGTTAGAAGGTAGGTAGTTATGTAGGTAAAGAGCAAGACAGGAAGAAGGGATTGAAGTAAGAAAGAAAGGTATATAGGTAGGAATGAGGGAAGAAGAAAGGAAAGACAGACATAGGTAGGTAAGTAAGAAGGGTGGAAGGCAGGTAGGTTTGAGGATAGGTTGGTTAAGTAGTTAAGAAGGAAGAAAGAAAACTGCATAACATGGTCAGGAAGTGAGATGGTAGGTATGGGAAAGGTGGAAGTACAGAATTAGATAAAATGAAAGACCAAATGAAGGAAGGTAAAATAAAAAGAAAGGTAGGTAAGTAGGTAGCTAGGTAGGAAGAAAAAAAAGGGAGGTACCAAGCAAGGTAAATAGGTAAGAAAGACAAGTAGGAGAAGGAGAACGAGGGAAGGAAGTTCAAAAGTGGTAGAAAAAAGATTAGAAGAAAAGACATTTGGGTATGTAGGTAAGAAGGACTGACAAAAGGGAGGTAGGTAGATAAAAAAAAGAACAAAGGGTGAAAGGTACTAAGGAAGGTTGATGGAAGTAAGATGGGAAAGATGGACATGTAGAAAGGATGTAAGGAAGGAAGCAAGGTAAGTACATAGGTTGGAAGGTACAGAGCTAGGCAAGGTAAAAGTTACAGTGGAAGGTGCGTAGGTAGGTATGGAGGAAAGATGAAAAAAGTCAGATGGAAGGTGGATGTGTACAGTAGGTAATAATGAAAGACAACTAGGTAGGTTGGTAGATGGGTAGATAGAAAGGTAGAAAGGAAGATGGGCATTTAGAGAAAAGATAGTGTGAAAAATAAAAGAACACTGGAATGTGGGTAGATAGAAAGGTACGTAGGAAGGAAGGAAGAAATATGGGTAGAAAAGAGAAGGAAAGAAAAAACAAAGGAAGGATGGTGGGTCGATAGGAAGGTAAGCAGGTAGGAAGATTGGAACTATGGGAGAGAAAGAAAGGTAGTTAGGTAAGGAAGTAGGTAGGAAAGTGTGAAACTAGGAAGGAAAGCAGGCAGAAAGGCAGAAATGGTGGGTAGAGAGAAGGGTTGGAAGTTAGAAAGAAAGATTGCTGGGTAGCAAGGAGAAGAGGGGGAAGGAACGACAGATGTAAGATATGGTTGTAGGTTGGTAGGTAGGCAAGACAGAAGGGAGGTAGAACAAAGCACAAATGAAAGAAAGGTTGGTAGGTAGGTAAATATGTAGTTGGGATTCAGGGTAGGAACGAAGGTGGGTGGATATGGAGAGTGGGCAGGTAGAAGTGATGGTAGAAAGGAATAAAGGTATGCAAAAAGACAGAAAGGAAAGTGAGAAGGTAAGAATAAATGAACTATGCATATGTACACATGCTTTATATACCTACAAATGTATACAATACACTTCATTTCATAATAACAGCTTTAACTGTTCTACCACACAACTATGATATCTAATGATCCAAACTACAGTGTCATCAATTATTATTTAACGCTTAGAGAGAGACCGACCTTGTAGAATCCATCCCCTTCCTCAATCAGCTTGCTCAGGAGGACAATCATGATGTCTGGCTTGGAGGTGGCCATGGCCCACGTTGCTGGTCCTGTGGCAAACAGGACGTGTGGGAAATCAGGCTGTATGCTAACACGATCAAGCTACTTGACTTGGAAACAAACAGATCATTCAAGAGCACCTCCGAAAGACACGATATCTTTATATCTTTGTTTCTGGTAAAAAAATAAAAAAAAAAGAGATAATATCCATATTTTCAGTGGTTCTCAGACTTGGTGCTGGAGTTCCATGTAATCTATACCTACGTTCACACTAGCAAGGTGGCATGTCACTTGTCATGGGTGTGTAGTGGCTGCTACAGTTGTTGCTTGTGGACGTGACATGTCCAGCGTTTGTTGTAGTTAAATAGTTATTAAGCTTCTTTGGCAGATTAGCAACGCATTCTAACTGTGCTAACTATGTACAATCACCAATGGCACCAACCATCTCTGCCATTTTCTGCCAAGCTTTATTTTTCTTTGTCTCTATACACATTAAATTAAAGATATATATGACAGTATAAGATGAAACCACGTTTCTTCCATATCTGTGATTCAAACAGTAAATCGGAACTAATTTCAGGAAAGAACTAAAGTCCTGAGTGGTGAACTGAAGAATCATCAGACCACATGAGCCACAAAATTGGTTTGAGGAATCGTTCAAGCCAATCGTTTGGATTTCTACTGATTACCCAATTAGCATAAAACTGAGAAAAACACAACTGAAATTTGCTTCTCATTAAAATCGCAGTTCTGTGTTCATACGTATATAAAAACCGTTGCGGATTTCTTGCTTGTTGATGTGAATGTAGGGTATAATTTGGTGTTTCTCTTCCACTAACACACCTGACATTAGTTATAAATGACTCAGCAAATAGCTGAAATGTTTTGTCAGGTGGTGTGGCAGGGGTGCACTTCACAACCCAGAATGAAAACCACTGAAGAACAGAAACTCCATATAGCAATACACAAAACTTCAGTAGTCCAGCAACAAAGGATAGACAACGACTGATCACACAACCAAAATACAGGATACACAACATATTCCCCTGGCTGTGCTTCCAGGGGTAAAGGGATCAAGAGTACAGCAAATGGAGGAGGCTGAATCTCTGAATATAGATTAATATACAAATCCTGGACTGCCTCAGAGAAACAATCCATCACTATCATTCATGCATTTCCAGAGATGGACTCATGCATATATGCCTTCAGGCTAGAACTGACCAATCCCAAGATCCATCTCATCCATCAAATCTCTGCTTAGTAAGCTTTTGTGTCTGCCATTACCCCGGATTAACAACTTGGCAGGTTCACCAGCGTTGAACATAATTTGATATGTCAATACAATATTGTCAAAATGCTAGCTATTTAGTCTCAATTGCTGTTTAGCAATCTAAAGCCAATGTTATGTGGATTGTTCTATTAATACTTTGTTTGATTTAACTCGGAAGCCATGTTGATAGGACATCACTTACTTAACTCAGGGTTGAGGCGTTTGTGTTTTTCTTTTTTTCTAGTTGTTTTTCTGTCATCTATGTAATAAATAGGGAATAAAACACTTGAGGGCATTCTGTTATAGGAAAATAATTAGAGCAGAATTAATATTACCACCTCCTGACCAATCAGAATCCAAAACCCTTCCTACTTGAAGCCTATCCTGATTCCCAAAACTAATCTTTTGTGGTTGCCATTTAATTGATGACTCTAGTCACCAACTTTCAGAAGCCTGACCTACATAGCAATGGTAACCATCTGTGGGCGGGGCTTGGGATCGGTCTGTTATCCTGGCAGGCATCATAACAGAATACATCAATCAGCATCATCGCTTTCCTAAATAATGGACTGGTTTGTGCTTTGGTCCGTGAGCTTTTACAAAGACATCACATACAAGGAAACCATCAAAGCAGGGCACTGCAGTGGAGTGGATCACACATATACGAATTATGGTTGCAGATGAGGGCGCACACAGGTGAGGAAGGGCTTTACCTCTGGCCCTGCTGGGAAGGGTCTGACATCCTGCTTACAGAGAGAGAGAGAGAGAGAGGGAGGTGAGGGGGAGGTCACGCAAGCAACAAGGAGACAGGAGAGCAGGGTGAAGGAATCACCAGAGGGTTTGAGTTCCATGTTGGCTCAGAGAGAGGGGTAAGTAAGATTCAGGAAAAGAGTGAGACAGAACCAAGTGAGAGGTGTGAAAAGGCATGAAATGAGAGAAGAAGAGCAGCGAACGGACAGTGGGGTTAAAAGCAGCAGCAGCATTAGTGGCCTCTCCGAGTACACACTGATGAAACGCCGTTGCTTCAGTGCATTTAGCTGAAATTCAACACTGGGGTTTGGTGTAGAGTAACATTTCTATAATATTTTCAAGACATTCATTTACATCATCAGATCTCTAATATCATTTCATTAAACAAGTCCACATAGACACACCACTGCACTAACATCAGCTTTTTTCAAGTTCTGATAGCAAATAATATAGCAGCAAGCAGCGATTAAGGGACCAAGCACTATCTGGCCCCACAGCGTAGCAATGGAAGAAGTCCAGAAGCCATTAGGACCATCAGTGCTTGCTCTCAAAGAGATATACTCCATTTGAAGGCAAAATATCAAGCTGTTGCGGAGTTAGTGCCTCACATCCTGTTTTTAGTAGCCCTCTTTAATATAGTCTAATAGTCAGTCATGTTGCTAAACACGCCAAGTTTGGCATTAAAATATTATAATTGGAGGAAATGGAAAAAGAAAACATACATTCACCAATGGGTGCTTACACAACTTTGGTGCTTGGCTCCCTAATAATAATAATAATAATAAGAAGAAGAAGAAGAAGAAGAAGAAGAAGAAATGAGTTATGCGGTTGGTTCAAGTGACAGACAAAAAGAGATCTACATGTTGTACAGAGACATTGGGAAGACATGTCATCTCTTAACATTGGGAAGACCAAAGAGATGATGGTTGACTTCAGAAGGTGCAGCGCTGACCACTTTCCACTCAGCATCAATGATGCCACGGAGGAGTGAGTGAAGTGCACCAGATTTCGCATAGTTGCATCACTGTCTCATAGAAGAATTGCCATGCCGACAGCGGAGCAGATCATTGGTACCTCTTGCCCCTGTCTGCAGGATATATTCATCTCCTGGTGCATCTACAAAGCCACCAGCATTGTGCCTAACTCCTCCCACCCCTCCTATGTTCACCACCCTCCAATCTGGGAGAAGGTTTTGCAGCATCACGAGCTGGACCACCAGGCTATGCAACATCCCCTCCATGACGTTATGTAACAATATAGTTATTGCTACTACAGATATGGTTACTGATGCTAGAACCCTAGAAACTGATAGTTAGTGCCGTAGTGTGTTCCCCTTATAACTTCAATATGTTACATATTTCCTTCTAACTGTCTGCCTTCATTCCTCCAGCTCCCTGTCTTTCTCTTTTGTCTTTTCCACCTGTCTCTCTCTCTTACCTATCTTGGCTCCCTTCTTCAGCAGGGCGACCACCACTGATGTGTTCCTGCAGCCCACGGCTCGGTCCAGAGGTCTCATGCCGCTGTAGTCCACATGCTCAATCATGGCACCGTGTTCCACCAGGAACTGTACCTAAGCACATGCATACAACAAAGGCTTATCATTTCAGCCTCCTTAATATGGCACAGGAATTCCATATAAGGGCAAGGGGAAAGCTCTCACCACTTCCGAGTCTCCATAGAAGGCGGCAAGGTCCAGCGGTGTGCGGCCACTCTTATCAGCGTGAGCCGTTGCCGCTCCTCTCTCCACCAATGCACGGACCAATGGAAGGTGGCCTTTCAAACATGCCCAGCTCAGAGCCGTAAGCCCTTCCTTATCCATCAGAGCCAATGATGCACCTGTGGGGGGAGTCAGAGGTCAGAGATGAGAGACAGGATATAATCATTTACTTTTATAAAGCTACTTTCTTATAAATGTCAAAATGTCCAACATAAATAGATACTAGATGCAAGGAACAAAACATTCTGTGTTGTGCTGTTATAGGAAAATAATCAGTGACGTGGTAATGCAATGAAGTGTGATGGTGGAGTTACTGTTAACACTCTGAAGTTGTTTATTTTTGTCACACATTACACGACACATACATCATAAATTCTTTTTACATCTAATTATATGGAACGTTCATGTAACAAGTTAGTTCCAGTTCTCCCTTTACGTTATAGCAGCTATAAACAGTCGTTCCCTCACCAGCCTCCCTTTATTCTCTCACTTGAAGTTAATAACACATAAAACACGGCTAATATATACCTGCGATTTGCAGCTGTACTACTGCCAGACATGACTCTAGAAAATGAATCAGCTCTCAACTGTGGTGGTCGAGAAGATGCTATGATGCTAGCGTTAGCATGTTCTGAGAACAAACACTCACCCTGCTCCAGCAAGAACTCTGCAGTGGCCAGATGACCCTCAGACGCCGCAACCATCAGAGGAGTGCGGCCCTGTTTATCTGCCATGTTTACATCTGCGCCATGATTCTGAAGCAGCTCCACGATCTACACACCCACACACAAAGAATAATGATATGGGTGGCTGCTCAACTCTGTCACCAAAAGAAGTGAACTTGAAGTATGGACCCATCATATGCTATGGGGCAGTGTGTGTGTGTGTGTGTGTGTGTGTCGTACCTGCCAGTGGCCCTGACGGACGGCACTGAACAGCGGCACAATGCCACGTCGATTAGGCTGAGACACGGCAGCCCCCTGCTCCAACAACAATCTACACACATCCAACTTCCCTCTGCCTGCTGCTGCAGTTAGAGCTGAGAGTGAGACAGATAAAGAGAGACAGAGAGGGACAAACAGAAAGAGAGACAGATGGAGAAAGAGAGACAGAATGAGAGAGTGAGGAAGAGAGAGAGGAACAAGGAGAGAAAGTGATGGAGAATAGTAAGGGAGAGACAGTGAGGGACAGATTTTTAGAAAACGTGTATAATATTTCTTTACATTTAAACAACACCACACACACACACACACACACCCACACACACACACACACACACACACACACCTGTCTCCCCCCACAGTGTGTCAAAGCTGTTGATATGAGGGCGCTCCTCATCATCTTCGTCTTTCTCTGGAAGGTCCAGCAGGTACAAGGCAATCTACACACACATGCAGGAGAGTGAGTGCATGGTCTAGTTTGAGCGTGTGTGTGTGTGTGTGTGTGTGTGTGTGTGTGTGTGTGTGTGTGTGTGTGTGTGTACCTCACTATAACCCATGCTAGCTGCTGCTATAAGGGCCTGCTGTACAGCGTGTGTTTTGCTGAACGCTGCCTCAGAGCTCCACTCGCACTCCAGCAGGAACTTCACCACATCCAGGTGTCCTCTCAGAGCCGCGTGCACCAGAGGACACTGACCGTTCCTGTCCACATGGTCCACCTAACACACACACACACACACCTGCTTTATTAACAAAATCTTTTAAAATCATCTGTAACTCAAAGGACATCAATAAACAAAATTAAATAATGAAGAACTGAAATCGCATGATCATCCATCTTTCAAATTCTTTTATCAGTGCACCTATCATCCATCCACTGAATTATCCATGTATCCATCCATCTTTCGCAAATCCAATCACCTATCTGTCCATTCATTCTTTAGAAATCCACACATTTATCCTTCTATCCAGACTTTGAATCTTACGTGCATCTATTTATCCTTCACAAATCCATCCATCACTCCATTCATCCTTTCCCACTGCATCCTTTACAAATCTATCCATCTTTCGCAAATCTCTCCATCCATCCATCCATCCATCATCCATCTACCAATCCATCCAGCCATCACACTTTACAATGCCTTTTAGTCAACCATCTGTCATCCTTTTCTACTCCCTCCATCCATCTATACTACACACATCCTTCTATCCTTTACAAATCCACTGATCCATCCATCCAACTTTTACAAAATGATACATCCATTCATTCATCCAAACTTTACAATTCCAGCTACCCATCCTTCATTCATCCTTTACAAACCCATCCATCCATGAATCCATCCTTCAGCTTTACCGTGCATGTACACATAATCAGCCACATGGTTAATGTAAGATCAATGTTTTTTTATCAGGTGGATCTGAAACACTGTCACAGTTTGGTCAATTCATTAATACACTGTTAAATCAGAGCTGCTCACATCACCACCACCATCGCCATTCTAACCTCTACTGACCTTTGCATTTTTGGCGCATAAGGTGGTGATGATGGTCAGGTGACCGGCAGCGGCTGCGTAGCCCAGCGGTGTGAGGCCGCTCTCAGATGCTCCGTCAACGTCAGCGCCAAACTCCAGCAACAGCGTCACCATCTCTACATATCCCAGGTGTGCATACACACACAGCACCGGAGCGTTGTTCAACACCTCTGTACGGTAGTTCATGTTGGCTCCGCCCAGAATGAGCAGACGTGAGACCTACATCAGACAGAGAGAGAGAGAGAGAGAGAGAGACAGAGAGACAGAGAGAGAGAGAAAAAGAGACACATGAGATGAATGTGTAGGGTCAGATTTTAATCAGTCATATCTAAGCAATTGTAACTAGGCATTTTGTAACTAACGCACAAGGTTTCATGCTACTATATTGTGTATATGATGAGATGGTCAGATAGTGTTGGTGAGATAGTGATGGTGGGATGGTGAGTCGGTGATGGTGGGATGGTGGGATGGTGATGGTGGGATGGTGAGATGGTGATGGTGAGATGGTGGGATGGTGATATGGATGGTGGGATGGTGATGGTGAGATGGTGATGGTGAGATGGTGATGGTGAGATGGTGATGGTGGGA
>JAQQZR010000023.1:27301190-27319900 GCA_030068235.1 Notoglanidium macrostoma
GTGTATATATATGTCTGTGTGTGTGTGTGTGTGTGTGTGTGTGTGTGTGTGTGTGTGTGTGAGAGAGAGAGAGCAGAACAAAAAAGAAAAAACAGTACTGTAATTTGCTACAGGTTAAGCGTGCACATGCGCGCACACACACACACATTTGAACACTACTGATTCTACTGAACCAAATTTAATTTTCTTCACCAAATTCAGCTTCACTGAGTCAACTAGATTACTTTTACTGACTCTATTTCCATGAATCAGCACCAATGAGGCAACTTTACTGCACCAATTTTAAGTCAACAGCCTCGGTGCAAAACAGAATCAGCTTCACCGAGTTAGTTTCAGCGTGCAATTTAATCTGAGTTTAGTGAGACAAACATCCCAGCTTCAAGTCATTTTAATTAGGTTTACTGAGTCAAATTCCTGAATCGGCCCCCTTGAGTCAACTTTACTGAGCCAAATTTAGTGAGACAAACAACCCAGCTTTATCAAACCAAGCGAACAAATTTAACTGAGTCAGACTACTGAATCACATCCACTGAGTCATCTGAAGTAAGACAAATCAGCTGTGTCTATTACACCGTCACCTTCATTCTACCGATTCTGGCTCAACTTCACTGTGACAGGTGAATCAGCTCAACTGAGCCGACTGCAGCGCTACGATAAACACCGAGATAAACAAGCAAGTGAATAGTCGAATTACTCAAACAGCTTTTTAACAAGTCAACTGAATCAATGTTACAGAGTCAACTTCATTGAGTCAGCATCAATGTGACAGCTGAACGGGCTCGTCTGAGTCGACTTCAGTGAGACAAACAAATCAGCGTTAGCAGATTAAGTGGATCAGCTTGAGCATGACAACGGAGTCAGTGCCACTAATTTATTGAGTCACACAAACAAATCAGCATTTATCATTAAACTGAGTCAAATAAACTGAGTCAACTACACTATGTCAACTGGGTCAGCTTCACTGATTCAAAGGAGTCAGTTCAAAACATTAAACAAAAAGAGTCGACTTAGTTATCGCTACTGACTCTGATTATCATATTAGTAAGCTCCAATATTACAACTGAGTCAGGTTTTGTGTTTGACCTGAAACATCTTCACTGCCACCCCGTATTTGGATCCACCAGCAAAGCTTAAGTCACATGACCCCTACACGCTACTCCCCTGGGAGCTCCTCAGAGCATCCTTCTTTAACTTGTCCGCATAACAACATCAACAACAACGTAAACTACTTCCTGTTCATTCCCCCAAAGCTCACAGCGGCCGTCTTTCGGGAATTGGTGCCGTGAGCTGTGTGTGTTTTCTCGAGGAGAGCACCGCGGGGGTGCAGACCTCACACTCGTCCTTCACGCTGCTGTCAGACAAGCCACAGGAACTGTGTCAGGGTGATCTGTACACGACCGTAGCTTTGCCTTTTAGCAACGCGTGCATGTTTCTGAGCTTTGAGGGAGTGAAGGAGGGATCGGCAGCTGAGGATTCGACCACATGTGCAGAGAAAAATGCTGAGGTTGCGCAGAATATGATACCCAGAAAGAGAAAGACAAGAAGCACAGCGGCATGTTTTAATAGCAATGTTTCTCCCAGAGGTTTGCGTTGCGTTCGATCAAATAGTTCAATCATCATTCCTCAGCACTGACACATGATTTCCAGAGATTTCTGGTTTGTAAGGATTTTATTGCTTCAAATCAGTAAACATAAAACCTGGAAGAATTCACACCCCACCACGAGTCCTTTTTAATCCAGGCCTCATGGTTATAGTTACATCCCCAGGGGTGGAATTCTGTCAGGAAAGAATTCTTGATAAATCGGCACAGGGACCGAATCGTTACTTTTAACCTTTGCACATGTTCAAATGCATACCACAACTGTTAATTAGTGCATGCTAGGCCATGTCCACATTAATATGTTTTAGTTTGAAAACGCATCACTTTTTCCGTACTACTCTGGAGTTTTCGAGCCTTAAAACGGAGCATGTGGAAATGCTGCTGGCCCCATTTTAGTTTGAAAACATTTCAGAGTGGACGAGGGGAAACTTATACTTTTGTAAGCGATGGCGCACCCATGTTCGCTTCCTGACTGGGTCTCATCAGTCACGACGTATCCTTCCCTGATTCGTCGGACATTGCGTAAGCCTCGGACAATGTAATCCCCGTCCTGGACAACGTGCACTAATGATGTAATACAGTCTAAAAGACCTAAGGATCAGAACGTCTAACTGAAACCAGATCATTGCTAGTAAATCGTTGCAGCTTCATCGTAGTATCTTGGACCAATTTTTGTGATCTGAATAGAATTATTTTCTTTTTTTTCTATTATTTCTTTTTGTAGGTCAGCGGTTGTCGCTGTTGGAGGTCGGGACTGTTCATCTGCACCACGAGCTGTATGTAAACAGCTGCGGATGATCAGAGGTTAGCTAAGACTGGCGTTGATGGAGTGCGTAAGTGGGAGAAGAGAGGGGGAAGTAACACAACAGAGTGAGAAATAAAGAAAGACCTCAATATGTATCCAAAAATAAAGTTTAGGAGCTGGTTTGCGTTAGCATGGCAAGGACAGGAGCATGATGAGAGGGTTCCTGTCACCAAAAGAAAAAAACCTGATGGATGGAGCAACTAACCGGTGGTTTAAGGAAAATAAAAACGAGAGGGCACCGAGAGGAGAAAAAAGCAACAACAAAGCTCTGACAAAACACGCCAAACAACATCTTGGCTCTCTGAACGGGAATTAGAGAGAGACGGAGAGACAGACAGAAAATGTGGCTTTGTTATTGGGTTCTTTTTAAAACCATATCATGCGGCACATTCGAGCTTCCTTCAGATTCGCCGTTGAAGGGACTTTCCAAGAGTTCAGACAGAGGCACAAATTAAAAACCTGTCATAAAGAACCATCCAAGAGCAAAAGGATAATCAGATCTTTTCTAACTAACCGGCTGCACCTTTGGATAACTGTTTATTTGGGTTTATTATCCGTCGGATTGCCATTAGAACGGCTACATGCCGCCTGACTCACGGCCTGACTCCGGCTGATCTAAACACATCCAGATGAGTTTGGTTTATTGAAAAAAACTTCAGAGGAGCAGGTCTGAAAATGTCACTTTAACCAAAGTTACACTTATTCAGAGGAAGAGAAATGAAGCCAAGGCTGTTTCAGGGCCACGACGCCTGGTACCAATCAGAGAACGTACAGTCCGTTCCTCTTCCTGTCACTGTCGGAACCATTACCACAGCAAAATCTTCTTAATTAAGAAGGATTTCAGAGCAGCCACATCTGCAGAGTGTGCCCACCGCTCTGGCTGATGGCGGCTCCTTCGGGAGGCCGTGTCAGTTCAGGTCTGTCGTGTGGGAACAATCAGGATGATTCACTTCTGTGGACAGCAGCTAGCATCAGAAACACCTTGAACTGAACTCCGCTGACGTTACAAAATTTCTCATCTTTAATATCAACGTTTCGATTCAAATCCTTAATGTCCTCACCTCGTTCTTCTTCATCATTTGGATCACACTTATCCACATCCACATTAACTTCTTCATCCTCCTCCTCATTTTCATAATCGTTGGCATCTTCGTTATTGTTACTGTCATTGTGGTCACTATCGTTGTCCTCGTTGTCTTCCTCTGCCACTTCCTCATCCTGGTCCTCTTCCTCTTGCTCCCATTCTTCCTGCTGGTACTCCTTCGTCCCGCCGTCTCCAGCGTCTCCGACCATCCCTTGAGCCCCTCTCGGCCTGGTGCAGCAGCTCGGCTGCAGGAGCGACTGATCCGAAGCGCTGAGGCTGGAGGAACAGGCCCGAGACGCACAGCACAGCCGAGACATCCAGCGCCGCAGCAGGGAAGAGGAGGAGGAGGAGAACCTGGTCCGCTCGTATGGTCGAGGCCTCTTCCTCCTAAGCCACGCGCTCCGATTGCACACCTTTCTCATGTCCATGGCTCCGGTACTCTGTCTCCTCCTCCTCTTCCAGCACAGAGCCGGAGAGAGCGCAGAGGAGAATGAGCTGGCTCGTCCTTGCTCTGCTCCCTTTGGCCTTCTGGGAGGAGGAGGCGCTTTCAGGAGCGAGCTGGCCCCGGAGAGAAAACCGCTGGCTCAGACTTCAACAAGAACCGCGGGCAGTCTGCAGGCCCTGGACTCCAGAGCCCGCAAAGGGTAGAGCGAGAGAGGGAGAGAGCGAGCTGCGAGGAAACCACAAATTCTGAACTCTGGGAAAAAAAAGCTGCAAGAAGGCATACACGCCTACAGAGCGATTAGGCCAAGAGAGAAGTTAAAGTGCCTTGGACAGAGTGTGAGGGGTCAGACTTACCGAAAGAGTGCATGTCCAGGTCAAGAATCCTGGCATGGTGTGAAGTCAGTTTCAGGGAAATAAGTTCCATGTGAAAGTTTTCCAAAAGAACAGGGTGTTTTCCATGAGCACAGGACAAGACAGAAAGCAGAGGTACAGTGGAGAAGAATCACAGAGAGAGAGAGAGAGAGAGGGAGAGGGGGTAGAGGGAGAAACACAGATGGGAATGTTTAAGGGAAGCGTGTCAGGCCAAGCATGGGGGTCGTGTTACGTTGCCAGTCGCTCTAAAGGGGTCAGGGTCGACTCTCACCAACACATCCTGTCCTGAGAGAGGGATGCAGCGGGAACGGAGAAAAGGTTTGAACATCACAGATCGAGTTTCCCCAAGACTTTCAGTAGAGACCTGGTAAGGTGACTGCACATGGACGTCAACCAGCTTTCTGATTTTCTCAATAAAAATTCCGCCCTAGTTGGGGAGCGTTTACACTTCCGTCTCTAAACCAAGAAGCACTTAGTTTAAAGCAAATGACATGGAATTTTACAACGTCAGAGTGTTTGAGGTTAGTGGGGGAAAAAAAAACAAAACAAGGGTTGGTAATTCAGCCTGTGGTCAAGCACCGTCTCTGCCTGGATTATAGGGAAAGACAAAAAGCCCAATGAAAAACAAGATGAAGAATAAAGAAAGTCAGCGCTTTACAACAGTGTCCAGGGTCTGAAGAGGAAACCAGGCAAGAAAGGGAGGAGAAAAACGAGTGCAACTGAAAAAAACCCATACGGAATTGGAGCAGGACAGAGGTGTGTAACCAGGGCCGGAAAAAAACAGAATGCTTCCTCCTGCCTCATGCTGACTGTGCAGCGAAACAGGCGTCAGTGCTGGAACACTTTGGGACAGAGCCATCAAAAGAGCGGTGTCTTAATATCCTGTGAAAGTCCCAGAAAGAACACGTCCCCAAGTGGCCGGCGAGCGGAGGTGGACGTGGTGCTTTGTGATAAAAATGGACCGGGAAAGTTATTTCAGTCTTTCCTGTCTCTCTATTACACAATTACAGATGTATCAAGAGATTAACATCCACGCTAATGAACCTCATCAACGAGAACATCTTGACTGAACGTCCTCAGGAGGAAAATGGACACATCTTGTAAACTTGTGCCTAAAATATGCAAAGAAATGTGTAGATGCTGAGGTTCAAGAGTTCTTCCAAGGTGCTATGATGGTGATAAACTGTACAGGTGTAGGAATAAACAGAACAGACTGGCCTTGTGTCTGAGAAGGTGTCCTACACTCTCCTCTTTACTCTATAAACCTCAAAGTGCATTATGGGTAATCTGGACCTGTAACAGGAACTCATACACATGCTGGATTTTCTCCACTTTGCTTTTGGACTACAAAACTCAATGAACGGCTCATTATATAGTAAAACAGGGTCAAGTTCTAGATTGGAGACTGAAACTGAAATTCAGATTGAGCAGAAGATCCAGAAAAATCTACCTTGGATGTCGTTGACCATTTCAAAATGTCAAAATAAGAGAAGCTGAGGTGGTCTCGATGAACTCTAATGAGACTCTGAATCGACTCGCTGCAGGAAGGTTTTTGTCTTGATTCATTATACGCGAGGTGAAACCAAACCAAACCAAACAGCGAACGAATCAAAAGAATCAGTCTCACCGTGATTCAGATTCGACGACAGGCTAATAGGCGTCAAAGCGCCATAAAACACAGAAAGAGCTCGATCCCAGTTTCAAAAATCAAAACAAACACTAAGCTTTTGAGACTAAAATAAAGACGAAGATCCAGACTGATAGTGTTTCTGGTCTTCAAGAATTAAATAAATGCAAAGAAGATGAAGAGAATAGGGTCAAATGATTTGTGTGGAATTTATAGATCAATTCACTTCCATTAGCTTCCTGTAACTAACGCAAGCTAAAGCAATCCTAAAACTTACTTCCAGAGCCAAAAGGAGAGCAAACTGTTTTACAGGAAGTGTCTTGTGATTAGTATTAATTCAGCGGAGTGAGTAACGTCAATCCCACATGTACATGGAGAGCTGTAATATAGCTGAGCTGCAGTTCTCCTACAATAACGTGTAGTTTAGAAACCCTGCGCTTT
Organism: Notoglanidium macrostoma; assembly: GCA_030068235.1. Taxonomy (NCBI): domain Eukaryota; kingdom Metazoa; phylum Chordata; class Actinopteri; order Siluriformes; family Auchenoglanididae; genus Notoglanidium; species Notoglanidium macrostoma. The sequence goes on from JAQQZR010000023.1 coordinate 27,307,565, forward strand.
TACCAAACACAGCATACATGCAGGAATGTGAGCTGCTGGCTGTATTTATATCCATCAAAGCTAACGGTCAAAGCACAGAGCCTGGAGAATGAATGTAAAAAGAATTCAGGGCATGTTATTTCGACAAAAAAAAAAAAAAATCGCCTCCCTCTGAACATCCCTCAGCCAAAGCCCAGAAGCATTTACGGTTTCCATGTGGACATTTTTAGAGGGCACTTTTTTTTTTCAGCAATCGACCGCAAAGAAACAAAACGGAGAAAAACAGCTCAGTGTCCAGTTTCTATCAGACTTCAGTACAAATATGCGCATCGTTATGACATTATAATATTTTTATAAGTAAGAGTAGGCAAAATACAAATAAATAAATGAACCTTTTACGTCAAAATATTTTCAAGACTTGCAATGAAAAGGAATGGGAGATGTGTGGCGGCCTTCACATGGTGCCATCGCTCCGAAATCTGCTTCTCAAACAGACCTAATGTTGCTAATCTTTGCAGCAAAGATTTCTTTCATTTCAAAAGGCGGATATCTGATTACAAGCCGATCTGTCGGCCTCGCTATGACACACCAACAACCTGACCAAAGCGTGATCTTCGCTGTGTGGGGAAATCACATGTAGCTAGCGTGGTTTAGGCATCTTTAGACAGACTGACTGCATTTAACACTTCCCATAGATTTCCCATATTTTTTCCCAACTTGGTTGCCAATTCCTGCCCACCAGCCAGTTCTCTGCTGTCACACAACAGCTACGAACCCGGGGAGTGTGAAGGCAAGCACGTGTTTCCTCATGAAGCCTGCCAACCACATCTTCCCAAACTGGGAACTTCTGCATACACGACCTTACAGATGGCCACGATTGGCTGGTTTCACTGTGATTGACAGGGCAGAGAGAGTAACTCCGCCCCTCCCGCCTGCGGCTTCCTCATGAGAAGAAAGTTAGATCTTGAGGATAGATGACAAAGCAAACGCTGTTCTCGGGAGCGCGAGCTGCGTTCGTTAGACCGGCTCCTTCAACAACAATCTTACCGTGTTAAGGAAAGTAACCTAAATAAAAACATTGTTTAAGTGAAATATATTTAAGCTACAGCTTAAAGCTGACATGCCAAAACTTTGCCACAGGAAGTCCAGTGGGTTTTCACGTACCACAACACGCATCACACGACGATATAGAACACACAAACAACTCACACGCAAACAATTTACAATGTTGTAAACAAACCAGAAGCTCAATGTTATGTTGTACGTTTAATGGTATACTATTAACAGGCCAACATGCACATACGTCCTGCGCTTTACTGAAAGAACACAGCTCCACAAATCCAGAAGAACTAAACAAGACAAAACCCAACAAACACAAATACATGTAAAATCACATACTACTACTACAGGCTCGGCGTGTCGGTGCGTCACAGCCGTAATGTTCGTCCTATCTGGAGATCCTGAGTCGTCACGGCGTTCCGTGTCGTTGGATCGGGAGGAATGGCATCCGTCTCTCACACCTGCAGCATGATGCTGTGCTGTAGGAAGCACTTGTTCTCCCTGAGCTCCAGGAGGGACGGCTCTAGCAGACGGGAATTGGATACGACTAAATGAAGAATCTATGGCCAGCTCGTGATGTGTGGTTATATAACCGCACCTCCCACGTCACAGGGTTTCCATCGGGAACACCGCTCATCCGACGCCACCCACGTTTAACCCGTTACATCACACGCTTCAGCGTAAAGCTCACACACACTCCAGGATAACGTGCACTACAAACCGGTGAGCAAGAACACAAGACGTGCTTTACTTACATCTACAGCTGGAAAGCTTTGTGTGAAATTTGGAATAGTACAAAACCAGGAAATGACATCACGCTACCGTGAACAGCCTCCCTTGTCAGAGCTGACTCTGAGCACCTGATCCCTTATCCAGGAGATCGCATCCAGAAACGCAACGGAGGAAAAGCCAGAAAGAACGAACACACAGCAAGCGGTGAGAGTCTCACCGTGTCAGCCAAATCCCCGCGCAGGATCTGTCCTGCTGCTGTCCTGACACACACACACACACACACACACACACACTCAAAACACACTGATGTTCAGCTTGAGGACGTACGCGAGAAAACAACCTGTGCTCAAGATGAGTGAGAGAGAGCGAGAGAGAGAGCGAGAGAGCGAGAGATCAGGTGGCAGTCACTGTGCCACCTGGGACAGGAAGTGAGGCGGAATCGTGCCTCCAATTACGTTCCACCTCTCCATCTCCCAGCTGCCTGAAGTCCCACAGGCTATTTACAGCCAGGAGGAAAGCGAGGGCGAGGGCAGGAGCGACAGAGTGAGGGAAGAAAAACGAGTGTGAACCAAGTGAGACAGAGTGAGAGTGAGCATGAGAGAGAAAGAAAGAAAGGAAAAAAAAGTTGAGAGACAGAAAGAAAGAAAGAAGAAAAGGTACGAGACAGAAAAAGATAGCAATCGGAAAGAGATTCGGAGAGACAGAGAAACAGAAAGAAAGAAAGAAAGAAAGAAAGAAAGAAAGAAAGAAAGAAGGGGAGAAAGAAAATAAAAACAAAAAGGTAAGAGATACAAAAAAGGAAAAAGGAAACTGTAGTCCATCCGGTGTTGTGTAATAGTATTGGCACCCCTCTGCCCCATCCACTGTAAGGAGCTCATCACTGAGCTGATATTATTATTGGACAAATTGTAGGATTCAGACCTGAGGCTGAATTTATTCTATCTGACACAAGCCTCCTCCTCCTCCTCCTCCTCCTCCTCCTCCTCCTCTCAGGCTTCACTACACTGAAACACTTTCCAGAAAAAGTGCTGGGTTTTGCGCTGCATGTTAAGAGCTCGTGACTAATACATCTGTGAGTTTTACCACCCTGTAACTCAGTCACACTTCAGAAAACAGTGCAACGTCTCCGACTCATGGAGGTGTTAAAACCATTTCTGAGGAAATCTCACACACACAGTTGGCTCTCTCTCTGTGTGTGTGTGTGTGTGTGTGTGTGTGTGTGTGGGTGTGTGTGTGTGTGTGAAGTTAGACTAGACACTCACACTGAGGCTTAAAGTAAGTCAGTCAGAGGATTAAAGTAATAGCATCTGTCATGATGCTAGAAAGATCTAAAGGTTTAAAACAACCTCAAAGCTGCTGAGCAGCCAATCATAAGCCCCGCCCCTCCAGTCACTGATTAACAACCATGGAAAGAAAGAAAGAAAGAAAATAAATCTTAGAGATGTTAAATCTGCTCTTGCAGCAATTGACTAAACTCAAGCCCCGCCTTATTCTCTGTGCCCTCCAATCACTGCTTAGCAACTGTTGCTATCCACCATTATCATGTGCATCACTGTTTTAAAAGTGAAACTCCAGTCTGAGGTGAGCTTGTAAAAGTATCATCAGATACCCAGCCTTCATTTGTCAGAACAAAAGAAAGAAAGAAAGAAAGACGGCTGGGGAGAGTGGATGAGAATGACTGAAAGAAAATGAAAGAACGCAGAGAAAGAGGGATACAGTAGAGAGTAAAGAGGACAGACCTGTGATCGAGAGCCTCCATGTGGCCACTTTGGGAAGTGCAGCTCTCGGGATAAAGCCCCAGTAATTGGGCTTTTTTGTTTGTTTGTTTGTTTTTTTTAATTCAATTTTTCAAACTTTAGACATAAATATAGATACAAATTCCAAGCAACATCCTATTCAGTATATAGCATCTGCTCAGAATACAGGGCATAACACGCATTATGCTGTTACTTCCCTCATAAACTGTGAACTACATTACATTACATTAAACATTCAAATGTGGAGGTTTTGGTCTTCAAATATTCAAATAAAAATCATTAATAATTAATTAAATAATATTTCAAAGTAAGTACAGTAAGCTAAAATATTATACATACACATCTCAGCTCCCATGCGCACACATCTTTTTCAGTACTATGATTGTGTGTGTGTGTGTGTGTGTGTGTGTGTGTGTGTGTGTGTGTGTGTGTTACCCGGGAGTCTCTTGAGTGGCTGTAGTCTCATGCTGAGGGCCTGGTGTGAGAGGAGCGGTGAGGAGGGCAGGGAGCGAGACACTCCCTCCATGATGCGGATGTGCTGCATTCCCTCAGTCACCGGGAGAGGAGACACGGCGTAATCACCCTCAAACACACACTCACCATCCCCTGGTGCCCCACCTATACACACACATGCACACAGAAACACACAGAAACACACACATTAGATATGGGTTTATGTTTATGCAAATTACAGAATATCGATAAAAGAGAAAGAAAATAAATTCTACAAAAAAGTAAACAGTTTCTGGTGAAAAGGAAACTGTGAGAAAAGTGAGAACTCTTGATGAGATCACAGTAAAATGATAACAATAAAAATGAATAAATAAAATGTATACAGATAAAATAATAATAAAAGAAACAGAGTCCCAATGAAGGGGGTGTGGCCTCTGTATCAATCAATCTTAATGGAGGAGAAGGGGGCGTGGCCTCTGTACCTGTCAGTCTTAATGAGGGGGTGTGGTCTCTATATCTATCAGTCTTAATATGGCTGCGTGTTCTCTATCCATCAGTCTTAATGAGGGGGCGTAGCCTCTGTATCTGTCAGTCTTAATAAGGGGGCGTGGTCTCTAGCCATCTTAATGAGGGGGCATGGCCTCTGTATCTTTCAGTCTTATTAAGGGGTGTGGTCTCTGCATCTATCAGTCTTAATGAGGGGGCGTGGCCTCTCTCTGTCAGTGTGGAAGAAGGTGCTTTTATTTCTGTCAGCCATCATAATATAAAATATAAACACAATGTACATAATCAAGTTATTTCTTATTTCAGTTCTGATGCAAATTTAATATGGGAAAAATGAGACTGTTTGTTGGTGTGTGTGTGTGTGTGTGTGTGTGTGTGTGTGTGTGTGTAGGAATGTGAGATTGTGGACTGTGTTGACGTCAAAGCATTTTTCTGGCCTTTCCTCCCTCTCAGGTCCTTTCCTTCCTTCTACGCTACCCTTTCCTTTTCACACTCCTTCTCTCCATTTTTTTCCACACAAACACACACACACACACACACACACACACACTCTCAGCAGGATCTGGTGTGATGGACGAAGGGTCAGTGTCTCACTGCTACTGCAGTTGCACTGCGTCATGTGATGGCGTCAGACAGGAAGTGGTCGTGTGGAGAGCGTTCGGCCAGCCAGCGACAGATGGCAGCAGCGGGAAGAGAGTAAATACAGAAAATCATGAATGGAGTGCGCATGCACACACACTCACTCACACACACACACACACACACACACACACATACGAACCGCTACATACAACTTTCTTAAGTTTCTTAATAAAAACAAGTCCCAGGAATCACTGCTGATTTCTTTTCTTCAGCTCAGCGTTGAGCACGTTACAGCCGGCTACACAAACCCTCTATGCTAGCCTTAAACTTGCTAAATTTCAAATCTTAACAGCTTATTTTAAACCTCAACTAATATTTCAGTAGGACTACCATTCAGTATTGTATTAATATAATAACTAGTAGTATCGATACACAAAACATCAGCTGTTGTAGTAAAGACGTGAGGTGAGATGACTTATAAAGCCGCAAGAAGGAGAAAATCCCTGCTCAGGAGAGGAAAAAGGGAGCAAAGAGAGTATGGATCAAATCTCGCCACTCGGAGCAAAATCCCCTTTCGCACGCTCTCATGCTGACGTACATCCAAACTGAAACTGAATAATTTTCTCAGATGGTTGAAGCTCACACTCCAGATTCAGTATTCAACTGCAAAGAGATTTAGATATGAAATAACAGAGAGGCAGAAGGAGCCTTTGAGCTCGCCGCATAAGAGCAGAAAGAAAACGAGCAGCTCCATATCCACACTATCTCTACTGTTAAAATGGGTGTGTTTGTGTGTGTGTGTGTGTGTGTGTGTACGCATTATCTTGATTTGAAAAATCAATGAAAGCCGACACGCTTAGTAACCCGTAAATGCGCTCGCTCTAACGGGTTATCGTTTCCATAGTAACAGCTGATTCACAAGGACGTGTATAGCAGACACTCCACATAAACGGAATAAAAACCGTATGTAATTGTTGTGCAATACAGTGTTTTTCTGTAAGAGAGATTTAATAAACACTTAGGGAAGGAGTCTCCAGTGTCAGCGCTCCGTACCACTCGGAGGTAAAGCTGGAACGAAGATTTTTAAGACGTCTTCAGGACAGAGGTGTTTACGCTTTGTGGTTTCCCAGGAGACTAAAATAAAGCAAGGCTGTTGAAGGAAAGACTGTTTATAGCTGCTATAATGTAAATGAGAACAGGAACTCACTTTTTAGGAATATTAATTGTAGCTCCAGCTTCCCCGCCACCCAGACGCATAAAGCGCTATAGATAATGGATGGATGGATGGGAAAAAATTGATGGAAGTAGAACTAACTGAGCAGCGGCATCAGCATTCTACATGTCTATGTTCTTTAGCTTACCCTCTTCTTCAGTGCAGAACACTTCACACACTGAGCTCTACCTGGCTTATCAACATGGTCACACCAACCACAGGCGTCTCTAAAGATGGTGCTGTAGTCAGGGTTCAGTTTCACCGATGCGTACACGACTACATAAATTTTGCTGTAGGATGTGTCCAATAGAACTTGGAAGTTTTCTAATGGCTTGGATAAGATCTGCACTCTAATGGCCATAAATGTGAAGAACTGATCCATGTTAAAAGTATTGAGTAGAGAAGGCTGCACAGATAACAGCATCAGTGGCATATGTTCCACCTCCGGGCTCTCGGCTCTCTTCTGCACATGGCACCAGACCAATCAGGTCAGAAATACGTCAGTGCCTCTCAGCCTGGTCGAGTGTGGAGGAGTGGAGATAATGTATACCACTAATGAACTGTATCATGCTGGAAAAACATCCTTGGAAGGTCAAGGTCCTAGTTCAAGATCCTTCAAATGAGTTCCAAACACAAGTTTCCACTAATCACATATTCAGAATTGGGAACCCAAGTCAATATCTACATTGGTAATGTTACTTGACCTTTAAATGATGATGGTTCCAGTTCTTGTGTGGTATAATGTTTTCCAGGATGATCCTAGAAATGGAATCATTGGCATTTTGTATCCTCCCAAGTCCTACTACGCTGTATGCCTGTGTGCAACCTGTCTGTGAAAGCTGTCATTCAGCAAGACGCCTCGAATCTTGCGGTACAATCTTCAGAACGTGTGATAAAAAACTTTGATGAAGATCAAAACCACAAATCCACCGGCTTTGACGTTCTGCTGCGCTCCTGCAGGCTCCAGTGAGCAGCGTGACGTACATACTATACATCTTCACGGTCTGTGCTCCAAGCTACGGCTGACGAGCTCCATACCATCCACTTATTCAAGCTCCTGCTCACTCATTCATCCGTGGCTTTGAGTAATAAGGTCAGTCTCAATGCAGTAGCACCACTGATTGAGTTTCTCAACGGTACAGGCACATGAATCCGGAAGAGAACCCTGAAGGTCACCTGTGATGGGATCGTCTGTCAATCATCTTGACCAGGTGAATAGAGGAGGTCACGCTGAACAAACTAATAATAGTCCATCACCGGGAATCGATAAGCGAGCACGGATGTCGCTCTGTTTTAAATGAAGCTGCCAGATGGACAAGAGGGAGACTGAAAATGAATGTGTGTAACGGAATATACTTTGAAGAATGGCGGTGACATCCCGGAAAATGATTTCCTGCACCGATGCGGTCAACATCTTCATCAGCTTCTGGATTATTACGTAAACCTTTGCTGTATTTGCACTCACTGGCCATTTTGTCAGGTCCACCTGATATACAGGTCACGTATAGTAACTGTGGTCCATCTGTTTCGCCGCACAAAGTATTGGCACCCCTCTACCCCATCCATAACAGACCATTGTCGGACCAGCACTAAGCTGACCGTATTTGGGGAGGTGGCCTATTTTTGGTGAAGCAGTGACCCTCTTATGGTAGTGTTTGGTTCTGGTACAAGCAGTAAAAGTGAAAATGCAAAATGCAAAGTTAACGCATTAAATTACTGATTTATTTATCACTGAACCAAGGAAACGATTCTGACATTTATCACCGTTGAACTGTAGCTCAAACAGTTAGCAAAGCGCCAACTGACGCAAGGGAGCGTTTAAAAATCAAATCTTTCTAATTAGCCTCACCAATGCAATAATTTATCTAGTGGTAGATTTGACTCTTCATTGTAGGGTGTTTTTGTCTAACAAAAATTTTTGGTGGCACAAAGGTCACCTCTAAAATCTGGTTAATTGGTACTAAAATTTGTCTAATGTTAGCAAAGTCAGATATTCATTGTTTGATTTGATTTCACATGGAAAACATTTCCATGAGAGGAAACGAGAGAGCTGCATCTGTAGGAAAATCAAGTTGAGGTGAGAGCACATGAGATGAGGTCGGGGAGAATGGGGGTGGTGGCTTCTGGGGTTGTTAGTTAATATCGGAGCGCGCAAAACACCAACGCAACTATCAATCATTCTAAATTCATGTGTCGACTGGATAATCTGCCACTTTTATTGGGAGGAAAACTGGAGAGCTCTTGAAGTTGGGTGTTATGAAGCTGAGCTCCAAAAGATGTTTACAAACCTACAAAGTGACCAATATGGTAGCTGTGCCTGCTAACCTGAACAAAGAACATAGCTACAAGGTAGCTGATCCTGATCCCTGGTTATTTACGTACAAGACTGGTGCATAACAGATCATGTCGTAAACAACACGTAGTCACCTTAAAAAGGAACTTTCAAGACTCGTTATGCTCAGTCAAGTTTATGTATGAGAGTTGTGCTCCATTGAGTTGATGAGTTGGGTTTTTTGGGTGGGGCAAAACAGAGCTATGAGGTTTAGCACAACACAAAATCTGCGGTTTGAGCATCAGTGCATGAGTCAGAAATTTGGGTTACTAAAACATGCTAGATGTATAATTAAAGTCATTTGTTATTCTGACAGACCGAATCGAGCTCCAAGCCAGTTAAGTTCATATACGAGTAGCTGCTAACTGGTGCATTAACACATTAAGATCCCTGATAATGTTTAATTAAGACAGACGTCGCCATGTCTGCGAGCTTTATTAAAGGTTAATGATACTAGCCAGTTAGAAGTTTTCTCTGTGAACTTGGCCGTAGTGCAGCAGTACAGGCAACAATAAGAGACCGAGTGTCTGTCTGCTCCGTCTAGAAACGTGATCGCTGGGCGTAGTCTGCTAGTGATCAATAATTAAGCATTTCTGCTGGTCATGCCATGAATTAATGGGAACAGAGGGCTGCAGATGCACTCAGCTAATGATCTCTACATCCCTGTTGCTCTTTTGCATCATTCTTGCTCTTTCCATTTTACCAGATGGGGTCAAGACGGCACCATGTTCGAACATGGTACGACCCAAAGATGTCTACTGATGCAGGAGTCACGTGACTCCTCCAATATGGCCACAATTCAGCTAGGCAGATACAAAGACAAATTCTCTTTGTAATAAATACTAAGCTGCTCATAAAAGTACAATGCTTATGCATGCAGGTGTAAAGAGTCCGACAGCCATATAACAGACAACATACACAGCATACTAACATACAAAAGAGGGTCCTACCACTTAAGAAGTACTCTATATACAGTACCTATTGCAGTGTGTAGGGCTGTAGAGTACTATACAAGCATGTAACGTGGCATTACAGTAATACGTAAAAGTACACAGTGTACTACAGACGTACTATAGACCACTGTACTACAGCACTACAACAGAAGATAAGATGAGGTAAACCTTTATTAATCCCACAAGTGGGAAATTTGCATTGCCACAGCTGAACGTGGACAGAACAAAGAGCAGCAACGATTAAAACAATGGAATAATAAAAATACAAATGTTCACTATACAATCCAGAACATAAAAATAGTATAAAAAAAAAAAGAAGCAAACTGTTCACTACAGTATTACACAGATCTGTACGGAGTACTACAGGAGTTCACAGAGGCATATAGGGTGATCATGCAGTACATAAAAAGTACATAATGTACTATACTACTAAACTACAGTAATACAACAGAGGTATACTGTGCACTAAAATACTACACAGAAGTATTATAGTATATAGCACTATATAAAAAAGGTATATAGCACATTATACTGCTGTAATACAGCATTACAACAGCGTGCACTACACCACATCATACTGCTGAACAGAACTGTACAAAGTACACAGTTGTATAAAGGCTATTACAGTGCCACATAAAAGGCATGTAGTGCAATACTACAGTAGTACTACAGAGATAACTCTGGACTACAGTACTAAACGGATGTGTATAGAGTACTGCCATAGTACGTAGACAAACACAGAGTATTACACTACTACATAAAGACTATGTCGTGTACAGTAGTGCAATACTAGAGGAGTACAACAGAGGTGCTTGTACGTCATAGTATCACACACAAGTTTATGGAGTATACTAAAGTAACACACAGAGTTATACTGGGTATTACAGCACTACCGAAAAGACATATAGTGTACTATTCTGCTGTACTATACTACAGTACTATAAAAGAAGTAAACATTAGTAGTAGACACAAGTACATTAGAGTAGTAAACAGAGGCATAGGGGGTATTACACCACTATGTAAAAGGAATATAGTGTACTAGACTGCTAAACCAGAGTACTTACAACAGAGGTAAATTGTTCACTATATCACTACACACAAGTATGTAGAGTACACTATAGTAGTACACAGAGGCATACTGGACAATGCACCACTACATAAAAGGTATATAGAGTACTATACTCCTATACTATACTACAGTAGTACAACAGAGGTAAATTGTTCACTATATCACTACACACAAGTATGTAGAGTATACTATAGCAGTACACAGAGGCATCCTGGGCAATACACCACCACAAAAGGTATACAGTGTACTATACCTCTATACTACAATAGTACAACAGAGGTAAATTGTATACTACAGTGGAATACTGTGTGCTACAGCACTACATTACTATATAAAATGCATACTGCTTGCTACAGTACTACAACATTAGAAGAGTAGAGAATACTACTATAATACACACCGATATACAGGGTATTACAGTGCTACATAAAAGGCGCTGTACTATACTGATACTAAACAGTACTATAATGAAGGTAAACTGTGTACTATAGCAAGAAGAGTGTTCTTTCTGCTGTGTTACAGTATTAGACAGAAGTGTTTAGTGTTACATAGCACACAGAAGCACACAGCAGTAAGTTAAAGGTGTGCTAGTGTTATACTCCAGTGCTACAACAGATCTAACCCGTGCACTATATTATTAGAGTACTATAGTAGTATACAGTGTACTGCAGCACTACATAAAAGGTCTATAGTCTACCAGAGCACTATATAGAGGTGTAGAGAGATCTATGGCGGTACATAAAAGGTGGCTAGAGTATTATTGCATTTTTATTACGGCGTATTAGAGTACTTGGGTATTATAGGTGTGTGCTTTTTATGTCTGTGAGGTTTGTAAAAGCCTCTGAGCTTCATTCATCGCTGTGGGACCTGACGTTCAGCCACCTTGACATGATAAATCTTCTAATAAGACCGTATCAGCAAAACATGGCCAAGCCGGTGGTTGGGGGGGGGGTTGGGGGAGAAAGAGAGAGAGAGAGAGAGAGCTAATGGCTGACACACAGACTAACCGTCTACACTAACACAGTGGAACGCTGGAACCATCATCACACACCTTTCTAACGGACTGAATAACACACGCCCACCTGACCATTATGCAGATATGTTATCGAAATGAGATTTCTTTGGCATCATGTGTATCCTGTGTCTGTCAGTCCCAGTAAAGGGGGCGTGGCCTCCATGCCTCTTTCCTATTCCCTCCAAAAAACAAACAAAAAAAGGCAACACGATAACTAGCAGTGGGAGACATGACAAATAATAACATATCCCCATACTTCAAGACATGCATAATATGCATCACAATATATACAGTGGGTTTAACTAATATACTGCCAGGAAAATAATAGTGGAAATAAAACCAAACAAACAAACAACAACAAGAAACCGAGTTGGAATTCTATTTTTGATGAAGTCCTCATATTATATTCCTTTTTATATTTTTTAAATAATTTTGTTTTATTTTACATAAATAATTGTATAAATACAAATGTTATTTAAAAAAAAAATATATATATTATAATAGCATTACCTATGATAACATTTCAATGGGGTTTCAGTTCATATCTGAGTCTCGGTTATCATTATATTTCCTCATCCATTTATTTAACAGCAGCCAAATTGATCAATAATAATGGTTAGCACTGTCGCCTCACAGCAAGAAGGTCCTGGGTTCGATCCCCGGGTCACCCAGGGTGCCTTTCTGTGCG
>JAQQZR010000023.1:27320589-27335561 GCA_030068235.1 Notoglanidium macrostoma
ATCTTGGCGTCAGTTATTCTTGGGAACATCTGTCTTAAATAACGAAAACCTTCACCTTCCTTGTTCAGTGCTTTCACCAAATTCTTCATGAGTCCCAGTTGTATGTGAAGAGGAGGCAAAAATATCTTTGCCGGGTCGACAAGCGATTCATGTGCCACATTTTTCTGTCCTGGAATTAACTTTTTACGGAGTGGCCAGTATAAGTTACTTACGGAGGTGAAAATGTTTGGATACACCATTAATTGTGATAACTATTGTTGTAGTGTTTTGCCTTAAATCTCCACAGTTCACAAAACTGACATTTATTTATGTAAATGAGGCTTCATGTAATTAAATATACATAAATTTGCATACTTAATAAAACCAAAAATCTTCCCTTTGGATGATATTAGAATGAAAAAGTTAATTTCAAGGAAAGACACTTTACTGAGAGAGGGGGTGGTGCACACACACACACACACACACACACACACCAACCTGAACCCACTCCACTATCTCTCTGCCTCTATCGCTCCACCGAGACCAAAGAGTGGGCGAGAAATGCTGACAGGGAGGGATGAGAGGGGAGAGGAGGGATGTGTGAGCATCTGTGTGTATGTGTGTTACTATTGTGTGTGTGTGTGTGTTTGTGTGTATATGTACGTATGACTCAGGATATGTGCATGTTCACTAACATTAGCGTAACTGTGTGTTAACTTTGCGTGAGCAGGCAGCTGACTGTGTGTGGGAGATTACTGGGTGCTAGCATATGTGTACAGATATTTCTGTGTGTGTGTGTGTGTGTGTGTGTGTGTGTGTGTGTGTTCGTTTCTCGTCAGGGTTTGAATCTTTTTTAAAGCCACAGAGCTTTTAGATCCTCATTAATAAGCCACTGGATCAAGCAGTGACTCACCAACAATAAAGCGGCAACACCAACAGAGAACTAAAGTGCAATCACACACACACACACACACACACACACACACACACACACACACACACACACACACACACACACAAAAGTGAGATCAGATGTCACTCTAATGATCTGATCTAATTAGTAGACTTTAATGATGTTTGCATGAAATTATTCATTTTCTATTAAAAAGTAAAAATTGTACATAAAAAATTAAATGTTAGTACAGGTGGGAGTGGCCTCATATGCTAATGAGCACACTTGACTGACAGCCCTTTAGCGGACACGCCCAGCCTATTACATCCCTCGTGCAGAAATAAAGTCAACAATAAAAGAAGCGAGAATCTGGATTGTTCATAGGTTAGTTATTAACTAGCTTCGCTAAACCCTAACCCTTTCTCCCCGCTAGTTATCTTTCTCCCACTGGATTCCTTTCATTTGTCAGTTATTTTTCACTTACTAGTTATCTTTCTCTCCCCAGCTCGCTCTCACTTGCTAGTATCTTTCACTCACTCACTAGTCATCCTTTTCTCGCTAGATTGCTTTCACTCATTTTTCTTCACCTTGTTTGTTTTCACTAAATAGTGATCTGTCACTTGTTAGTCATCATTTAATCACTAGTTCTCTTTCCCTCACTAGTTACCTTCCATCCCCAGTTTGCTTTCACTAGTTCTCTTTCCTTCACCCGTTTCCTTGCTAGTTCACTCGCTAGTTCCCCATTTCTTTCACTTCCTTACTAGTTATCTTTTCCTTGCTAGTTTTCTTTCACTCACTAGGTACCTTTCACTTGTTAGTTATCTTTCACTTACTAGTTTGCTTCCACTTGCTGTTTATCTTTGGCTCACTAGTGAACTTTCCTTCTCTAGTTCGAGTTCAATCACTAGTTCTGAATATCTGATTTCCTCAAAAGAATTTGCATACATCTAAACTTGGCTCACCTTTATGCCCCGCCCACTCCTTTTCTATGACGTAAGCCCTGCCCCTTACTGTAATCCATCACCGCCTGTTGATATTTTTCAGCGCTGGTGTGAACGCAGGCCTACGCTGTGAATAGTTTAAATCACCAGATCCATAAATCGCCATCTTTATTACGTACCATTTCATCCCTTTCACCAACCTCCCCTAAATTTCCAGGACTCACCTCTCTATGCTGACGGTGCGTACTCGCCAGGCTGAGTGACAGAGCCATGATTGATACCCGGAAGACTGGATGGACGAGCAGTTGAGGAGGCGACGGAGCAGCGAGCGAGACTGAGGCGAGTGAGCGTGCGAGCCAGGGAGCGAGGGAGCGTGTCCTCTCTGCAGTGTCGATGAGGACCGCCAGTCACCAGCGTCTGCACCAACTACACCACATACACTCTGTTTCTCGCTCTTGTGCGGGAGTGAGGCGGACAGACGCAGCCCTCCTTCCACTCGTTCTCTCCCACACGATAACAGCTATTCAGCTGTCTCTCTTCTCTCTCTCTCTTTCCCTCCCTCATCCCTCGCTCCCTACGCACAACCTCGTAACCTGTCCTGCATGCGATCCACCCACTTCCCTCTGATTCAGCAACACAAAAACCGCGAGAGGGAAGAACACAGCGTTTCAGGATACAGCATGTCAACACACACACACACAGAGCATTAAAAAGCGCAGTGCCATGTTTTCACAAGGCTGTATATCTGCTTCTCGTTTTAAATGATGACACGGCAGTGAAAACGGAGGAGTGTGCTGTGTGGCTCAGCTCTAAAAGCGCAGCCCTGATGAAGCACATTCTCTCAAAGTCACACTCAGGGGTCAGATGGTTTGCTATCCAAACCTCTTTTGCCACCACGTTACACCCTGTTCCTCAGAATCACAGGCATGAATGGCAAAACTGTGCATTGCAATATACGCTGTACTGATATGAAATAAAAAGCCCCTCATGTAACATGCACACTGTGGCAATGACAACGCTCATACCGGTCCTAGCTAGTACTAGCTAACAATCTAGCCTAGCTCGACTAGCTTCACTCATCTTCGGTATCCTGGACAGGGTGGTGATGGATAAGCGCTAGGTGCGATAAGAAGATTGTTTTGCCTTCTCTCCAGCTTTGTGGGCAAGAGCTATTTTAGACATTTGTCCATGTTGTGACCTTGACTCTGTTTGGATCAATTCCAAAATCGAACCCTTTTTTTTTTTATCTGCTGCTCAGATCTCTTAATTATCCAATCAACACCCTTTTTCCCAAGACGTTCATTAGCTCATTCACCTTCAGCCAGCACTTCATCCTGGTCAGGGTTGTGGCTGGTCCGGAGCCCATCCCCGGAACACTGGACGTAAGGTGGGAATACACCCTGGATGAGCGCCAGTCCTTCGCAAGGCACCACACACGTACTCACACCACATCAATCTACAAACCGCAGGAGACGAATTTGAACAGGAGGAAAACAATGTGAAACTCCACCCAGATGGTAACCCGAGCTCGGGACTGCTCTCACCCGGGGAACTCTGGAGCTGTGAGGCAGCAATGCCACCTGCCCTCGTACCAGGACAGGTTCGCTAAAGGAAAATCATGAGCGATAATTTAGAGCATGCGTCACACACTTACTCTGATACTACATAAGCTCACATGCTGCCTACTTATAGAAATCGGCGATCGCAAGCCACAGCGACACAGATCTAATAAACCTGGGTACGATATCCAGTCTGATGTTGGTAAGCTGTACTATGATAACACGTCAAAACACACCATCATCAGCATCATTACCTCCATCTACACTTGGGTTTGGCACCAGTATGGCATTGATCAGTGTGCCATTTCATGCTGCGTTTCTATTGGTTGGTTAGAATCTTTGTCAGAATGTCAGGAATCGTTGGTTGCAAGACCATGACAACGCCCATCGTTCAACCGCTCTCAGAATGTGAAATATGGCCATCGTTTTTGGAGCCACAACCAAAGCCATCGCCAGGTTTCATCTGGAACAGCTCAGAATCGTACAGTCTACCCCCACCATTAGAAAACAAGGTTTCCCATCTCTTCAAGGATTCACTTGATAAATAAGAAATGCCATCTTCTAAAAAAAGATAGGAAAGAACTTTCTACAAAGGTTTAACACAAAATACAAAATGGTTGATTTACACAAAATATTGCTGTCTGTATGCATGTATAACACCCAGATGAAAGAGCAAGCCATTTTTTTAAATCTGCTGGTTACAACGATAGTTCGTTTTAGAGCCTACAAACATTCAACTGCTTGTTCTTGAGATGATGAGAATCTCAGCTCAGACAGACAGACGGACGGAGGAACAGGCAGACGTGCTGCAAACGTAACGCCTCTACCACCTAAACGAATACAAAATACTGAAGATGTCTTCAGTCCTCCTCAAAAAAAAAAAAGTATGTATCTTTTGCATCACGCCATATCACCATTTCCTCCACAGTTGCACAGATAGTCAAGCTAAAGACAACTCCTTTTATAAAACTTTAGCCAAAGTTCCAAAGAATGACAGCGATGTAATTACGGCCGTCATCGGAAAGTTCCCAATAAACAAACGGTGATGCGTGTTTAGCTAAACCGAAGGCACTGTAATTTGGACTCCTCCCGCAGAAGCAACATCTCATCTGGTTCTGCAGGGTTTCTGAGAGACACGGGAGATTCAGAAGCCCGCCAGAATCCTTTTTTTTTTTTTTTTTAAATAAACTACTTTGTTCTCGGGTGACACGGGGATTCGCTCCACTTTACAGGAACGTACATTATCAGACAAGGGGTCACGTCCTCACGTCTCCTCTCTGTTCTTCAACGGAACCAGTCGCTGGTCTTTAATTACAGACATATCGACGTAATCAGAAGGTTCCCACTCAGCTCAGGCTTCCTCACGGCCGCCCCTGACTTCATAATCCGACTCTGAATGGAAGCCGGCACAGCAGCGCGGAGAAAAAAGGATGAAGATGATAATCTTTTTAAATAATAGAAGCGGAAAGACAAGGCCGGTCTCGAGGGGAAGGACGTCTTGCGGCTCAGCGTCTTCTCCGCGGGATGCTGTGGTATCTGATTGGCCCGGAGTTCGTGACCTCGCTTTTGTCAGCAAGGGCAGAAAGGGGAAAAGGAAGGATCGCAGAGTGAAGCGGCCCTCGTATACATCAGAGGACTGGGATTAAAGGATTAAAGGACATTAAAGGATGGTAACATTGACAAAGGCCATAGTACTGAAGAGTCTTCTCAACCCCTTAATGATGCTTTGGACGTCCCTTAAAGGTTCTATATAGAACCCTACAACAGAGTGTCCTGTACGCGCAAAACAAAACATGTCTTGTCTTCTTGTATATACAGTGCAATTTTATTTTATACAGCACCACATGAGCCCTGTGTACTGGCTTGTGTATCCTACTGTGTGTCCTTTATAATAATTCGGTCTTGCCCACTACATCGCCTTTATGTGTCCTACTACATCTACTAATTATCCAAGCAACCCTTTCATCCAACATCTAGACATTTATTAACTCATGAAATATTGCTACACACACTGTATCATCTAGGAGGGTGTATAATACACAGATGAACCAGTACGCTAGTTAGCTAACCGGCTAGCAAGCTTTGCTAACATTGCGTAACCTTGGACCAAAATCTATTCTATCCAACATGGGACCTCGCCAACGTGGTACACTACAATACACACCACTACACGACACCTCCCGTTAGCTTACTCCTGAGAGATCCAGGACAAAGAGGGAGGAAACCCTTGCAATAAGAACCTCACTGAAGGGATAAAGGGAAATCTAAGTGTCAAAAACAAAACAGGTCATGGCAGTGAATGAACAGGAGAGCTCACTTGCATCACTTTTTGGATGACAGAATTAAAAAAAAACATCATGGGGTTTCATTTCACTTTTAGGACTTTTATTGGATTTGGCTTTTGTGGTAAAGCACAACAGAAGCACTTCAGACACAGCGGCAGATATAAAAGTCTCAGGATACACTAATCTGCCTGGCTGACAGGTGTGTGTTATATTCACACAAACACATTTGGCCCAGGGGTAGATCCGTCCACAGGTGAAGAAGTAATTCAGATGTTTGGCTTTTAAAGCCAGACCTGCCCAGAGAGCGCACCCGCCCGCCTCGCCTCGCCCGCCTCGCCTCGCCTCCGCTTTATTTATATACAGCTTTTTCTAAGGATATTTACCTTCCATCGATGTTACTTACTTACCATCGACTCTGTGTTCCTCTTATGACATTATCAGGAAGTTAAGAACCCTTACTCAACCAAAGAACCCATAAGCAACCTGTGAATTTCTTACACTGGTTTGTAGATCACGCCAAAATCACCAGTACTAGTTAATATTAGCACATTTAAAAATGGCACACCATGCAAGAAAGAAAAAAAAATCTTAATAAGCAAACTGGTAGCAACAGAATGTGTATGTGTGCACAAGTTTTATGCCTTATAAATGCTTTTAAACTTCTAACAAGTGTTCAGTCAAGAACCTTAACGTGACGTTTGGGCTAATTTACAACGACGTTTCGCTGATTACAGTCAAATTAATTCAATGTCTGTGTTTGAATGTTAGATTATTTACGGAAAGGCGAGTTTAATATGTTGGGCATGGTGCATGGGCATTATTACATCCCTCAGAAAAAAAACCAGATATGAAATGAACCTGTAATGTTGGAGCAATAAACCATCAAAGATTTGAATGTAAAAAAATTATCTCTGGAAAATGCGTACAGAATGACCCCAGACAACCTCCGAATGATGTTCAGAAAGCCGAAATAGTTGCATAAGCGGTGGCACTGCGCCTGATTGGTTTCACTGCTAAGCTTGACAGAACTGCTGAAGCTCAGCTAGAGAAAAGCCTCTCATTAGCGAGTTGCGCTCATCCTCATCCAACAGGCCATGGAGAACCCTGAGCACAGAGGCACTGGATTAACCACACTAATACAGAGACAGAAAAGGACGTGACCTTTGGTCAGGTGGCGGATAACTTCGGCTTTCCGAATCAAATCTGTTTAAAATATCAGCATAGCAGCGAGTCTGGGCTCTCTGGATCAGCGCTGGATGTCAGTGGTCCGTACACTCGTACGCATGTTTTATTGAAATCATCCGTCAGCGGCATCCGTTTCCTCTCAGTGCACTTCCTTTATAGTGCGTTCATGAAAATATGACTCAGCAATGCCCGAATAAGTGAGGACTCCTATCAAATTGTCAATTTTGTGATTAAACCCAAGACAAGTAAGGAATAAAACGTCATTACAGGAAAATAAACAACGGTGCAGTGGTGTGGCTGGTACCACACCTTGTTTAATGTCATTCCCTCACCTGCCTTTCTTTTCTCTCTCTCGAAGTAAAAGAAAATCACTTACGCTTCCAAGAAAACGCAACGTGTAAATACTAAATGCATTTAGTACATGCCTGTAGTAACTCTTAGTAAAGCGTTTCAGATGAAAAACCTTGTTGTAGGGTTCTACACAGACCCTAGAAATAAAAATAAAAAAAAGACTAGACCAATATCGATCCACTTGAGTATCGCGATATGATATTTTACGACGCTGTATCGATTCTCAAAAACACTGTATCGATTTTTAAGTAACAGTTTAATGCAAGAATTCGATGCAGACTGCGGTTCATTTTGTGTTGGGTTTAAACCCTTGACCTCTAGATGGCAGCGTTATAATAAAACTTCAGCCATTTGACTCTAGACGGGCTCTGGTAGCGCGTGAGACAAGAAGTAGCATAAGGGCACAGCGCTAACATTAGCATTAGCGAACCTAGCCGACTAGTAACGTCACCACTGATGGCGGAATCCGTACGAGTCGGATCGGCTCCTGTGGTGTACTTTTTTATTTTAGATTTTATGCATATGGTTGTGTGCGTTTTATACCACGACATTTTCCTACAATTCGATTTTTCACAGAGCTGAGCATGTGTTCATTAAAACTCCAGTGTTTTATTACAACATGCTGTAAATATTGTCTGCAGACAACTTTGGCAAACGAATGACAGGCTGCCTTCAGAGCGCGTCCAAATTCCCCTCACGAGCCAGAGGGGTCTGGAGGCTAACCATCAATCGGCCGTCAACACGCGTGCTTTCCGGCACGGAGCACGATCCCTGCTGCATGCTCAACAAGTTACTCGCTACACAGATTTAATTTACGGCCAACTCATTATTGCGAGCGAGTCGTGTCCGTGTCTGGGGAGGCGCTGAAGAAAATCAGCCACTAGATTAGAAGACAGCTTGGTTAGATCCTGAACCGTACCGAAAGCTCGTGGGAGTCTAACATTCCCAGGAAGAGATCAAAGCCAAACAGGGCTGCTATGCAAAACAGACGACCACAGGAACGCACAAAGAGCCTTCTCATCAGCTGGGGAAAAAAAAGGAATATAAGTTGAAGCTTTCTAAAACTCTACACATCTGTGAGAGAAAAATGAGGTAAGGAGGCCATGAATTGGGTCTGGGCATCTGGGCCTAGCATCTCCGTCACTCCGCCGCCACTCCGAGCGCTGCAGCTCCTTCACAAAAGCCCAGCGGGTGCTGATCTGATTTCTTGCTACCCAGCAGCCGTGCAGCTTTTGTAAAATGAGCACAGTCGGTCTCTTCGTGACTCGTGAACAGTTCGAATGGGAACAGACGCTCTGGCAACGTCTTCCCGAGCCAGACGCTTAACCCACAGATTCTGTTTGAACTTGTGCTTGATAAAGTGCACAGTGTGGCGTCTCCGAGATCACCCCCGAGCACCGCACTGCTGAACCTTTCTTCATGGAGCAGTTTCACTAAATATGTTCAATAAAAATACCTCCTTTTCAAATTTTTTCTTTTAAACCAAAAATGGATGATTACAGTATTAAACAGGATTTGTTTCTCAGCGTGTGCTTGTTTCTGTGCCTGGCATTTACTGACTTTTCGAATCAACATTAAAAAGCCATTTTTAAACGATCTACACAAATAGTTATCAACCAGTGATGATATTCAGGTTATTATGAGCCGAGAGTAAAAATGAGGGGAAATTACATAGACACACAGGATAAACATGACGTTCCAGCCTCATTATAAACACTCAGACTCGTTACGAACAGTCATTATGTAAAAGACTTTTGATGAATACTCAGACTTGTTTTAAACAGTTTAAAGATTTATAATTAAGACTCTGATTAAAGACGGCTTAAACATTTCGACTGATCTCAGACCTGCTATATATAGTCGGCATTATAAACCCCAGGCCACATGATAAATACTCAGTTACTACCAAGACTCAGATTGAATGGAGAGACTAAGACTAAGCACTAAGAAGATTAAGACTTACTCGAAAGACTCAGACTCATTTTTGACACCAGGTCACACGAACCCATCCGACTCGTTTTAAAAACTGAGACACATGTAAACGCCAGCTAATGTTATAAAGACTCAGACTTATTAGGTAGACTTAGACTCATTATAAATTAGGCCCGATTATGAACATTAAATCTCATTATAAAGACCCACACTAATATATAAAGACCAGTACATATGACCCCTTATGAACACCAGTCTATATGATAAACATTCAGACTCATTAAGAAGACTAAGATTTCTCACATTCATCACACAATAATAAATTCACACTTGTTTTAATAACTGAGACTCATTATGAAGTCTCGGACTCATTATAAACACCAGGCTACATACTGAACACTCCGCTTCATTACAAAGACTCAGACTCGTTACTCAGACTCCAGACTCCTTGTGTCTCTTCGAGTCTTTGTGATGAGTCTGAGTCCTCGTAATTACAAAGACTCAGACTCATTAAGAAGATGAACACCAGGTCAAACAAATCTCAGCCTTCTTCACACGTCAGTCTGAGTAATGAGGCGGAGTCTTTGTACTGAGCCTGATTCTTTTTTCAGACTCGTTACTCATTGTACACTCATTGTGAAATGACTCATTATAAACACCAGGCCACTGTGTGAAAACTCAGACCCATTATAAAGGCCGAGACTCTTTATAAAGCAAGGCTAAGTTTCATTACAAACCCCAGGACAAACGATAAAGACTCAGACTCATTATAAACACCAGTCCCTATTATTCAAACCTCAGACTCATTATGAAGACTCAGAGTTAGGATAAGCACCAGGCCTCATGCTAAAAACCCGGACTCAGTCGGACACTCGGACTAATCATAGAGATTTCCAAACCTCCTCATTATTCAGTGTCAGACTGGTTACAGAGAAGCAACTGCGTTATGAACACACACCTCCATTATACTCTGTAAGACTCCTCATAGAGCCGCTCTGTGGAGACTGAACGCTTAGTGTTAGTTTCAGTACTTAGCCTTAAATATGTTCAAAACACTGAGAGATGCCGAGAGGCAGGGACACTGAGGCACAGGGCAAAGATGAGTGTGTGTTTAACACAGACACACCCTGCAGTAAACCAGCCAGATATAAATACATGACATAAAGTGATGTGCACAAACACACAGCATACACACACCTTCATTGTAAACACACCCCCACACACACACCCACACAGCCACACCCACAGTCACCACACACAGCTGTAACTGTTAATGAGTGGCTGCTTGTTTACTATGAACATCACAGATGTCTAATCGAGCTTTCTATCGCTTACACACACACACCCACACCCACACACACCCACACACACCCACACACACACACGCCCATGCACACAAAGCCACATCACAGCTCTGCATTTAGCGTGTGTCTAAAAGGAAGGGAAAGGGTTCTAAGTAAACACAAAGCACAACAGGGGTCTGTGTGGCAAACACACACACACACACACACACACACACGCGCGCACACACACAGCTCTACTGCACTACCAGAAAGACTGCTACTGTTTTTTTTCACTTTTGTTTTGTGTGTGTGTGTGTGTGTGTGTGTGTGTGTGTGTGTGATCATGTTTTTATAACCTTATGGGGACCAAATATCCTCACAAGAATACAAAGACCTGACAATTTCGGCTTTGTGGGAACATTTGTGTGTGTGTGTGTTTTGCTTAGTGGAGTTTGCAAACAGAACTTGGCGCGCACAACATCTACTCAAAAGCATTCAAACGCAAATTATCAAATTATGTCCAATTTGACTGGGACTAATTAAAATGGCCGACTGACCATGGCTAATACTGAAGCAGACAGCTCACACTCTCGTTAACCAACACAGCTGCACTGGACCTCACACACTCCCTCACACACCCCCTAACACGCACACACACACACGCACACACACTATATGGGTGGGCAAGATGGCAAAAAGTCACATCACTACACCCCGAAGAAGACACAGTACACATTTATGCCTTTTATGTTTGCAAGAAAAAAATAATAAACAAATAGATACTAGTGCAAAAATTCTTTTTAACGTCTGTTCACTTCCATGAGGTCGATATGGTCAGTCAGTCAGTTGTACAAAAGTCCTCACAATACACAGGATTATTTCAGGAAGTGATGACATTTTTCATGGATGTTTGTTCATATTGACAAGAGCTAACACACACACACACACACACACACACACACACACACACCACTGATATCCTGAACACGCTCCACTCACCGCTGTTCCGGTTCTTGCGGTTGGACTTTCCGCCGCTGAGCAGCGCCTTCAAGCTGTTCCTGAACATGGCTGCACCGTGCTGAGCTCACGACAGCGAGATCTGTGTGTGCCGAGGGCGAGAGACATCGAGAAACAAAAAGAGAGAGAGCAAAAAGTTAGAGCACTGTAATTCCTTTGTAGTCAAACCATGCTAGCGTTATAAATGAATAATCCTGATACTGAAGGCTCAAGGGGTTAAAGCTGCTAGCATTGCTGCTAAGCAACTGCAGATGTCTGTCCTTAGCACAAGCTAGCTAATCCCTCGCAAGCTTATTATTTAGCTAGCTATAACATAGCTGTTGAGTCGGAAACGCGGACGGCGTATAGACACAGTGACAGTGCAAATGAGTTCAAACCATCAGGAATACCAATTTCAATATCAATATTTCCCTCAGATGACGGGTGACGGATTACAAAGAAAAACTCGCACCGACGGCGAAAAACTCGCACCGACTGCAAACCGAACTTTCTGCCGCGCTGAAAAACCGCAACGTTTCGTCACAAACTCAGCTGTCAGAAAATTGATGTCAATAGCATAAGTTGCTACAGTATGGGTCATATTTCTGTTGCGCAATCGCATCGCATCGTTGCTATAATAAATATTAAACTTAATCTGTTTGGAAAGCAGAAGGTGTTTGAAGAAAGGGAGTCAGTGTTAGCTTTAGCGCTAAGAGAGAGGCGATCACACAGCATTACACATCTTGTTTATTGATCTCCAGTGTCGGCGCTTTGGCACAGTCACGGGTACGGGTGTAACTCGAAGCTTTCCTGACACCTGAACGACTGTTTATAGCTGCTATAACGTGAGTTAGACGTAAGTTCGTAGCACCACACCATCCTGGCGTTAATTATTTTACAATCGAGTGTGAGAGAGCGCCTAAAAGCACATTTCACATCTTCCAGGCTTGATGTTACAGTAGTCTTTCAGCACCTACGCCACGGAGGCCTTAAAGATGTTAATTACTGGGTAGTGTGTGTGTGTGTGTGTCTTTGTTCAGCAGCAGCTGAATGCCACACGGGCGTCTGGCTGTTTTTGTACACGCCTCTGTACTAGCGCTGGATAAAAGCAGATCTGGTTGATGAACCTGCTGACGTTTAAACGTGCGCTGCAGGGCTCAGCGTGTTCCACTCGGACCTCAGTGGTTTCACTCCCTCGGTAAAGGGTACTAAAGGCCGGGCCAAGAGCGTGACTAGTTGTCTGTTTGCTCTAATGCGCATTTTCTTTTAACTAGCAGATATACAAGCAGCGCTTTAAGCTAGCAGTCAGAACAATGCGACCATGCGGCAGAATGAATTCACACAGCAGGTAACGGTGTTTCAGTTAAATTAGCCGAGTACATTTTATTCACAACGCACATTTATACGACGCCTGTTGGCCAAATTGCTGTATAAAGTGCCTCACCAGTTACCTCGCTCCACTGCTTTAAACAACAAATAATCCATACATACTCATATGTCATGAACGCAAACATTCCCAAGCACAGAGAATAACAGTATGCTTTAAGATCCGATTTAAAAAGGGACACCTACAGACTCTTTAGGAAGTGTTATCTATTTATCTAAACTTTTACATCTTTGCACAATCATCCATTTTGCGTAAAAGCCCATCAGCATAAAAAACATTATAATCACAAATTACATGTCCAAGACGCTGGAAATAAAGAGAAAATAATAATAATAACAACCAAGAGTGATGCTGGAGGTGATGCTGCCACCACCGTGCTTCACATTGAAGATGCTCTCAGTGTTGGATATCTGCTAAGTTTGGTCTGATCAGTCCCATCAGGAGCACTCGTTTAGAATTGACATTATTTGATTATTTTGGACCATAGCTTCATTACATGTACTAATAATAGTACTAATAATAATAGTAGACCTAAAACAGAACCCAGTGCTGGATAATCTCTTTCAAAACTGCACCAGAACTCTTCTGTCTAATCCAAATGGTGTATTTAAGTCTGTTTAATAAACTACCAGCAGCTGATTCTAGACCAGGATGCTTCCGGAAACCAGAATCTGATTATTATTACTTATAAAAGAGCAGACGACAACTTTCTCTAACATTGCAGGCAGAAAAGGAGGTTGGAGATTTGGAAAGTGATTGAAGAAATGATCTCGCCACAATAACCAGTGGTTCTGAAATGGGGTGTTTAGGAATGCTGCCAACGTTTCTGCTTTATTTTCTTTCACTGGGTTAAAATCATCATTATGGGGGGTCACACACCCCTCCGAAACCACCCCCCGCTGAGCTCGTCTGCTCGCTGTTAGGGGTCGCAGTTGGTGTTTTTTGACACGTGAGACGCAAACAGAGCTGGAGTGCTGGGGTGCAAGGAGAGTGTGTGTGTTTCTGGGCCGAAGACGAGACAATGGGAACTCCTGGATATACTGTGGATCAGAACATTACTCATGTTTAAAGCTTGTTATGGATATTAGGCTTTAATTTACGTCTGTGCTCTCTGTGTCGCTCTCCTGAATCAGGTAATGATAGACGTTACCAAATAAATAAAAAATTTGACACAATCACCAGATCTTAGATAAAACAAGGTGAGACACGCTAGACAAAATTAGACATTTATAGCAACATTATATTAATTTAGTTATTTAGATTGCTTAGTTTACAGCATTGTATAGCTAAGCAAATATTAGCAACACTTTTCCAGAGCTAACTTTATTTTAAAAAATTAAAGCATGATCATGTAGTGTCATTACACAGTATTTAAGAAATTACTTTCACTAGCCATTTTTTGATAAAGTTAGTAAACTAATCATAAGTTAAATCGCATTTATTTGTATAAAACGTAAAAGACACGTTACAAAGTGATTTCAGCTAAATCTATCAGAATTTCAAAAGAATTTCATCAGAAGACAAATGCACACAATTTAGAAGAAAAACAGGCTAGCTAGCTAATGAATCAATGACCTAGCTAGCTAACATTAACACCTGCCATCACTGGCTAGGTAGCACTCAGCGTTACCCGAAATATCAAGCTAAATGAAACAGGTAGTTGATTGGCTCACCTATCTCAGCTTGGTGGAGTAAGCCCCGCCCCCTTGCTTTGTTTTCCAACAGCGTATTCAAAACGAGATCAGGTTAAAACTTTGTGACTGACTCCAATCCCGTTTCGTACTGTCTGAACAACTACTGGCATTGTGTGTAATGTGTTTATTCTCCTCTCTCTCTTTCTCTCTCACACACACACACACACACACACACACGGCATTATGGGAATGTGGGACTGCCAGAACGCAGATTCGCAGCTCGACACAGCGTGTGTTCATTCTCAGCCAGGGGCCGAGCGTCTCTGCCGAGGTCTAGAGGGACTGTTTATACAGCGCTGGCTACTTACAGCCTCTGCTCCTGATATTTATGAAGCTTTGGATGAAGCCAGGAAGAGCATAAAAGCGACAGTGTCGGTGTGAGAGAGGGGAGAGGGTAGAGGAGAGGGAGGAGAGAGAGGAGAGGGGAGATAGGGGATAGAGGGGAGAGTGTGGAGAGAGGGCAGAGGTGGGAGGGGGAAGAGAGGGAG
>JAQQZR010000023.1:27342320-27355266 GCA_030068235.1 Notoglanidium macrostoma
CCCCCCCACACACCCACACACACACACACACACACACACACACACACACACACACGGGTTTGTGATCTGTTTTTAAATGTAATGTTTAATGTCACATTAACTAGCTGGAGTTAATGAGTAACTTTAAGATTTTAGGATTTGAGTCTTCGCAGAGTGCTGCACTCTGATTGGTCAGAAGGTGTTGATTAATTTTCTGTAACAGCAGCTCTGACAGCAGTGCAGCAGGTTTATATTACTGCACCAACACTAACGCGGCTAACACTTCCGGACATGCTTTGTTGCGGTATCAGTAGCTTCGCTTCATCGTACCACCATCACAATAATCGTTGATTATTTTCCTCTAACAGCCTGATACGCAGTGGCCTATTTTCCCAAAGAACCATTGGCTAAGCCAGCTATCCAGGTTCCGCCGAAATCTTTAGCTAGCAGCAATTACCTTTTTAGGATGTTTATTAAAGTTGTTCAATTAATTATACATGTACATTTTTTTATTATATCTAATGTATTAAAAACCTTAACAGATTTAGACATCAGCAAAACGCGAGATGAGTCAACAGGAAACTTAAAAAAAAAAAAAAAAAAAAACTACTGCCGATATCAAGATGTTTTAAAAATAATGATTTAACTTTTTTTAATAATGGAAAAACTTTAAGAATTCTCAATTTCCAAGCGCTGCACAAGCGCAACTGTAGAATCAGCCCTTAATTCTCTTCAAATACATGACTGTAGGATAAAGAGACGGCGACCTGGGGCTCGCTCGCTAGCCTGATATCGTTAGTGTTACAGGATAACAGGAAGTAGCTCTGAGCAGACAGGACGCTCGGGCTGATAAAGACACGCCGCCTGTAGGGAACGATGCACGGCTACTTTCTGAACAAATCTGCGACTGTTGCGAGTTTCCACGCCGGAGACGGTAAATAAATGGGGTCGGCATGTTTAGAGCTCACGTCTCTCTGAGCAACAGCGCAGCTCCTCTCTTCCAGACCTCAGAGCAGCAGGAGAACGCCGCGCCGGTGTGTCGTGACGGCCGCAAGTCGACATTTCGGCTGGAACCTGGAAACGTTGACCTGTCCGACTGCTACTAAAACGCCATTTTAAAATGTAAAGCAAAATCTGGTAGCAAGTGTAATCACACCAATAAAACACAAATACTGAAAGAAATGAACCATCATGTGAAAATCGGAATACAAAAAAAAAGGACGTGGAAAAACCTCGCGCATCATTTTTATTTCTTTATAAATCAATCTGTCGGCGATTAGGGCTTCATAACCCGCTAGTCATTTTATGTTAGCAAGAAAAAAAAAAAAAAATGCACCTGTCCGAGCTTTTGCTCACTCTGTCATGGTTATTAAAGTCTGTAACGTGACATTTCTACACATTTCAACAGCAGCCCTGCTCACGACGTGGCTGATTTTAACTACGATCGCTTAGATTCGCAGTGTGACGTACATTTTTCGCAAGTTTTCCGCAGTCCGCTAGCCTGCGTGAGTGCGTGACTAGCGATCAGTACCCTTCTCCACTGGGCTTCTATTACACACTCACTGCTGCTTTATTTCAACCCGGGAAAAGTTAAATAAAGTACGAGATAATACTGCTTTATTCTGTAAGGATAAAGATGTTCTGCGATCTATTTTCTTTTTTTAAATCCTGCTGGACGGCAGATCTACCCCATACTAATGAGAGCGATCGGCTCCCCGTGCGGTGCGGAGACGGAATAAGGAGGGAAGAGAAGCGGGGACAAATTTACATACAAATCATATTTATTTTTCACTTCATATACTAGAAATAAACACAAAACAGGCCCTAAAGGGAAAAAGCTCTCACAATAACACACAGTGTCTAATCATCAGAGTTTCTCAGGGACGTGAATCACATATCATAGTAAATATATAGTAAAGAAGAAAACATGCGCTGGTTTATAGCGGTGTATAAGATGATCACTTTCAGCTGGGGCCTGAAATTAACTTCGGCGCTCACCGACGATTCCAGCTAGTGCTTCTTTTCCAAAGTAGCAGCCGTTAGCCGTTAGCATTTTCACACAGACTCGACGTTTCAACATTTTGCCTCCGCAAGGTGCATGCTGCGATATAAAAAAATGCTTCTTCAGCAGTTCTGAACGGAGATAAAAAATAATACATAAATAAAACCTCAACTCAAAAGAAAACCTCCAGACACCTTTCCATCTCTCTCTGCCGTCTATAGATCACGTCTGAAGGACCTTCCAGGCTCTAAACTGGGCTCGATCACAGAAGACGCAGTTTGGCGCTGAAGCAGGACCGGATTAAGCGATACGCAAACCTGATGTCCGAGTGCACCAAAGACCAAAGACCTCATACACACACGCAGTAATGTACTAAATGTTCTCAGTGCAGCCTGAGGTGCGATTACTTATGAAAGTTTTAGATTCTGTCCTTACTAAAGATCGAACGTCATCGTTATTTCATTCGCAGACAGCTTTTAAATCGTCTCCTTTCACATGGTCACGTCTTTCCCGATGAAAATTCCTCTAGTGGTAAACCGCGGCTGCTGAGAGGAAGTGGATTTATTGCCCCGCTACAGTGCAGCGTCCTGTGTTTGCTTTGGGAATGGATGCGGGGAAACTTCGCCACGTGCTGGGGACGTGACGTGACGTGACCCGGCGATGCCCGGCTCCGGCGCCTCTGCAGGCAGGACCGTGTCGGTTGACACTGCATCCACAATTGTCTTTTTAAATATATTCAATTTAAGAAAAACGGAACATGTTTTCTGCTGACGTTCACACTGTAACCATAACAACGCTCTCTGCTAGCTAACTAGTCCAGCTTGCGGTCTGGATTAGCCTTATTCTAATGCAGATGAATGACAAAGAGGAAGTTTGTCCTCGCTGTAACTCACAACCCCCGACTTGCTTTGACTCCGGAACGTTCTGACCGAGCAGATTTGAGAATTCACGGCTCCTTCACAGCTTTTCCGCCTGCATCTGAACACGGACCAACACCTACTCTGCCTTTCCGAACATGGTTTTGACACTCTGTCGCCTCAGACGCGGTGACGTCGCCTGCGCCGGGGTTCGGTCCGGGAAATCATGCACAGACAACAAACGGAAATATTCACCTTCCTTTTTAAATGTGATAACAATATACAGTAGCATTACGGCTAGTATAAGGACATGGTCACATGATGCCGCCTTAAACATTTTAAGAAATGCCTATTGACCAAATCACATGTTGCTTAAAACTTTGCATGCTCTTGCTTTGTGTTTTAAAGCTGGACACAAATTTATAATCGCTCTAATCTTGATTACACACAATTCGCAGTTTTCCTCAACACTGTTGCTAAGCAACACGACAAGCAAAGATGAAACGTGTTCTATGAACAGAGCAACAGCACAAGTTAAACCCGGAGCATTAATACAGAAGTCGCTTGTGACGTGCTGACGGGTCGAGGATTCGAACACGTCCCAGCCAATCAGGTTTCAGAATCGAAAATTATAAACATCCGTTTTTATAAACACGGTTGTTGCAATTTTACGTGTCTGTAACATCCTAACCAGCACCGCAACACCTTCACTCACTGTGCGGTGTCAGAAGAGACGACTCCTTACGTTTGTGTCAATCAAACTAGCCCCGCCCCCGGGTCATGGTTCTCGCTGCTGTTCCTCGATGCGCTGGCTCTCAGCGTTGTGAACTGCTCAGTGAACCGAATCGGGGCTTTTTACTGTAGGAAACTGGCTGCTGTTTTATTTTACAACACGCCTCGGGGCATGGACGTTTGCTTCACTGCTCAGAATCCGTGACAATTCCTGGAAGTTGGTCACTGACAATAACATGAGCGTCTTTAAAAAGCGGCGGAGTCTCTCCGGGCTCGGGTTCCTCCGAGTCTCACTCCGTCCTGCCGATGAATTATTAATGAGGATTTGTGAGCCATTTGTGGTTATTTTTTTCTGCACATGGTCCTGAAACTGTACCTCGGATGATGTATGGCAGTGTGTGTGTGTGTGTGTGTGTGTGTGTGTGTGTGTGAACCTCCAAACTGCTTGCACTGCAGAAAACCTTATCTGTCCTTTTCAATAAATTACCACGGCTCGGCCTGATTCACAGCCCCGTCCTCGACTAATCCCAAGGTGAGCTCTCCTGTCCTCCTTGCAAAACGTTTAACAGGGAACGAGCGAGGAATTTCTCGGCATGATAGCTTCGGGAAGCGTTCAGACAAAGCGTTATGAACAGAAAGGGCTTGGATTAAGACGGGAGAACAGGAGACGTGATCACAGCCTGGCTCTTTTTTTTTTTTTTTTGTTTATTTCTCCCACAAAAACAGTGAACGTGGCTTCAAGACCATTTCTCAGCTAAGCTAGGTGCCTTGCTGTTAGCATGGCGTGGCTAAAGTATTCCTTCACAAAGCTACACTCAAAAGCAGGGAGAAGGTGAGACGGCTAAGGCTGTCCTGGATCACACGGCGAACAAGCACGACCCATTTCCTTCTGCCGTATTTTTGTTTCACTTCTCCTTTGCAATACATCACAGCCTCGAACTCCGCCACTTCCTGCAAAGCCCCTTGCATCGGCTGTTGCTAGGCAACCCCGTTCTGTCACCAAAGCAGCGCATTAATTAGAGTTTCGGATTTGAATACAGTCGTTATCGTTTGGTGGAACTGCTGCCGTGTTTGCATTGGGCTTGAGCGTCTCTCTGCGGGCACTTTCTCTCTGATCACCTCTCAGAAATCCTGCTCCTTTATCCACACCTGCAAAGCGGCGTCCGGTTCAACTCGATGGGAAAAATATGTACGTTAAAAGAGAGCATAAGATCTCTTACGAAGCCTCGAGTTAACATCAAGTCGGCGGTTAATTGCTATTCTGATCACAGTGCTCGGATCTGACGCTTTTTCCCCTCTTACATCTTTCATCTCAGAGCGGATGTCGGAATAACAGCCCGGAAAACCGAAACGAAGCGGCCCAAGATGTTTAGGCCAAACCAGACCTCCATTTTATTCCTCTCATCGTGAACCTAAGGTTAATCGTAGCCTATTATGAACGCCATCAACACTATGACGCTGCTAAGCAGCACCGTATCGACACAAATGAACGACTCTACGGGTCACTTTTCCAAGTGGAAAGTTTTCATGGCCAACCAGATAAAGTACACATTTACACGTGCAGCACTTAGCAGACGGTCTTCCTGTCCTTCCTGTCTTATAGAGATGTGATGAAGGAAAATAAAGATCGGAAGGAAGCAGCAAAGATCGTTCGTGCAGCTGGTGAAGGTTTCGTAGCTAGGCGTGTTAGCATTGCATCTAATCAGCTAGTAGGAAAGCCATGAATCATGGCATGTGAATCCCACTGATTAGTGTGCTATTTAATTTGGGATTAAGTAGCTAACATTAGTATGCATAGCTAGTATAGTTTCTCATGAGGACGGAAAAAAGATCTAGTACTAATAGAACACCGTCAAGCTAAAACCCTGTTAGAGAGGAATTAGCGCGGCGACAGAAACAGGACAAGACGAGCGTCTGTTTATAAGGTAGGATACGATTACAAAGGTTATAATATTACCTTTATTTAGCTCCTACAACAAAGCATTGTCGATTCAAAGCGTTATTAAAACGCTTTATGATGTTTTTTTTCCCATTAATCTGTGGATACTGGAATGGCAGGATAGTCTGAATGAATACCCGCATTGAAAGAGCAGAAGTTTTGAGGAGAACAGAGGAACCTGCCTATAAAAAAAAAAACCCCAACAAGATCAAGAATACGACGTGTTCGCGCTTGTCTTTAGGATTTGCAGATGAATAAAGCCGTGCGGGCGTTAGATTACATACAAGAAGCACTACAGCACCGAGTTGTATCGCTCTTTGAAACACATCGATAAAGTGTCTGCGAGTGATTATGACTTCCCCACAGGGACGCGAACACCAAGCGAGAAGAAAAACAGCACGAGAACAAAAGGAGTCGGAGACAAAAATACAAGATGATTTCATGACAAAGGGATCAAAAAAAATGGTACAAAAACCCTCCATAGCTTCCTGTCGTGATCATGGCCAAGAACCGGAGTACTCAAAGTGCTTCTCTCATCCGTCTTCAATCTTCTTCTGAAAAACCACAACGTTTTTAGAGAAAAGAAAAATCATTTCTGGCTGAATCACTCGTCCATTTCCAGCCTTGCAGCATTTCTACTGTCCTCTTTTTCTCAGCTATTAAACCCACCAACAAAAGGCCGAGTGTACGGGAACAAGCCTGAGGGAAAGTGGGACACGTGGAGACGTCCCTCAGAGTCTCTTCTCTGCAGAAAGACAGAGGTGGTGCTGGGAATGAAAAGCCACCTTGTACTGAAATACAGCAGTAAATAGGATAACTGTGACGGTTCCAACGTACCAAAAATCGACATCTGCAAGACATACTGTAAAGAGTTAGCACCAATGCTAATCACAAGGATGTGCTAGTCAGAAGAAGCTAGCTGACGCACAACAACAATTAGCAAGCGATGACATCATCAAGTCCCAAATTTCCCACTTTTTACACTCTTAGGTTTTAAAAAAAATAATAATAATGAACCCCTTATGAGTATTCGGAGTCTTCAGCGGTTCCTCTGCAGATAGCATAATCTTATTTCTAGGGAACTTTTTTTAGGGAGCCAAGAACCCTTAACTACACAAAGAACCAGAAAGGAACCTCGTTAAGTCATGTCCCACTGAGCACTGATTGAAGATGTCGGCAATCGTAGAAGAAAAAGTAAATTCAAGAAGGTCTTCAACTGGCTGCAGAACCCTATATACAATCAGAGCAAACCAGACAGTCATTTCCCACTGAGCACTCACCTGACTGAAGAAATCTAGAACCCTTAATGGATCTTTATTGTACCGCTGCAGCTAACTAGCTACAGCTAAGTAGAACCCTACATCTGAGGAAGCTAAGAACCCTTAACTAGTCTCCTCACATCACTGAGCACTGAGTGACGCAAGACCTCTAACACTGTTAGAAAAATATCTGGAACCGTTAATGGTTCTTCAGCTTTCGCTCTGATGGAACACCTCACTGCAACTACCGTGTTTTAACTACATATAGAAAAAAGGGTTCTTCACTGGTTCTTAGGACGGTTAGTTTAGCTGTGCAAAGGGTTCTTCACTATTCTACTTTTCTAAGAATGCATCTGGAACCTTTTATGAAATGGAAACCCTCTTTTTTGGGTTCTACATAGGCTTTTGTGTGCAAGGATAAACTTTACAAACCTTTAGAGTGCTAGATAGAACCCACACAGGTTCTTAGGTCGGTTCTACATCCTTAGAAGAAAGCTTTGAATCTTGAACCCTTAAGGGTTCTTCAGCTTGTCTCTCTAGAAGGACCACTGAAGATAAAGTAGAATCAGTGTACACAGCGTTTCCCTGTTATTACCCTCTGCTATCGGGCTCTACAGAGTACCTTAAAAATGATCTGCCCACAGGGACAAAGAGAAGGGTTCTTCTCTTCTGGCTTGTTGAGGAATCACTATCCATTTGTAGGAATGTTCAAAAGGTACTGTGCTAAACTGAAGGTTTTATGCAGAATCCATTTAGCAAGCCAAGAAACCTGGATTAACCTTTATTTGTTTAAGACTGAACCTTTAATGAAAGAGAAAGCCTCCGAGTTAGGGTTCTACATAGTACCTTTAAGCATCCTCCTACATGGGGACAAACCCTTCTTGCTAAGGTTGCACGCTCATGTGGGGAAAAATGTGCAAAGCAAGAACCCTCGATTCTTTTGGTTAGTCATCTGGTGAACACAGAACTCTTATAGGAACCCATTTATTAAGCTACAAAATTCTACAAAACCTTTATCCAAAGAACCCTTAAAAATGACCTTTTGCTCAGAGAACGGTGACCGCGTCGGTGAATCTCCACACCAGCTCGCTCTGCCGCTTCACAAACACCGCCGTAAATGGAAGTAAATAGTCAGTTGTCAGAATCGATGCGTCATTTTCTCAGCCTTGACCTAGATTCCAGTTCTAACCCAGAGTTCTGCCAACAGAAATCCCACCAGCATCAGCGGAGACGGAGGACGATGATGGCTACGCAAAGGTGAGATGGAGGATAAGCTCAGACGTGCACTAAGAGTAAATAAAAGATTAGCGATCAGTCCCTGTGAATTAGCGGTTACTATAGAAACGCTACCGTATTAGCTCGAGGACTTTAACACAAACCTGCTTCTGCTACGGAAAATTAAACAACAGCTTCCGACCAATCAGATTTCTACAGATCATGTTAATGAAACGGTTAGCATGCAGTCGTCTCGTCCGAGTTCGGCTCTCGAGTCGGCGTGAACGTGCGGGGATTAAATCAGGCAAAGAAAGTCTGAAGCTGCCGTCCCTGATAGGAGCGTCGCTGTGATGATGGCTATCATCAGCGTGCCTGTGGGGAGGTCTCTCCAGCCAAGCGAGAGTTCATTTCCCCTCCATCTCCTGCAGAGAGACAGACACATTCTCAACCGCGGAACAAAAAAGCGTCTTCCCCCGACCCAGGACCAGCGATCCCAGCGCTGAATTAATGGACTTCCTAAATTAGAGTAGAGCTGAACTGCGAGTGTCATCTTTTATCAGGGAGTTTTTCAAACAGACCCGGTTCTGGAAGTTTCTTTGCTATTAATTACCTCCATTGACATTTCTACGTTTTAAATAGAGGGCTGGCAAGCAGCCACAGGGGGGTTTCAGTGTAGTTAACAGGAACTTCACCTCGTCACACCACAACAACATCACCGATCAAGAAATGTTCATCAAGGAGTGACCCAATGATTAGATGTCTCCATTTGACAGATGAAAGCTGTCGTTCCACCGATCTGAACACTGTTACATTTATCTTCATGGAGTTATTATTGCACCTAGTAGTCAAAATAGCGAAAAGCGCTAGGCTAATGGAGGCCCACTGGGGCGGGGATCACACTTACCCATGCTCGAGGGAGGAACAGCAGGCAGGGCAGATGATGTCAGGGTTGCCAGATTGGGCAAGTTTAAAAAATGTTCTCCAAGATCATGTTTAATAGCAAATAATCTACATTAAATCTAACACATTTACACAAACACAGGCAAAGTGTCAGTGCAGACAGTGTGTCTATGGTGTACAGAACCATCTCTGTTGTAAGATATATCCCAAAGATTTGGAGAGGGAATGAGGGATTACGGAGTGCAT
Organism: Notoglanidium macrostoma; assembly: GCA_030068235.1. Lineage (NCBI taxonomy): Eukaryota > Metazoa > Chordata > Actinopteri > Siluriformes > Auchenoglanididae > Notoglanidium > Notoglanidium macrostoma. The sequence continues at coordinate 27,351,450 of JAQQZR010000023.1, forward strand.
GATGTCGTTCTGACGTACTTCAGAAATGCGCGCGCACCACAGTGTCACGTATCTACTTTTCCCAATGCATACATTTCTCAGGCTGGTCTTTCGTGTGGCTTTTTAGAATCCTTTGCACTGGAAACCTGGCAACCCTGGTAATAAACTCGAACACACCTGAAGAAAGGTGCGTCTAAAACGGGTCAGAACGAGCTGCTGGAGTGTAGCCTGTACTGCCACCTCTAACTGCGCATGACTGTTACTCTAAAAAAATCGCTAGATATTAGGCTGTAGCATGAGGCAGGTGTCATAGCCTCTCCGCTTCACTCTGTTTGAGGCTATGCCGTTATTAACGTCGTCCCGGAACATAAATCTTCTGTCATGAGCCGCTGCTGGCACTCATGACCCCAAGGATGCGAACACGTGCATCAGGCATAAACTATTATAATTCCAGACGCGATGCTTACTGTTCATGCCCATTCTCGCTGATCGTATTTAAAGGACGCGTGCGGATGGAGACGTTCGTCAGAAATGTTAGGACTAATGAGCGGTCAGTCACTGGCCGTGTAATAGCATCAAAGCCGTGTTGCTGTGACAGGCTCGGCCTCGTAATGAATACATATGAGGCTCTTTATGGTCCGAACGTGCGCAGGTCCCGCATTAAACAAACAACCGTGATGGCCCTTCACTCCCGGGAGGCCTCTCACTCGCACAAGCTGTCAATCAATCACGAGCGGCGGCTAGACGGGACGTCCTCCGGGGGACAGCGTCCTGCAGACACACACACACACATACGCACACACACGCACGCACGCAGAGAGGGACGAGCAAGACGCCTGAAAATGGAGCTGAAAAGAGAAAATGGGGACTTGTTATTGAGTGTGTGTGTGTGTGTGTGTGTGTGTGTGTGTGTGTGTGTGTGTGTGTGAGACAAACAGATGAGGACTCAATCAGGCTGACACTTGAGCTCACGACCTCGGTAACAAATTCGTATCGACAAAGACTAAAAGAAAATAAATGCTGGTGTGCGCACGCGCACACACACACACACACACACACACACACACACACATACATACACACACACACACACACACACAGACGTACTCCGACTGTAAGGAAGTGAAAATGAAGTGTTAATGAAACAAGATCTGCTGAGAGCTGATGGAAACAAGCCAAACATACACACACACACACACACACACACACACACACACACACACACACACACACACACACACACACACACACACACACCCCGCTTCCGAAAGACGCAGCACCTCCAAAAGCCCCGTTATAAAAATTTTTTTAAATATTTGCTGTACAATGATATGTATTTTTTCCCTTCACCTTAAACCTCTTTATTTACATCGTTCTATTTCTAGTTCTTTATTTATAAGCAGCTAAACTATACTGACAAAATGTGGCGTTGCCATGACAACCACACATTTGGAAATCGCTAATGCTGCTTAACACGTTACGTAGGAAAAATATTTCCACATATAAATGGAAAATAAACGGTCCTGTGTAGGGCGCGTGTGTGAGACGTGAGGCTGTAATATCCATATCGCCGTTACTGTGTTACACTACGCTCCTCTCAGATATCCTGCATATCATGGAAAAAACATATTGCTTTTTTTTCTAAATAATAAAACAAACTGGAAGTAGCTGATGTGCTGTAAAATGTTACATTTTTTAAAAAGATTTTTACTTTTTTTCCTGATTTCATCGCTATTTTTATATGAATACAAATTTTATTTTAAACATGAAAAAAAAAACCATGTTAAAATAATTTTGTGTACTTTAAATAAATCATTGAAAACCAGCCTGTAAAACAGGAACATTACTCTGTACTCTGGCAGTCTGTTAGCATATCGCCCCCTGCTAGCGCTGTGCATTTAATTTTATTCAATTTTATTTAGAAAATGAAATACTGATCTCCTGAATCATTGCAAATACTTGCCGCCTTCTGTCCTCTCCAGAGATTTATATGATATTCCATAAAATCCATTGTTTTCACTTCCAATTCGCTAGCAACGTGTTAGCGAGTGACTCAGCAAGCTACATGCCGAACAGTGTATTACAGGTTATTACTGTTAAATAAAATACTTTATTAATAACTATCACTTTATATCGTCGTGCTCATAAGAGACACTAATGTGGTATATACTACTGCGCTGTTGAAAATCTGATTAGTCTGAATTGGTAGCAAACACGAATCCAGGTAGGTGTGTAACAGCATATCATGCATTGATAACTCGCGACACTAATTTATGAGGATTCAAATCGGTGGAAATAAAAATAAACCGTGATTCATCTCTAAGTTTTTCCTAACTGTAATTTTGACAGCAGAGGGCGCAATAACATACAACAGCGGGAATACACGTGACGTCACAGTCTGCAGAAGTAACACAGCTGTAATGCTGCGAAAACACCGAAAAACAGATCTAAATTAGGAAAGAGCTTTTGCGCTCATTCACAAACAGATTCAGCAGAAATCAGAGCTCTCTTTTTACACACCGATGAAAGCTAATGAGAAGAGAAGCACATGGAGGGGGTTGGTTATGTGTAAGCTTTTTGAATTTTTAAGAAAATGTTTATTAACTCTTTAAGTTAATTAGCTTTTTACTAGTTAATATTTTACTCCAACCTTTATAAATGTTTGTAAATAATTATTTTTGGTTTTAGTCAAATGAAACAAAAGCATATATATTTTTATATAACAAAAGGAATATTTAAGCAGATAAAGAATTGAAAAATAAATGTTGCATTTTTTTGGTAATTTTTTTTCCCTCAAAAATATTATGACTTGAATCGAATTGTTAATTGGGTGAATCGTTACACGCCTACAAAAATGTAACTGTTGGTTAATCGCTGAAATATAAGCGTAATAAAACACTTCAGGACGATAGTGACGATAACTCGGCTTCATCACACCGCCTTGTCACTGATTATTTTCCTGTAACAGGCCCCACACGCAGCGCGTTATTCCTTAGGTGATGAGTACTTAATCATTACGATTTGACTACAGGACGATGTTAAACACGTTTTTTAAGAAGGTGCTCAGTCGCAGGTAAACGGTGGTGCTCTCTCACGTCTGTAGTGTTACGTTACAGCACACAACACTCAGACTCGGTTTAAATCAAGCTGCAGTGGGATTTGCCTAGCAAATTCCTGCACTCTTCCTCAAACGGCTTTGAGAAAAGCGCCGAGACAAACAAGAGTCTTTATTTTCGTTGTTGTAAATTTCCTCATATACAGTATTTATGCCTTTATTCTCAAGCCATTATTGTTACATCCCTAAAAAACTGCCATTAAAAATATTTAAAACAATCAGCAGTGTCTTTTATACCACTTTTAACCCAGCTAACTGTGAACGCAAAAATTCTCTAGTAGTTATTAAAGAATGAGTTTATTAAAGTTTGTGTTCATTTACAGTTACGCTGATGGTTCATGAAACAAATTAGTTTCTGTTCTCACTTGCGTTATAGAAGCTAGAAACACCCGCTCCCTCACCGGAGACACCAGAGACACCCGCTCCCTCACCAGAGACACCAGACACACCCGCTCCCTCACCAGAAACACCAGAGACACCAGACACACCCGCTCCCTCACCAGAGACACCCGCTCCCTCACCAGAGACACCAGACACACCCGCTCCCTCACCAGAGACACCCGCTCCCTCACCAGAGACACCCGCTCCCTCACCAGAGACACCAGACACACCCGCTCCCTCACCAGACACACCCGCTCCCTCACCGGAGACACCCGCTCCCTCACCAGAGACACCAGACACACCCGCTCCCTCACCAGAGACACCCGCTCCCTCACCAGAGAC
>JAQQZR010000023.1:27355579-27384720 GCA_030068235.1 Notoglanidium macrostoma
CTCACCAGAGACACGCGCTCCCTCACCAGAGACACGCGCTCCCTCACCAGAGACACCCGCTCCCTCACCAGAGACACCCGCTCCCTCACCAGAGACTCTTTCTTCTCTCTCATGAAATTAATGAGACCAAAAACACACAACTCCTCTGTCCTGAAAGTGTCAGACACATTAAAGTAACAGGACTAATATAAGCCTGTGGAAAGAGCTGCAGTTCTAGAAAATTCATCAATACCTCCTGACCTCAGAATCCAGAATTCCACAGCGCTGTGGGATAAACACATCAAACACACGTCTGCTTTCCATGAGGTTGGACAAATGAGCGGCCGGATCCACACAGGATACGCCGCTTAAAATGCTTCCATTAAAAACTTAAAAGCGCCGACAAAACAGGAACCTAGGGTTAAAGAGAATATAAAAAAATCTGGTGCTTGTGGCAGCATCAGAGCCGGGAGCCGGGAGCCGGGAGCCGGGAGCCGGGAACCCGGGAACCCGGGAGCCGGGAGCCGGGAGCCGGGAACCCGGGAGCCGGGAGCCGGGAAGACGGGAGCTTTTATTATCTGCCATATGTTTACAGGCATGACTTTTAACGTTCACATAAATAATTTATTACATTTGTACTATTTTGTACTAAATTGTTATTTTATTCTTAAATATTTTTTTGTTTATTTTGCTATTATTTTGTATTTTTTTTTATTATTCTAATATTTTCGACTACTTTTCTTCCTTCATTTTTCTCTTTTATTTTTTACTAGGTAGGATTTTAAGTGTATCTATTACAAGAAATGGACTATATATCCCATAATATGCTTATGGGAGTCATAAGTATGTTTTCATTAATGTTCACGTTTTTACAAGTGGCAGAGTAAATCTGGAAGTAAGATGGAGATATGATGATGATGATGATGATGATGATGATGATGACCATTATCGTCATTGTTTTTTGCACAGTAAAGTCTCCTATGATGTTGTCTCCTCCTGTTGTTGATGGACCATTTTCAATGCCAGCGATATTCCAAAAACAATCCACAACAATCTGGTGATATCCCAGGTGCCAGAAACTCTTTGAATAATCTAAATAATGTTCATGACATGAGTCCATACTCAGGAATCTGTGGAATTTATTTTACAGTTAAACAAATCCAAGGCTATAAAACGTTTGAGAACCCTTGCAGCGGGCTACACCTCGAGCTCCTGCTCAGAGAAAGTCCTTCTGCAGAAAGCATTCAGATTCATCGCTAGCCTGCAACGTGATCCGCGTTTAAAGCGGTCAATACCGTAAACAGTCTCCAGATTGCTTCATTTATTCCAATGAGAGAGGAAGGAGAAGATGCTGGTGAGACTGTGGAGAAATAAGTCCATTCAGCTCTGTTTCCTAACACTAATACAGTTATACCTTCATCTGTTCATCAAAAACTCACAAAGCTACAAGAGAAGGAAACTCATCATCCACTGAGCCAGTGGAGACGTCCCAGAATGCAATGCAGCTAGATGCCGCACCTGTTACAGCAGAGTCTCGGCTCCGCTAGTTAGTCAGTTGGCTTTGGTGGAGGAATTTGTGACGCTTTGGAAGTTTGAACAGAGTGTACAGGTGAAGTGAGAGAGCCGGACAGAGTAAATGACTAAAGCGCTGCTGCATCACTCTCTTTAGGCAGAGATGAAGCCAAGGTTAAAGCTCACGCCGCCGCTATCAACAGCTCATGTAGGAAACTGTTAATCAAGCTAAATAAAAATCATCTGACAAAAAGATCACGTTAATTACAAAGATTAATATGCAATTCATTCAGGATGAATTTTTATCCTCCCTCTTGCAAAAACGTAAAAAAGGAAAGGAACATAAGAACATAAACATCGGTGGGGATTACGAGGCCTCCTGCTTTAATCCATTGCTGCCTCATTACATGAAAAACACGTTTAAAAGGAAGAAGCGGGTTAACAAGCAGGTCACACGCTGACACTGAGAGCTGCATGAGAACACACGCCCCGGGGTCGCCATAGCGACTGTTGCCTGGCAACCGGATTTCAGATGCGTGCGCGCTCACGGTGTCAGGAACGAGTCGTCGGTAAAAGCCTGGCTGTGGAAGCGAAGCCGTCACGTCTCCTACTGTGCGCTAGCTCAGGAGTCCAGAGCTTAACTCCGCAAAACACAAGAGCCAAATCATTGTGTACATATTCGACACAAACGTGTCTATGTAGCGTACACGCGCGCACACACACACTGAAGCATTATGTATCTGTGAGAGCCAGTAAACACTTTTGTTCATCAAAGTGTTCTTTGAGATCATTTAGCTCTTTTCAGAGCTAGCAGGAAATTAGCAGCTATTTCACAATAAACTGACCACAAATGTGTGACCCTTCATGCAGAAATGGGCTGAAAATAGTTACCATGTATGTGGTAGATTTTTGTCTTGTTCCCTGAAACACTGCCTGCTGTGTGTGCATGAAGCCTGGTTCATGATTAGTCAGAAAACCTCATAGCTACTCAGGAGTGTAGGAGGCAAAGGGGGCGGGGCAACAAACAGGAAGTAGTAATAAGATTTAGATTCAGCAACAGTGAAAGAGGCATGGCATCTGCACCTCTCAGACTTCTTAAAGGAGGCGTGGCCTCTGTATCCGTCAGCAGCAATGAAGGAGGCGTGGCCTCTGTATCCGTCAGCAGCAATGAAGGAGGCGTGGCCTGTATTTGCCTCAAAAATCTAATATAACGCTAATAAAGAATTTACAAGATAATGCATTATCTATATAGTGTATATACACACATACACACACACACACACACACACACACACACACACACACACACACACACACACACAAGGAGACATTTCCTATAGCATCATTACACCACTCTACAATTGTGCGTCCATCATTTTAATGGAGTCGGCTATAAACCTGCAGCCCTGGAGCTCATTATCATCACTTATGTGTTAGAGAGCTGCAGTGCAGCTAAAACGTCCCCGTGTCCTACAGAGAGGTCGCCAAGCAGGGGAACTAGCCCAGGTCCAACTAATCATGTCGACTCCACTGTGTGTGAGCATTAACCTTTCTCAGAGCAGGAGCCCCCATTATGCATGAAGCTCTGCCAAGGAAGACACGCCACAGGAAGCTGGCACAAGACCACCTCGACAAGCCGGCGTGCCGCAGACCCCCGCGGCGACATCACCCACTCGCATCTCCTCACTCGCTAACTAGCGCACAAACAAATCTGCTCTTCCGTATAAACGTCACTGCCACTTACAGATCATGGAAGGGTTCGAAGAGTCTTAATGGGTTCTAGGGAAAAGATCGCAAACCTTCGGCCCGGAATTACATCATTCATAAATTCAATTCAATTTCCAGGTGGTAACAGTAACTCCGCACATCACACTGGTTATTTTCCTGTTACAGCACAACACGGTGCGATTTATTCCTTAACGAATGCCGTCTGATATCCTCGGCACGTCCTGTTTTTCTGTCCATGAACTGGAACAGATCTGACTTTGAGCGTGATTAAGTATCATCAGCGACGCTCACTGATCCACATTCCAGGGGTTTTTATTCTATATAAATAATAACACATTGATTAACTAGTCGATATGATCCATCAGATATAAAGCGCTGTTGTAGATAAATCAGCACGAGGAAAGCAAAGCGAGCTCCGTGCAATCAGAGAGGAACACTGTGATCGTTTTCCTCTAATAGCTGTAATGGTTCACGTCGACAGAAAAATATGGAGGCGATTAAGAAGTGATACGGTTGAAACAGATGTCGCGACTTAAACGACTTCATGACTGCGGAGCATTTCGTAGCCGAGCAGCTGAGAAGAGATGGGCTTCCCAAAAAACCGAAAAAAAAGTGGGAAAAAAGTGGATTTGTGGTAAAGCATTCCACGCTGTTAGAGAACGTGGCAGCAAGTCTGTAAGCGGACGCTATCAAGGGACGCCATTAGCAAAGGCTATTACCCATTAGCCTAGCATTAGGGCTATCAGAAAGGCTTCGAGTTTCCTCAAAAACATCACATGACGAAGATCTGCACAGGACAGCACAGGGATCGTGGAAATAATTAAAATGATCCGAGTGATTTATCCGGATGGATTTATCACATGAACATCACCGTGATGTAAAGTAACTGTTGCTACAATCAGCAGTTATTTACAACTTTTAACAAATCACGTATTCTTTAATCGTTAAAACGTCAGACTCAACCTGGTGTAAAATCGATCAGAACGGAGTACAACGAGGATCGTGGTCGTGTTATTACAGCATCCACACGGAGCAGTGAATCAGCTGGAGGGCGGAGCTTGCGAGCATGGATAGCCACGCCCACAGAAGGCCGCACACCCCGTAGCCCTGTAGATCACATGACAAAACACACAACCGGTTTAATTGTTTTTGCAAATTAAATATAAGAGCCATGTCCTTTACGCAACATTTCCGTTCATTTTGGCAGCAGGAGCGTGAAACACTTTTTTTTTAAAATAAATAAATAAAAACATACGCAAAGTCAGTCAAGCAGGAAACACTGTTACAGGAAACGGCATCTCGGGAAGTGTTTCGCAAATGCTTCGTAAAATAAAAAAATAAAAAAAAAAAAAAGAGTTCATAACACAGCCTTCCTGAACTTTTTTGACATGTAAACACTTAACATGTCTATTTAAGCTGTTTCGCTTAAACTTTCACCTCTCTACTTCTTTATCAGTCACCAAAGCGAGTGCTCGCATTGTCTATCACAGACTAGTGCTGTTCTCCAACATGGCCGATATCCAGTTCCATCCAATTCCCTTAAAATACGTCTCTAAAAGTCTGAAAAGCCCAAGTGTGAAGCGTGCATCAAGCAGAAACAAACAGATTAAATAAGGCACGACGTAGCAAGTCGCTAGCCTCAGCGTTCACATCCTCAAATCCTCGTCTGTTTCTCTCTATTTATTCCATTCTGACAGAAAACACAATCTTCACCTGGAAACCAAAGAGGAAAAAAGGGCAGAATAATATAGCAGCTTTGTTTCTGTTTTTTTTTCCCCTCATCACAGTCATCCTGTTTTGGAGCAGATCAAAAGGAAATAATCCCCCATAATCCCTGGCTGTGCTCCTGCGTCTATAGTCATTAGCCATAGAAAGCATGCAGGCTTGGTGTCACACTTCCTGTTGTTGTTATACTACTGACACTTTATAAAAAAAGGGAGAAGATAAAAGGAAAAGAAAGCATCGACTCGCGGTCACACGGCTGCTTGGTGGACAGACGGAACATCAGGGCTGAAGAGAAGTCACCATGTAGACATGTTAAAAAAAAGAATAAATCGGAGAGTTTAGAATGAGTTACGGTGAATGTTCAACTGTTAACCCCACTTCAGCAAAGTAATGAGCAATGCGGGCTGAAAGTGCCTCGCTGCAGGGAACAGGCTGCGTATGACAGTACTAAACACCAAAGAGCCTCATTAAAAGCCTTCAGCTGAGGTTTCTACAGATGTTCAGATTTATGCAATTTGGGGCGGGATTAAAACGCAGGAAACAAACGTCTCGAAAGGTTTCAAGCCCGCGAACTTGCATTTTTTCAACAACAGTCATCGAAAACTAAACGGAAATAAAAGAGATAAAGAGCCCCATGGAACTGCAGAAATCCCACCATCGTGAGTTGAATTGTTACCTGACCAGTGCTTAGGCGGGGTAGATTAAAAGGAACCTTTAATAGGAGCTGAGATTTGAAAAACGGGTGGATCAAGTGTAATTTTTATAATTACGGACTTGAACCTCGCGTTCACGGTAGAGCATAAAGTTGCCCCGGTTAGCTTGAGGACAGCTACGCGATACGCGATAGTGTTGCTATGATCAGTGTTGTGAAGAAAAATGTTTTACATTTCCAAAAAAAAGTAAGTACTGAACAAGAGCAGTGGAAACGGGAAATGGATTTTGCCGAGAAAGATGCAAAAATATTACAGTACTGGGGAATTACTGACAATAACATCAGGAACGTGCAGCATCATAATTTATGGCTCACCAGAGATCACCATCATCATCGCTCTGGCTTATAATTACAAACGTCATTGCTTTTGCTTAAAAAGTTTTTTCATGTCTTTCCCCCTAAACAGAACTCATTTTATAATAAGCAAACAGCACACAGCCCCGCCCTCTTGTTTTCTACTGACTCACAGAACCCAGGCTCGTGAGTTCACAGGTCAAACGTCAGCTAGAAGGAGTGCACACAGAGTGAAAGTGAATCTACTGGAAAAACAGATGTCTTTCACACCCTTTCAGTGTTTGACCTTTTTCCACTGGGCAAACTTTATTCGCTCTGTTTTATTCAAAAAAGTAGGAAGGTGAAGAGCTCAGGTGCCTCCAGGTCAAAAATTGCTAATGCTATGGCAAAACTGAAAACACTGTACACACAGGAAGAGACTAGCAGCCATGCGGCGACCAGAGACCGTGGAATAAGAATAAGAAAAAAACAAAGGTAAGCAGAAGCTAAGCGTTGCGAGTGTAGAAACTGGCCGAATTGAATCAGACAACCTGCGGATATCAGATAGATCCATTATATCCCGGACGTCCTCCATCTCAGGAACCGGGAGCGCTTGATGGCTGCACTCGGAATGAACTGTGTGGAATGGAGCTCCTTGGAGAGAAGGTTGGTTCTGCTCCAAACGAACAGGAATGAACCGTGCAGAACTAACAGTACACCGCTTAAAACCCGGACCCTGTGGATTTTATGGAATCCAGATGATTTACGTTGCACAAAATTTCGAAAGCCCGTTAGCCTGGACGAGTTCGGAAAGGGCATGGACGGGTCATACCACATACAAGAGCGATCCAGCCACCCGCTGAGGCACGGAGTGCGGCCATGATTACAGTTTATTCTGTTACTGTTCATGTAAAATCACCGGGTGAACATCTTACAGACCAGCGTTTGTGGCTCAGCTAAACATCCTACTGGACTGAACTGCACAGTGGAAAATCACATACGCGTGTACATTTCATTTGATTTTGTTGATATGGAGGCTGTAATCAGACCCGACCAACAGATCCAAGATGAGATTACACGTCTCAGATTTACCAATCCAAACAGGATGGTTCGGTTCCTCGCTCACACCGGAGACTCCTTCAATGCTTAATAACATCCGCTTACTGAAAACTTCCCCATATCATCAAACAATTACGCACGTTTTTAGAAATCTGACCACCTACCACACAAGTCCCTGTGAACAAGCGGTCACCATAGAAATACTAACACATAATTGTAGCTAATGAAAATGATCCGGAACCCCGGGGAAACGGGTTTTTTTGTCATTTTGTGCAAAAAAAGCGATTTTTTTTTTACATCTAACTCCTAAGGACTTTGAACAGAGGAATTGAGGACCGTATCCAAACCTGTAAGAATGTGATTCGGATCTGTAATTCTCTCATATCTCATGACGGATAAGTCAGGAATCCACAGTAAAAATGTTGCCCAGGTGTCTCATAAGAGAAGACATTTTAGCTCTTGACAAAACCCCGCCCAAAAAACAGACATAATAATATGCAAGGTAAAACAAAGCTAGCCATGTCCTCAAGCAGCTCGAACCTTCATGCGACGGACATTTATGAATAACAGTTTGAACACCGGCACTCGCATAATACAAACCACACTTTCTCAGTGTAATTGAGCAGCAGCATCAACATCTACACCTGCCTGTGTGTCTCAATAATCCCCAGCAGAATACAGGCTTAATCCCCGACACGGCTTTGCAGAAACTTTAGAAACACACAGCAGAATTGCTCACCCTGCACTTCGGGTGGGAAAGAAGGCTTTCCTTATCCCCTTGATCAGAGTGGCACTAGCCAACCACAATTACCAATTAGCAGCACATACATACAGAACAGGTTAGCTAGCACTCGCTTCCAGCTGCCGATCTTCACGTTTAACAGGTCAGCCCATGTGAGCAGGTATTAGCCTTCACTCACACCTCAACACCTCAGCTAGGAGTTAGATCTCAGGTCTAAGGACAGAAGGCAAAATTAGCGAAAAACTACTAAATTCAAACTCACCATTGGTGATGAGCGGCGAGTCTTAGCGGAGAGTCAAGTCGTACTTCAGACCTCTCGGCTGTGGCCAGAAACACAACTCCCATCTCCTAAAGGCTTTCTTCTGAATAGATTTCTGCAGGAGGAAGAAAAAAAAAAAAAAAAAACGCCAAAACATCAGGAATTTGTCGTCCATTTCAACAAATAGCAATTTGAACATAACTTCATACAGCTCCTCAACTTTTGCAGCTCCTCAACCTCCGCTACATCACTCAAGCACTCACACCTAAGAATCGGGCTGAACCAGATGTCCTGTAAAACCTTCTGGAAAGGTCTTTTTGTTCTGTAAGAGCAGAAAGCTTTGCCGGAGATGCCGTCAGTACGACGCTGCTGCCGTGAGTCAAAATGGTGTCCTTTAAGATGCTTTTCATTATCGGATTTTCCTGAAAGGTTTTCATTTAAAAAGATCACAATCAGCTTCCGGTTATTACCAGTAAAGGCAATGCATTTATATGAGAAAATCTGAATTAGTAAAAAAATTTTGCTTCATGCTTGTCTAATTATCTCAACGGAGTCATTTGTCATTTCCTGGTGATAACGTGACGATCTTCTCATTATGACGTGATGCTTTTCTGCTAACAGTTTTATCTTTTTCTTGTAATAATGTGCCACTGTTCTTGTCATTTGGCAGTGGATCTAGAACCTATCCCAGGAACGCTGAGCGTTAGGCAGGAATACACCATGTGCCCTCACAGGGCACCATACACACTCATATCCACACACTCATTCACAGGGACAATTTAGTGCCACTGGTCCACATACCAGCATGTTTTTGGGATGTTGGAGGAAACCAAAGAACCCAAAGAATACGTGAAACTACACAGACAATAAATAATACAAGCTCAGGCTCGAACCACAGGATCGAACTTACCTCCAAACAGAAAAATGCCTCTTGCCCAGGATAAACTGTTAAACTTTTTTTCTTGCTATAATTAGGATACCTTGGGAAACAGATTCTCTCTTAAACAGAATACCCGAAACACTGTTGTATAAAGTATGTGTCATGTTGAAAAGGATATCCTGATATCCTCAGCACTTATATACTGGGTTTTCACAGTACTGAGGCCATCAGACCACAAACCTTTCGAACTGTTTACCCCTGCCATTTATAAAAAGCTAAATCTACACATCTATTCAGGATCTCCCTGGAGGATGGAGCCGATTATGTGCAGTGTTCTTCTCTACAGTGTGTAAATAGAGGAGAGAAGGAGCAGAGTTTTTTCCAGAAGTGACATGAAATACACCTACGGGTTCATTATCCGAGGCGCGACATTAACACGTGTCAGTCGGAGCTGTGGATGAGCCACACGTCTCTATCTACTGAGGAAAGAAAAAGAGAGAGGGAGGCAGGGCAAACAGGAGTGAATGGAAAAGACAGGGGAAGGAATATGAAGAGTGCAGGGTGAAGAGACAAGAAAGACGAAGAGAAAGGCAGAGCGAAAGAGGAGAGAAAAGAAGCAACTGCCGAGAAGAAAGGAAGAGGCTCGGAGTGGTGAGCTGCTGTCAAAGCGATATTCCTCAGCTGTGAACTGAATCTGCTCGTCTTCAGCGCTCGCATTCCTGCCTTTTCTCATTCCGAGTGCATATTGACCTGCAGAAGAGCTACTTCTGAGAGTGCTCAAGCAGTCACGGGGGAGGGGTGTTGATGTGCTCGTGCCCTTGAACTTTTCAGCTATTAGCCATGATGTTCTCTGAACTCTGCTAGCATCATACATGCACAAAGACATCATTCAAGTCTGGTTAGCTTGTGTCCCAGTGTTCCAGTCCAGGAACACAAGTTCTACCAAATCTTAAGGTTCTGCCCAAAATGCCACTGGGTCCAAACACAGAATGTTAAATTTGGATCACCGCTCCAGTTCTTCAAGGCTCTACTCTTCCTTATTTGGAGTTTGTAGTTGAATGAAAAAAAAAACGATCCACGATCATATGATAGCTACCAAAGGAAGGGAGAAAGCTAGCTTGTGAAGCCACTGTATCATGTCAAGTTGCTGCTCATGCTACACCACAGGGCAGCGTGCATCTCGGAGGGAAACGCTAATTGCCCTCTGTCATGGTCAGTTGGCCACAATTGTTTAGTGTCGTTCTGATAAACGCCATTCAGTCCACCCGAAGAGGAGGGTCACGGATGACTGCAGAAACTCAAGATTTCTTGACAGTGGCGTGTTTCACCACTCAGGAGCCTCATTAGCTTGCCTACTGCTTAAACACATTTATTAGTCGAGTGTTTTTCTGGACCTGAGATCACTGGTCCAGTGTTCAAGCTGTTTTCGAGCTAGGATGTGGTCCGGCAACACAAGCACTGTCTCCACTATATGTGAAAATGATCCTGAACGCCACCGAACACCTGACCTCTTGGTAAAGACACGCTAATTAACTAAACATCAAGAAGAGCCGTAAAGGAATTTCCTTACCGTCTCCCATTGTGTCAGAAGTGATATAGAGTATTATGCAATCCGTCCACATTTTGGAGCAAATTTGTAAATCTGCGCAAAAATAAACCTGAAATAATGACGCCTTCCTGTAAGGAACCCAAAATCTTTCCTGGGTATCAACTCACATGTGTGGATCGGCACGATTAAACTCCAAAACAAATCTACATAACGTTGCCCTTTTTACTGTCCACCACACTAATTAGGACGTCTCGCTGTGATTTGGTGACATTTCTGTCACTTAAGCAATGGCTTTCTATCAGAAGCACAAAGAACAAACCTTGGATGCAGTATGATTGGGCTCAACAGGCACATTTCACATTGAGCGGGTGTCTCCAGTGCTTACTGGGTTGAACATGTTGTTCGGTACAGCCAGACAGTTTGTCAGAACGCTTTGAATCAGAAGACATCAAGATGGAGAAAGAACTCCGCTGTTAGTCTTCCAAGCTATAGAGGCACACAGTGTTCTACTTTCAACCAGATACAGGTCTGAAAAGTCGAGACGAGGCTTCCTCTGTACCCACGCCGAGATGCTCAGCATGCGCACCAGCACGACAGACTCCAAACACTCAGTATCCAAACAGCACATATGTGACTTTTATTTATGGAAAAAACCTCCATAGCACACTTGCACAGACACTGATGCACAGAGGCAATAGCAAATCCTTAGCATTTCCCCAGTCATTCTCAAGTCTCACTGGATCACACACACCTGCCCAAACACTGCCCTAAATTTAGCTATAAAGAATAATTCTACACTAGAAGCAAACAGTTCATTACATAAGTCAGGTTTATATATTTAACTGCATTAGTTCAATTGTGGAAGACTTGAGCTCTGTTATACATGAATGTGAAGCACAAGATTAACCCTTGAAAGAAGATAGATGACCAGAATCAAGGATTGATCAAGACTAAACCCTTGCTAATTGACAGACATCCAAGAGTAAGGTGGATCTGAACCCCTGTGAGATGGCAGACATTCAGGAGCATGACAGGATCTGTGCGATGGCGGACAGTAAGAAGCAAGGCAGGATCTAAACCCCTATAAGAAGGTAGACATCCAGAAATATGTTGGATTCAAACCCTTGCAACATGGCAAATGTCCAGGAGCAAGGCAGGATCTACACCTCTCAGAGATGGTGGAAATCCAGGAGCAAAGCTGGATATAAACACCTGCAAGATGGTAGATGTCCTGGGTCTAAACCTCTGAGAGATGGCAGACATCCAGGAGTAAAGCTGGGTATAAACCTCTGCAAGATATCCAGGAGTAACACTGAACCTAAACCCTTTCAGGAGTAAGGCTCTTGTAGCAAAAGCTTTTATGAGCCATAAACTTCCAAAGAGAACCTCTATGATCTCTGGAAGCATTCTGGAAGATTTAAATCCAGCCTTGCCCCTGCAAGATGGTAAATGTCCAAGAGCAAGGCTGGATCAAAACTAATCTGGTTCAATGTTCCTGTGACAAACCTTTTTAGCCTCCAAAGAGCACGTACATCTCTGATCTGGGCTGAGGGTTGGAAATTTGTATCTTCTATAACATCTGCAAATATCTACAGTTTACTGTGTTTGCTGAGAATCATAACTTCCAATGGCCGGGGGTCCGTTTGAGTCATTTGCAGAGAGTAGGTGGGTAGATGAGAGGGTAAATAGATGGAGAGGTTCTTCACTGTCTAAGGGCAGCACTCGACTCCCACGTTTTCAGTCTGAGTACAGGGCTATGAGACAATGTAGGCTGAGGGAATGGGAGCAACGTGACACATGCATAATAATTACTGCCTTAAGTAATCATCCACTTTGAACAAAACCGGCATTATTTGGAGAGCAGCATGTGAATGGAGCCAACTGGATTTGAGCAGTTAGAGAGCTAACTACTGAGAGCTGAAAACGATGACAAATAAAGCAAAACAAATAAAAAGAAAGCCACACAAAAGAGATTTGGAGAAACGACTCCGGCTCAGACAGGCTGAAACACGCCAAACGAGTGCATGAACCTTCGGCACACCAAACGTCCAAAACACACCTATTTTATACTTCCTCAAGCAAAATAATAATAATATAAAAAAAAAAAAAAACACACACACACACACACACACACACACACACACACACACACACACACACACACACACACACACAAACAATGTGACTACAGGTACAGAACAATGCAATGCAGTCAGTCATGAATCATTTTATACCGCGGCGCTGTTGGATTTCCAAATCTGATCGGTGATTAATTTTCTGAGTTTTTAGGTTTATATTAATGTTTTCGTTCTAATACATTACCGTTTCTATAGTAACAGCTCTAGAAATAAAAGGAGGCGTTTATTTCCCGTTTATGGAAGGATTCCCCAGTGTCAGTAACGGTCAGAGCGAAGTCATCTTCAGGAGAGAGTTTATGCCTTGCGCTTTTTTTTGTCTTCAACAAAACCTCAAAAGAAAGGAAAGATTTAACGTAAGCGAGAACAGGAACTAGTTTCCGCGGTATAAAACTAGCAGTATAAAACACTTTGAGACATGTGCTTTTTGGAAAATAATCAACCATTTCATGTCCTACCACCTCAGTATTGATTATTTTCCCGTAACAGCATACCGAGTTGTGTTTCCATGTAGCAGGCTATAACAGGGTATACACGGTACAATGGATACTCTACGCATAACCTATCATTTAAGACGCTATTATGCATTTTCCACATTTGGAACAGTCTCGCAAAGACAACAGGTGGCTACCGAGAGGCTTTGATGGGGACTAAATGGAAAAATGGTTCCAGGGCCTGAGGAACATGGACAATGTGCTGAAAGAATGGCCTCGCTGACACTGCAGGCTTTTGTGATGTCCTTCTACTGGTTCGGGCCAAAATGAAGTGTAATGGCATGCAACAATGCAGATAATGAGCGCCGGCAAGACAAGAGCTCTCAATAGCTGCCTTGTGGACAGCCATGAATAGCTCCCGTCTCTGGCGCTGATTCAGGGTCCGACTCGACAAAAGAAGCAGACACGTGTCCCCGTGCGCTCTCGAGTCAAACTCAGAGACGACGGATAATGAGCAGACGCGTCATCCCTGCCCTTCTATTCTTCTCCAGCCTTGTGGCTTGAATTAAGAGCAGCAGCCTTTCTTCTCTCCCGGCAGAGAGAAGTTTCACTCAAAAGGTTTAAAAAGTTGATAGAAAAAAGTCATTTGAGGCAAAACTATCGACAGAACAAAATGAATTTCTAGGACAAATGGAGCTGAGCCTGGTGGCTAAACCCATTCTGGCAAGGTGTCAGGCTACTGTTAGTACTCCATGAGCCATCAAAAGATAGATGACCCCAATTCCTCAGGGACGCGGGGCAAGACGGGGATGGGTTATTCCTTTGGGAGAGATCACTCAAGTCTAGACAAATAGGAGGGACAGAGCTAAGGATATGGGACGGAGCCTAAAAGGAAAAATTGTGTTCTCAGGCAAGCCATCTGGCTCCTGAAGAGATAAATCTTGATTACAAGACGAGAGGGACGCGTATGGTCAGATCTGATGGCGATATACATCACCTGTCGGCTGCTACGGGACCATAACAAAAGCAGCAATGAGCTCGACAAGGCTCTCCATGGTGTTAGACGCTGGAGTGACCAATTGCACAATGTGGCATTAGTTCTGTAACCATTATCCTCTCAGTTAGCTACATTCATCATTTCATTTAGTTAGGACAGCATCTCATTCATGTTTGTTTCTACATTACATCACAGAACCAGTGAATTTTGGACTCGGATTGGTCAGGAGGCGTTGGTTGTTTTCTGCAAGAAGCCATTTGTTTTACATTGAACGCGTCTCGCACAGCATTTAACGTGACCATGTTTTATTCCTCCAGTTGTTTCTGCAGATTCGTGTAAACAGCAAGCACATATACATGTAATGTATAAAATGTGTAAAGGTTCACCACATGTTCATGATTTGACAACAGATTCCTGCACTGCGGATGGCAGAGGAGTAAAAGCGCATTAAAAACCAAATCACCTGCCAAATTTGAACAAACTGAGCTAAAGAGGGATCAGGGAAGAATACGGTTTCCTTTTCCGTAAAGGTCAACATCATCTTACTCGCTCTCTCTCTCTCTCTCTCTCTCTCTCGAACACACAGCAAAATGACAAATATGTTTCTGCAGACACTCTGAAGACACTGCAAAAGAAGGGGAAAAAAAGAAAGAGAAAAGAAAAAAGACGTTTTCCCATCGTCCTTCGCAGAATCTGCAGTCCACAAAATTACAGTTGTCATCTCATAATGTAAAAAAACAGCATTCAATTTATTGCTCAGTGACCCATCAAACACACACACACACACACACACTCATCATTCCCTATCATATTTAAAAGCAGTCTGATCTGCCCTCTCTCTCTGCTGCATTGAGGTTTGAAGCCTCACCGAGGTTAAGACCCCATGGCTGAATAGCAGGAGAAATTGCGACAGAGATCCTGCTCCACCAGAAGACCCATAACTACCCTCAGGTCAGGATCTGCCACCGCCACTCACTGCAGATAAGCCAAAGAGTGTCAAGGGAACATGAAACGGCATAATGCGACTCTAAAGCGGACCGAGGATGCAGCCTTGAGGGACTCCCGGTTAAAGTGTCTGCCATAGAAACGCCTGCTGGGCTGCGATGTCTCACAGAAGCACATTCAATCCAGGTGATTCTCATGAGGGGAAGTGAACTGTTATATTGTTTCATTTAGGGACCAGGTACTGGTGTTCATACGCTCGTAAACACGACAATCAACACGAAGCAAACTGTGCGCTGTGCAAATATCAGGAGGATCTACAGCATCGTCCGACAATCCAAGTAACCTGATAAAAAAATACGCAGTCAGAAAAAACGCTACCCATTTTCATGGCTTATCTTCCTGTTTAACCCCGTCTGGCATTTGTACCCAGATGATATTGGTATTACTTTTACATCGTGTGCATGTATGTAGTACAAATTGTGACAAAAAGCTTCAGCAAAAACTCAAACTCGACAATTAACCTTACGGATCACCTCTCGCTCTTCTAACATGCTATCCCTAATCCCTAATTTCTTGCAAAACACAATCCATTATAAATAATTGCACCATCACGTTGCGAGGGGTCGATGAAATGCTGTGTTTTTCGCTAGAAGTGCTTTAATGCCTCTGAGGCGAGGCTGCCATTACAGTCGTCGTTTCGGAGTGTTAATTCCTACATTAATCCATCGCATAGAAAATGGTTTTAGCAACAGGAAAGTGAGAATGAGAGGCAGGAAGCGAACTTTAATGACTGTTAACAAAGAGCACCCAGACGAGGGGAGGGGCCTGCCTGAACCAGCAGCAGCACTCGCTTTATCCGCTCGGGTGCCATATGGCAACTGTCACCCCGTGCTGAATTTCAAAACCTGTCATTAATTTAACAGTTCAGCCTTTGGGCGTGAACGAAGAATAGTGAATTCTGGGGAAAACTGCTGTAACAGTCACATCAGCACTCGTATTGTTTGTTCTTTTTTGTGTAATAGTGATTAGAAAAGATTTTCCATCGAGTATGTAGTTGCTATGCAACTAGACAAAATCCTCCTCGTTGCACTCCTTTTCACAGCTTCCTTCGTAATCAGGCTGGCTACAAACGAATTTAATCGTACGCCGGAAATGTGATGCAGATGAAAATCTACTTAATTCGTATTCTACGATTTGCAAAGTTTTTCTACAATTGCGACTCCAAATCGTATAACTGGTGACACGTCACTGCGGAGGTTCTTTGGATTAGACCAGTGTAACGGACATTTTCTGGAACTCCGTTGCAAAACAAATCCATGAATTAAGACAGAGAAGACTAGCTGTTCAATTAGGACAAAACTAATGGCGCCCTATAAAGGAGAGAGAGGTAGTGAGAGTATTGCAAGCGAAACGCTGCAGTGGCTGAGCTGCATTATTGGAAGATTTAAAGCATGCCATGCCTAGGAGGCACTCGTTCACTGTTCTTTTTATGGAGTTTTGTGAGTATGCCCAAATGGCTAAATGTGCCTTGAGTACGTGTTCGTAATTTATGGCTGAGTGGTGTTTATCCAGACACAACTTGCAAATAAATACGAAGAAAATCAGAAAAACATTAGTAAATTTAGTGATAATGTTAGCTCAGTTTGGCCCACAGAAACATTTCCACACTAATACTGTGATAACAGACTGATAAATGAGACCCATTGTGAAGTAAACAGCATGAGATTTATTTCACGGCGGCTCTGATCTGACCACAGAATAGTCCTCTTTACCGAGACGCCATAAAACGGGCACTTTTAGAAGCGCACCAGGACGAGGCTTGGAGGAGTGTCGGGGACGTGTCAGGAGTGAGTTGGGACAGCAGGATAAAAAATGTCCTCTGACGATGCCCTGTTTCAGAATCAGCTTTTCTTCCCCCTTCCCTCCTCCTCCAGCCCCGCTTCCTAACATCCCCTCATTATATCAATTACGCAGTGCCGCACCACCTGAGTGGAAAATCGCAATTTCACAGCCGGCTCGGCGAGACAATGCAGGCCTGCACATCACCAGCACTAAAGTGTGGCAGAGGAGGTTAAAGGTCGTTTGTCAGGCGGCTGTTGTGAAAGGGTTGACCTGTATTTAGAAGATGATAGCACTTCAGCGGTAGAAGACGAGACCGAAGCAACATAGCTGAAGGATTTTCTAATTGTTATTGGGGATACATTTAGATCCAGGTTATCAACCCTGATTATTATTATTATTATTACTATTATTATTATTATTACTACAGACCATGTGGAACATTGCAAATTCCTCCTTTTTGTCTCTGTATTTGTATCTGTCAGGAACACATTATCCGTTCATTCCGAATAACGTATTAGCATGCGGTTAGAGCACTAGGACACGCTATTTGGTCCTGAAATGCTCAGAGCCCCAAAATTAACCGGTCATAGAGAACATCGGTCGATTTAAAAAATAATACAAACAAAAGCCTTGTCACGGCATGTTGGAAATCTTCAAACGGTTATTCGACCACAAGGATCAAAACAAAGAAAATAAGAGCAGTAATGACAAAAAGCGGTAATGTGAAACCCATAATCTGTCATTTCTTCAGGGCTTCAGAGTCACATGGCTTTTCACGAGCGTCATCTGAAACTGATCTGCTGCTGAAGTGGATAATGATGAGCTCTGAGAAAGGGACGCTCAGAGATACGCGGGTCTGCGAGTGTGCTTGACAGAAACAGGTTTTTGGTCCTGAGAGTTGGCTCTCTGTGGCCGTCTTTTTAAGAAGGTCTGAGGACGAGTTCAGGCATCGGTTTATTTGAGTAAAAACAGCCGCGCTACACTCCTACCCTCCCTTTTTTTTTTTTACTCCTCGGTCGGTCGTATTTGCTTTCTCAGCAGAACACATTCTGGTGAATTATGCTGCAGAAGAACCAGAACGGCCCCCTGCATTGAGCAACGGCATCTCACGAGTTCCGCGACTGAGGAGTGAAATCTAATACCCAATGAGTGTTTAAATAACCTTTGCAAGGAGGATCTGAGTCATAAAGCAAATATTCTTCACATGATGTGACTTGGCAAACACTTCATGAGAGGTGACATATACTACTGGTTGTAAATGAGGTGTAATGATCAACGATTCGATATCAATGTCACAATATTCCAGACAACTTATTATTCTGGAGTGAAATATGGAAAGCGGTGGATAAATCATTATGGGTGCTTCTTTTCTTCTACAGATTGAACCTGAACCGCTTTCCACCACAGCGCTGTTCAATTCGGACAGTTTAGGGTTTGTCGTTAATGTGCTGCTTCTAATGTGATCATTTTTATAGTAAGCTCACACAAAAATCCCAGATTAAAAGCCATTGTAAATGTAAATGGATTAAAAACCACTGATAGGGTAAAGTTTAAGTTCTTTAAGTCTTTAGGACAGACAAGTTAACACTTTTGCAGCTTCTGGGTAGCATGACAAGTTGAGCTTTTTTTCTCTTATTTACTTGAGAGACAAAAAAAGAGAGGTTTGTGAAGGAATGAACAAGAACCAACTTGTTTTGCAAGCATTCCACATGAACAATGGAGATCAGTGATTGGCTGTTGGAGAACAACGGAGACCAGTGATTGGTCATCTAGAACAATGGAGATCAGTGATTGGCTGTTGGAGAACAATGGAGATCAGTGATTGGCTGTTGGAGAACAACGGCGATCAGTGATTGGTCAACTAGAACAATGGAGATCAGTGATTGGCTGTTGGAGAACAATGGAGATCAGTGATTGGCTGTTGGAGAACAACGGAGATCAGTGATTGGTCAACTAGAACAATGGAGATCAGTGATTGGCTGTTGGCTTTTTTTGGAATCAAGTCACTAAAAGGGGTTTAAACAGTTGCAACAAAGTCATTAAGTCAGCATCACCGGTAAGGATGTGGTAGATTCTCTGCTAAACTAACTGTGATTGTGATGAGATAGATAAACGATCCAAGAGTAGAACCAAGCGTAGACAGCGGAGGACTAATCCGTGCTAACGCTTTAAGAAACAGTCACATAATTGTGTTACCAGCAGAATGTTCCGGGTCTGAGTCGGGAGAGTGAGGGGTCATTTAAGATGTGATGTAGCATGGCTGGGGTTCCAGTCAGGCTGGGTCAACCCCGGGTTCCTCAAACATGGTTCAAACATCAGTCGTTTTAAGAGTGGCACTGGAAATGAGCTGCTAATTAGATGACAGATGGGAGCGGAGATGACAAAGAGACACTTCTCATGAAGGAGTGTGTGTGCAGGAAGATTCATTAGATTTAGAGATTAGCTCAATGATAACAATTAGCTCTGTAAGAGAAAATCTGTCAGCGATTTGTCGGGGGATTTGAGGGAGGCATTGAGTAGAAAATATGGCTAACAGGAAATGACGCCGAGGTGGCAGTTTAACACCCGCGAGCTACACTTGTTGAACATGAGATCAGGTTCACCTATAATACAGGTCTAGCTGGAGATTCAGCAGGACAGGACCAGCGACGTCCACTTAGTCCTACAGGGCTGTATTCAGAGTTAAGCAGCCACATTGAGGATTTAATAATGAAATTGTGCACATTGTTATTCAGACCTCAGGCATTAGAATTCAGTGGGGTCGAACTTCTTTACTCATCAGCTTCCTTCCCTTCCCAGTTCCCGCCTCGTCTGCTTTTCCCTCTCCCACCCTGAGTATCCTTTACCCTGCCTCCTTCTTGCTCTCTCGCTCCCATGCTGAGCGTTAGATGCCAGGCCAGAGGGGGGGAAAGTTATTTTTAGCCAGTGCCGTGTGCTGAAACAGTAGAGAGCTGTGTACTCCAGCAAGGACGAGCCTCGGCCACCAGGAGAGAAGAGAGAGGAGGAGACGGGAGGAGGGCCGGAGACGGCACGGGGAGAGACATTTCTGTGCTCGTGCAGAAATTAATAGGAAGGAGGAACAGCTGCTGCGTCGCAAGACCTCATACCTGTACAGCTCCGCCGACATACAACACGCCCGCGTCAGTACTTATGAATGGTTTTCTCTCTCTTTTATTGTCAGAACTCTTACTGTTACGAACATGTGTGCATTAATAAACACTATGATATCCTCGGGAAGCATTCACCATGGCTACATGACAACTAGCACCCGCTAAAAAAGTGAACTAATGACACGTGACAACGTTTTCTACCGTCTTCACTCTCTGCAAAACAATTCCACTAGCTACCTCTGTTTATTAAAGAACAAGTCGCATGTCATGTCCAGTTACCGTTACGTTTAACGCTGCGAGACAAGATTAATGCAGCAAAGTGTAAACTCTAACGTTACAGCTTTACCTCTGACACGGCAGACTCATTATGTAAATGTTACGCAAACATCTCTGCACAGATAACTTCAACATATGTACAATTACACACGTTTTTACCGCTGTAGAAGTCCCTGTGAGTGAGCTGTTACTATAGCAACGATAACGTATTGGAAAGAGCGCGTTAATATGAAGCTGTCCGAGCTGCTGGTACAGAGAACTAATCAACACCTTCTGACCAATCAGAGTCCGGACCTTAACGGCGCTGAGGTGTAAATAAACACGTGATTATTAGTAAGCTGATTACTTGCTTACTTCCTTTATGTACTTTTTTTGTGTTAAGAGGAGAAATCTGTATGGCACTGCAATGGATCAAGTGAACTAGCTCGCTAATATTAGCTGTACAACTGAATTGAAAGACTTTATTATTATTATTATTATTATTATTATGACGTCGCCTGTGGAGCATCTGAGGAGCAAGTGAAGGCAGCATGAGGTATCGTCCCTCTGCGGCAGTCTGAAGAGTGGAAGAAGACGGAGCTGAGCATCTGAGCCAGTCCAGATGTTATCAAGCCTCAGGCTAATGCTGGGTAAGCCTGGCTAAGTAGCTGCAGGTCTGGTATGTTGTTTAAAGCATGCACACACACACACACACACACACACACACACACACACAGACACACACACACAGAGAGCCAATGTACCACATCCAGCTTTATGAGAACAGTGTGTGAGAGCGCCTGGAAGTGGCTGTTTACAGCTGAGGCCCTGACTCACCATCTCAAACGCGCGCGTTTCTCTTTTTCTTTTTCCTAAAACATCACAGTGATTATTGCAAACACAGATCCGTGCAGCAGGAGGCACCGGACGGAAAGTCCAACGTCGGCACTGAATTCGCCGTATACAGATCGTCATGCGTACAGCTGGGTGCAAAAGTTGGCCCCCCCCCCCCCCCCCCATGGTTTTTCCATAGAAACTGTAAACGGAGCAGCATTTTAGAATTCATCTACAAAACAATTCAATTATACAATGTTACAAATAAACCTTCTTGAATAGGGCTTTATCCTGGTCGGGGTCGGGGTCGGGGTCAGGGTGAGTCCGGAGCCCATCCCGGGAACACCGGGCGTGAGGCGGGAGTTTCTGTTATTGCTTACGTTACAGCAGCTATAACCAGTCGTTCTCTCACCAGCTGCTCTTTTCTCTCTCTTAATATGACGTGAATTAGGCAAAAAAACATACAAAGCGCTGAACCCCGGACCTCTGAGAGCCTTCCAGAAACATCTCCTTACCGAAAAAAGCATCACCGGATCAAGAATTACACGTTTTGCTTTGTCAAACACCACCATGTTATTTAGATCTGCTTATTATTAGATTATGTAGCTTGTGAAAGAAAACCATAATAGAACGTGTGCATTAATACAAAGCTGAGTTTTATCTTTTATGTTATTGAAAATGAACACACAGCCTCTGATCAGAGACCTCAACAGCTCTGCGGGGTCGCGCATTTCACGTCCGGATGCAGCGAAATTCCATAAACTTCCACTACAGCCCGGCTTCGGGTTTAAACCCATCACTTATTAAACCTACAAGTTTCTCCTCCCTAATAACAAGGCCAGACTTCACTCTCACATTCTCTTACTCCACAATCTCTCCTCTTTCCTTCCTTCCGCTCTCTGTTCTCGTTCTCTCCCCCCCCGGGCGCTACTCTGCTCTCAGAGGCGGAACCTGCCTTAGCGGTAGCGCCAGTCGTTGCAGTTAAACCGGTACAGCCGCCTCCCTGTGAGACTGCAGGAGACAGAGACAGATGAGTGGCCGACGGATGAGTGCAGGGAAGAGTGAGGAAACGGGGGGACGACGGAAGAGAAGAAAAGAGCAGAGAGGACGGTGGGGGGTTTGTTTTAAAACAGATTCCAGGAAGCCGTTACGCTGTAACGACATAACGATTTATCAAGCCGTGGTGAGAGTTTGGGTTTTGTCTTTCCTTCAGTGGGTGCACACACACACACACACACACACACACACACACACACACACACACAAGAACAATGGAGCGAAGTGTAGAGAGCAAATTGCAACATTACACTACATTACATCATATATATTATGAGCCAGAACTGTATCAACACACATGACTAACACGATGAGTGTTTGTTCAAGATCACATCACACAACAAGCTGAACGTTTTGTGCGTCGGTGTTTAAGGATTTGTAGGTTCAACATTGTAGACGACACCCGAAGCCTAGCGTTTGTTTTTACACAATGTCATATTAAAAAGAAAAAGCTCTGTAGCGACTTGTTTGCTGTCGACGCTGTGAGCTACGCAGACCAGGCCAGACGACAGAGCACGCAAACTAGCATGACACGTTAGCTAGCGGTGTGTTACTATCGCGAGAGGCAAAAAGAAGCGCGGGGAAAGTTTGCTAGACAGTTAAACAGCCCCCTCCCCCGCCTCCTTCCCCTCTTCCTTCCTCCCCCACGCTGATGAAAACACCACAAGGTAAAATCAAACACGGGAATATCAAACACAGCTGTGACTGAAAAATGCTTCGCAGTCATCTTTGCAACAGCAGACGTCTCTAAACGGGCGTTTTCTGGCTACCTGCTGAAGGTAAGCACCAGCAGTGCGGGCCTATCGGTACTTGGGGGCGGGGCTAGAAGTTGCCATCATTGCTAATCGGTCACACAGATCATACACAAAACACATCAGAACCGTTTTATCTTTATTGTCAACAAACAAATGCAGCTTGAATGGAAATACAGGGGTTCGTTTCCTGTTTAAAGTGAACCGCTGACGTCTTTCACGTTTGATTTTTGTCGCAGCGGAGTTTAAATATCACAAACAAAGTTCTTAAACTTGGCTGAGGTGGTCAAGACGGTGTGATGATGAGGATGAAAGGGTTTTTTTTGTTTGTTTGTTTATAAATTATGACGTAAAAGGGGACGCAAGTCACGTTTCAGTAAGTTCTGGACCGCGTCACGTCTGAGATACAGTATCGTGAGTTGCGAGCGTCTCCTGGCAGCCGGATTCGGATGAGTTCATCGGCATGTAGGTCATCATTCTCAGGCTGTATCTGGGCACGTGCTGGAGGAATCAGATGGGATCGGGTGCCTAAGGAAACGACAAAGCGGCGCTTTACCTGCCGGGATTGTTTTACTGATTAGATCCGTTTGCTCGTGCGCTGCGATCTGCTTCCCTCCGGGCGTCCAGCGTGGATGGAACGCAAACAGAACAACCTTCACCCCGGGTCTGGAGAAGGTCCGGCTCAATCATGTGAGGAGGAAGAGGAAGACGGGAGGAGGGATGAAGGGTTTTGTGTTTCTCGTTCTTCTGCAGGTTTTTGCTTTCTGGCGCCATCGACCGCTTCCTCCACACAGCTGCCTCTGTTTAGATCCACACCGAGATACGGCTCAGTCTCAATAAACACGAGTCCACGAAAATATATTCTCTCTTCTCCGCCTCCCCGCCTTCATCCATCATCCTCTATCTTCTTCACACAGTCACTTTCTCCTTTCCTCCCTTCAGAAACATCTACAACTGTATTAACTCCCTCGCTCGCTTGCTCTCTCTCTCTCTCTCTCTCTCTCGCTCATATCGCAGATCTGTAAATATCCCAGACCTCGCTAACACACACTGCCTTTCAGTAACACCCCAGTGTTGCACAGTGAGCTCTGTGTAACCCCCGGCTCGGGCTCCATTTCAGTTTTAATGGTGCATTAGCGACTGTGTTCTGTTCCAGGCAAAGGTATAAATATTAAAGACCTGCAAAGCTGATGATGTCATCCCGTGAACCAGTCGATATTTATATCGCAGAGATGCCAACACGGCTTTGCGAACAAGAAAATCCTAGCAGACGTAACGAGAAAAGAAAAAAAATAAATATCACCGCCAGCATGGTGCCGCCCACATGTCTTCTAGTCACAAAACCAAGCCTCATGAATTTCACCTAGATAAAGTCGGCTCCAAGCAAGAAAGAAGTCAACGTGTCCGTCACGTCTGTAAATGACTCATGAATCTGTTCCAGCAGGTGAATTTTATATCTCACATGAAAGGATGTCATGAAGGAAAAGAGGTCCTGTCAGTCATGTCATAGCCACGCCCCCTTTCTTTACTGCCCAAACACAAAACACAAATGAGTCGTCGTCTTGTAATTACCGTCATTCCGACTTTATCGATAAATGGCTGCAAACCTTCGGCTAACGTTTCATCTTAACCAAGCGCTAATGTAAAAATCACTGCGGCTGCTCATCACAAACCTGTGATGTCATACAGCGCCGAAGGAGGCAAACCAAAAACCTGAGCACGCGTCAGCGCAACAGAACTCCCAGCGCGTAGCTCCGCCCACTTCTTTAGCAAACAAACCCACCTAAATGCCGACCACGAGAAGTGAAAAGCAATCGCTACCAGCAACTAATGTCTTTCAAACGCAGAGTGTTATGTTAACAAAAAGCAAAATGAATGTTAAATGTGATCCGTAAATGCTTTAAGCTAGTTATTTATCTGATTTATATAATCATTTGTTTATTTAGCGTCAGCTCCGTGTTCGACGTCCACGGGTGATTTTTGCGATGGTTTGTTTATTTTATTTTTATTAAGAAGTACATTTTCATTGTTACACGTCCCTCAGGCAGAGTTTTTTTTTTTTTTTTTACTTCTTGGTTCTTTAATTGTGTGTGAAAATAAACCATTTCAAACAGAAAATGAACCAAAAGAATGATTTTCGCTCTGATTCTGATTCGTACAGGATTGCACGGTTTAGGACAGAGCTGTAGACTGTTGTCTGGTGCTAAAATATAAAGCTTGTGAGAAGTTTTTTGGAAGTAAATTCCGTTGCCTGATTGGATAAAAAGCAGAAAACAGCAATAATTCTGTCCTAAAACCATTCAGGATCCCTGCTGCCGGAATCTTCCTTATGGGACTGCTAGAGAGCAGGGCAGTAAAGTTTATGGAGCGTAAACATCTCAAAAACACACACACACACACACACACACACACACACACACACACACACACCTCTCGCTTTGACTGATAAAAGCGATTAACAATCCCAAAGTCACATTTGCACCACAGTGCTGTCGAATTCTCAGTTCCGATTGATTTGAATTTATATCAATGCGCTGGTTCTGATACATTATCGTTGCTATAGTAACGGCTCATTCACAGGGACCCGGACTACCAAATCGCTGTGGTATGAAATGAATAAAACGGTTCAGGACACTGCTACATCACAACTTCAGTGTGCTAACAACTCTGCTTCGTGGCACCATGCCGTTGTTGATGATTTCACTCCGGCAGCATGACGCGGAGTGTTTTATTCCCCGCATATTAATCTCGGAACGATCTGAATCCACCCTCAGTTCTCCGTCTCTCAGACTCCCATTAATAATCCATCACGGTTCGGGAATCCTCCGGCTCCTGAGGGAATCCTCCTCCATCTTCCTCTCCCTCAGCCAAGCCTTTTCTCTAATTCTTCCACCTAAGCATTGCGTCATCACTCCATCTGCCTTCCCTACACCACAGATGAAGTGCACTTTGCCACTCAGGACGAATGGGACTGTTTGACTGTTTGAATTTCCATAACATTTGCATATTTAATACGGGGAAAAAAAGCCACATTTGATTATTTGAGTCCTCAGCTTGTTTAGTGTCTATTAAAATCCACATTTTATAAATCTTTTGGCTAAATGACTTTTGAAGAGCTCTTAATAAAACGCACCGATATCTTAATTAAATATATTTAAAGAGTCCTTAAACTAATATTAGTTGTTAATTTCCAGCAGGCAATCGCTAAAGTGACAAAAAACCCTTTTTCTGTGAGAGTAAAATCGAGCCAAACATTGTACAGGCAGCAGCGAGACTTTTCACCTCCACACAGAGTGGAGCTAATGCTAATGCTAATGCTCACTGTGTGTGTGTGTGTGTGTGTGTGTGTGTGTAAGAAAGAGTGTAACAATACACACTCGACAATATTCCATCACATCCAAATATTACGTTTTTCCGTGAATCTTTTCATTATGAACAGGAATCATTTCTCTCGAATTCAGTGAATCAGTTGATTCAGTGACTCAGCTTGAACGTTAATTCATTTCTCTTAAATTCAACAAGTCCGCTGAGCCAAAACTTTCAGTTGTGATGAAGAATCACTCCTCTCACATTCAGTGAATCAGTTGAGTCAGTGAATCTTTTGGATATGACTGAGATTTACTCGTCTGTGCTTCAGTGAATCATCTGAGTCAGTGAATCTTTCAGTTATGATCAAGAATCAACATTCAGTGAATCAGTCGAATCATTTTCACTAATAATGTTTATCTGCTTCAGACTCAAATGAACATCCAAATTACATTTCTAGCCTATGCATTTTTGTTTTTATATTTTTAGCCTCAGTTCTGTCCTGAGACTAAAACTAGTTTATTAATATTCAAAAAGCAGACACCAAGACATCATTCATATTCGACTCATGATACTTTACAGCAGTAAACCAAGAAAGCAGAAACTTGCTGATTCATTATTTAATGTTATGAATTAAGCTTAGCCAGTTAAATCAGCGGTGTGTAGTCATTACTGCTGAGTGCGCGCTTTTACTGCTTTCTCGAGAAAGATGACACCCAAAATGATCATCCGGAGTGAAGTAGAGGAATGAGTGAAGCAGTCAGTTTTCTCTTTGCAGCAGGAATCATCGTTTCTCCTCACTTTCATTCGTCATGTTGAGTCAAACTCACAGCCAATCACAGTGAGTTATTCAAGTGCTCCTGGTGTCATGACGACGATGACGATGACGATGACGAGGTCATTGGTTTTGTACAGTGTGCGTTATTCAAGTGCTCCTGGTGTCATGATGACGATGATGATGATGAAGTTTTACTCATCGCTAAACTGGAAACAGAACTTGACTGCAAGTCTTGTTACAGCCTAAAAAAACCAGAGGTACACATTTATTTATATTATTTTAAATCACAATCGGTGTTAATAAATAGAGCTAGACATTTATATGATAACTGTGACACCTCTGCGGATGTTAATAACGCTGCTGATGAAGACTTAGCACCGAGTAACAACAAAACAAATGTTCTCTCGACTCCGAGGCTATAAATCAGTCAGGAGTGAACGAGGACGTCAGACTTTATACAGAAACCAGATGGAAGATGGAAAAAAAAGGGGGAAAAAAATCCCTCGTGTGTCTGCTCTCTAATAACAAACACACATCACCAATGCCGCTGTTTTTCTTCTGACCTTCTTGTTACGAGTTCATGCTTTTGTCTTTCCTTTCATCTGTGGTTTTTCGTTACTCGGGACGAGGACAGAGACGCGTGGAGGTCAGGAGGGTCGGCTTTCAAATAAAACGGCAAAAATAGACAAAATCCAGCCGCAGAAGTTGACACGACGAGGATGACGCAGACGCCTGACCTGCAGAAAGCACAGTCCTGTCCGCTCCTGGGCTCTGATTGGTCAGAAGGTGTTGATTAGTCTTCCAGAACAGCAGCTCTGACAGCAGCGCAGCTTTATATTATTGCGCTCGCTCTCGTACGTTATTGTTACCATAGCAACAGCTCTTTCACACATGAACCGGTTTAGAAACGTGTAATCGTTGATATGGTGATATCTTTCTGTAAGGACACGTTTGTTTAACATTTCTGGAAGGAGTCTCCAGTGTCAGAAGTAAAGCTTGTTTCACAGAAATTAAATGGATAAAAAGTATGATGCATCATTACTTAATAACTAAAAACATTATAATCTTTGCCAAATCATCCGCTTCATGGTGGTAGAAGTAACTCTGCTTCGTCATGTCGTGGTTATTTTCCTGTAACAGCACGACATGGACAGTTCTCTTCACAGAGACGTTGCAGCAACAGAAAAAGTGGGCGGGGCTAAAATAATGACACCAAACCAGAGCATATGGAAGATAAACAGCAGGTAAAGTTTACAGCTTGGACCTGACCTTTACTTTAATGACAGACATTTACTTTTAGAGCTGCACCCAGCCTGACTGACACACACACACACACACACACACACACACACACCAGCAGCAGCTGATGAATCATCACTTATATATAAAGAATCCTGAACCTGAATGTCTACAAAATGTGACATTTGATACCAAAACGCACGCGCACACACACACACACACACACACACACACACACACACACACACACACACACAAGGCTTAAGGACCTTTAACACAAAAGAAACTGTCACTCATTTGTTTATTATTTTTCCCCCTCTGTCTGTCTGTCTGTCTGTCTGTCTCTCTGTCTGTCTGTCTGTCTGGTGCTTTTGATGAACATGTTGTGTATTTGGATATAATCCTACTCTTCACACAGTTTAATATGACAGTGAGTCCGTGTTGGATAAGTGCTAGCTGTGCTGTTAGACGCCAGAAGTTGGGCTGAAAAATGATCCAATCAGACGAGGCCTTTGTGTTCATTACCGTCTCCTAGCAACGTGAAAGCAGGATTCAGCTTCGCAGCGAACATATCGTATCATGATAGTTAAAAGATTATTATGTGCATCATGATAAAGTAAAATGGCATCAGTCCATTTTTAAACAAAAAGGTTAAATGTTTGTTCATGTGGTTTACGACAAAAAACGTTCGTCTGAAGAAATAAAAACAGAATGTCAAAATGGACAACAATGAAACTTTTGCATGCTCTACTTACAAAGGCAAATACACAGATTGTGTTTCCAAAGTCAACAGATCAATAAATGAGAGGTTTTACACTGAAAAGCAGGAAAAAAACATTATGTGTCGCACAGAAATGTGAGCAGGTTGAGGTTTTCCCGCGCTTAATCAGCACTGATGCAGAAAAAGTACTGAGACAGCAACTTGTACTATCTATTAAACATCCTGCACATGTCCAAGCAGTGATCTCTCTCTCTCTCACACACACACACACACACACACACACACACACACACACACACACACACACACACACACACAC
>JAQQZR010000023.1:27390151-27406578 GCA_030068235.1 Notoglanidium macrostoma
AGAGAGGGGGAGGGGGGGGGAGGCTGTCAGATTGAATCTAAGCTTTCAGGTCACATTCTCCATTGGAGGTGGCGTGAGTGAGAGTTCGACCGACTGCAGGAGGGAATTACTAAACCCCAAACACAAATCACTCGCTCCTTCATGTTCCTGTGTGTGTGTGTGTGTATATTCGTGAGTGTGTGTGTGTGGGTGTGTGTGTGTGCGCGCATGTGTGTATATTCGTGTGTGTGTGTGTGGGTGTGTGTGTGTGTGTGTGTGTGTGTGTGTGCGCATGTGTGTATATTCGTGTGTGTGTGTGTGTGTGTGTGTGTGTCGGTGTGTGTATATTCGTGTGTGTGTGTGGGTGTGTGTGTCGGTGTGTGTGTGTGTGTGTGTGCATGTGTGTCTGGTGGCCTTCAGCAAGTCATCACCTTGAATAACCCGCTTGAAGCTGACTAACCGGTTGTGGTAGGAGCAGTGTGTGTAAAAATAACATAGATGTCCTTTTAAATGCTTCGGAAAAAAAGGTGCAATAAGCAACTCTGTTTTCCTTCCTTAAACCACACCCACTTTTTTAGTGACATCACAGAGATGTCCTGATGTGGCACTTCCTGTCGTACAGAAATATGAACACAACTTCACTGTGTAGCTGAACGTTGGAGCGTTTCAGGAGTGGGACTAATCAGCAATCATGCCACCTTTAAATTACAAGACTGCTGTTTTTAAGAACTGAGATAAGAAAGCAAGTATGTACAGAAAACATTCTGTGTGATGTATATTAGATGATTTTTAGCTCGGAGCAGAGCTAAAGACTGTAACGAACAGGAAACAAGTTACATTACATTTGGACGCTTTAGTTTTGGCCAAAGACTAGTACAGACTTCCAAATATGGCGTTAAAGACACACCCACATTATAAACTGTAGAGCCGCCCACTTTTTCAACAACCCCAGTTCCAGTTCATTTCTCATGTATCCTCTCCGTAGACTTGAGAAAATTCTGAAATAATGGAAATACTTTTCAAAAAATAAAGTTAGAACCAACAGCTGGGTTAAGTTTACATGCTATCGCTGATCATCAAATTCGCTTGTGCGAAAATTAATCACGATTTTACTTTTCAAAATAGACCACTATGGTGTTAAAAACAAATTCAGTCATCATACCATATATGGACTCAAAGACACGCCCATGCTCATGTTTGCGGCCAGGCGCCAGAACGGCAAGCTCGCTGGATAACCTTTAACCTTTTTATACTGAAAGCATTGTAATGATCCTGTTCTAAAGCGTTCTTGGTTAAAAAAAACAAACAAATAGAAACGCAGCATGGTGTAGTTTGAGCGTGACTGTAGCTGGTCTAGTGTTGCAAACTGGGAAGATATTTTTACTAGACTTTACAGAATTCCATCGTATTTATAACTGAAGCGAGCCGAGTGTTTCAGCATCGCTCCAGCCGCAGGGTTTCTCACGGCACAGCGAGCGGCAATGACGGAATTAAACAGTCTATAGGAATGTGAAAAATTCCACCTACATGTTCTGCCCTGACGGGGGTAAACCCTGTATGATGGGGGCATATGCGGGGCAGCAGACACGGGAGATAAGACGTCCGTGGCCCACCTGCGTTCTCGGGAATTCCTGTCTCCAGGATCATATTCCTCTTCCCGGAATGTCCCTGAACCATGACTCAATAAACCTGGAAATCAGGAATCAGACTAACGAGGAGGCAGAAGGTCTGCGTGCACACCACCTGCACGAGCAGGACAGAAAAAACATCCCATAAATAGCTGTTCAGACGGTCAAGCTGCTGCTGGGGGTCGTGGAAACCAAGCATCTGGTGCAGCAAGAAGAAAAGAGAAGGCTGATAACTGAAGCGTTTAAAAATGGTATTTCTGTGATTAAGACAGGATCCAGGCGGGTCATTAAAAAAATTACCACAAAACACAGCATCCGTCGCTGAATCTAAGCCACCGCGGTCATCCTCGTCCAATCAGCTCGGCGTGAACACCTGTGATTTTCTCCTGTCGCTTGTTTGATGACAGAATCCTCGACTGCGACGCAACACACACACTAGAAAACTGATTGCAGGCGAGTAAAGCCAAATCCGAGGAACCCGTACCTGATTGCGAGTGATTAATTAACGTGCAGGAGCGAGAGGCAGGACGCAGGTGCGGAGAATAATGACGGATAATGAATGCCGCTGAAAAACAGGCGAGGGTCAAGATTAGGAAACGGAGACGACACAAAGCTGTGTCGGACGCGTGATACGACTGCGGCAGGAGGGAGAAACAGTTGCGCTAGAGGATGTAACGTACAGCTGACAGCAAACAGGTGAACACAGTGAGGTAACAAACCAGTGACAGGAGCAAAAGCACAACCAAGGTGCAAATCAAAACAAACCGAAGGAGCGAATAAGCGAGCGCATTCAAAACGCAGCGTGAAGACGCAGCCACGTGGATTTCACCTCACGTCAACGTGAAAAAAATCCCGTTAAGCAGGACGCCCGGATGATGTGCTCCATCGCAGCGCAGCACAAATCAGGAGCTCGCAAGTCAACAAGTCTGACATCGATGACATCACTTTTAAACAATCGCTGCCTTGTGATGTCATCACCGAGGAAGAGCTACACGATTTTTAAAACGGACATCGATTTTATTCGTACAGCAATTTTAACTCCACACGCGCGCGTACGCACGCACACACACGCGCACACACACACACACACACACACACACACACACACACACACACACACAGACACGCGGTTTTCTCTCGCCTCTCGCTCGCTCATTAAGGCTCTAAATCTACATCTGAGTTTCTGGAAAGCTGCTTCGTTCATGTAAAAGAGCTACAGAAACAAAATAATATTTAATTG
Source organism: Notoglanidium macrostoma (assembly GCA_030068235.1). Classification (NCBI taxonomy): domain Eukaryota; kingdom Metazoa; phylum Chordata; class Actinopteri; order Siluriformes; family Auchenoglanididae; genus Notoglanidium; species Notoglanidium macrostoma. The sequence continues at coordinate 27,392,999 of JAQQZR010000023.1, forward strand.
AAGTGAAGTGGCGTGCAGTCGGTGACTCCTCCCCGAACCTCCTCCTTCCATCCAACAGCCTCGTTTTGAAATTAAACCTCATTTGTCTGGAGGATCGAAAGCTCCTTTAAGGAAACATGCTCATCGCTGCTTTCCACTTCAAGTGTAAGCGTGGGGGACCTGCTAATTTACTCGTGTTTAGCTAAGTACCTTCAAGACTGTTCATCCTGAGAGGATCACACACACACACACACACACACACACACACACACACACACACACACACACACACACACACACACACACTGAATCAACATCAATCTACAGTGCTAAATTATGATTGGGTTATTTCCTCAGCCGACACCTCCAGACCAGGATGGATGGTGCAGTCCGGTGAGGGTGCAGGCGAGCATGCACGTTCACACACACACACACACGCACACACACACACACACACACACACACACACACACACACAAAGCGATTTTCAGTCAAGTGCTTCAATCAGGCCCCTCAAAGCCTGACCGCTGCAGCGTTCACCATAATCACTTTTCCACAGCAGCCTGTGAAGTATTTATTACAGCCATTACAGCAGAACATCAGCACCGAGCTAGAACCACAGAACCCTCACTGGCTCTCATCACAATTACCATGTAGTAGAACGCAGAACAGTGATTGTTACAAATGTACCAAATAGGAGAATTTAGAGCTGGCAAAGAATTAGTGATGATCGAGAGCAGCGGTTACAGTTACAGGTCACCGGCTTTGTCTTTGGGTTCTAAAGCGATGAACCAATCTGTTCTTCACGTTTATATTACGTGCCAAAATGACAGCAGCTTCTATCAGGAACAACAGCTGCGCTGACCAGCGTTCGACTCGTCCCAAAACATGATGAAACACTAGGCCCATGCATGGATTACAATCCAAGCTAGTTTGCACCGCTAAGCTAGCGCCACTCAATCGACATGCTAGCTCCACCTCTTAATCCGTGTTTCACTTATCAAGCTTCGTGCTAAAAGAATTATTTGCACATTTTGAGACTGTATCTCTAAAGCGCAGGACGTGGCGTTAGCCGGCTCTCGTAGATGACGTTTGCTAGCTACGATGACATCACAGGCTGAGTCTTGATCAGCAAATAATAAACACACTGCGATCGTGGCTGTCCAGGCGGATCCCTCAGGCTACGCTACAGCTTCCTCTTAATGAAGAGGGCGTGGCTTCAGCACTTCAGCCTGAGATGAATGATGTTTCTGTGGTTTCTAGAAGACATACGAGGTAAATTAATGTTTATGCTCTAGAGGGAACGACGAGGCTCAGGAATGTTGAGATTAAAGCATAACAGTGACTTCTGTGCCAAAAGTTGGCATTGTAAAAACATTAGAACAGCTGGAACACCATGAAAGTAAATCAAGCTCAATGGATACAACTGTATGCGTATACAGTAACTATAACTATATACACGCGTGCATGTGTGTGTGTGAAATAAGTCAATTTTGCCATCGCACACCGAAATCGCACAAGAGTTCTCTGGCCAATTTCCCAGCAAACACAGAACGCTCAACAAACATTAAATTGTGGTTCTCCTATGGTTAGTTTTACAAAAACCTTCTGCCAACGTTTAGAGAACGTTCTCTCCGGGTTAGTGTTGGGGAACATTAATACAACCAAACAGGAACATTCTCCAAAGGTTCCCACATTACAAACATTAGAAGAACATTCCAAAAACCAGGACATGCAACCAAAAACTAACGTTATATTTACATTGAAAAATCTTTCCTGGCACACCACAGGACAACCAAACAAAACCTTCACGGAACGTTCAAATAACCACAAACTAACAATGCTCTGGGGAGCAAAAATTGTTAGCTGGGTTGGTGTTTATCTTCAACAGGCGAAAAACGAAACGTCAGATGATGAGACCAGGACGCTCATCTGGACTCATGATGAGGAGGAGCGCGCAGGAGGACGCTGATCTTACAGGACACATGCACACATAGTAGCGGCGATGATGAAATGTAAAACATCTTTATTGCCTCAGACTAAATTTGAAAGTGTGTGTGTTTACACGAGCTCGTTTTCTGTACAGGCTGATTGGTGTAGGATTGATGATGTAGTGACTCTCTGTAATCGCAGGTCTGGCGTTAGAGGATCTTCATCACATTACCCGACACGGAGAACACATGCTATCACACCGCCGGATACAGAACTCGGATGATATTTCTGCCGATCTGCTAAAGTCTGATGAGTGTGATACTCTTACATGAATAGTAGACACTCTTCATTTACAATAATCTAATCGGACACAGCCATTACTCTTTTATTTATTGGACTATCAAAAGGATAATTACTGCACCTTGGTCAGTTAAATAGGAATTTTTCTATTGAGCACCTGGTTGGATTAATAATGTATTATTGTGCTGCATGTAAATGTAGATATGTAAAATACGTGTGTGTGTGTGTGTGTCACACACACACACACACACACACACACACACACACACACACACACACACACACACACACACAGTAGTGTTTACAGGTAGGATTTTCTGTGTTTTATACATTACTCACACCAATAAACAGCAAACTGCATTCATTTATAAATGACTGATTTCAGCAATAATTCAGAATCATGAGCGCGCACGAGCTGCAGATTCAGATGAATGTAGGGCACGTGAGAATGAGGAAACTAAATTATAGTACAAAGAGGTGGGGGGGGGGGAGAAAAGAAAAGCACGAGCCATTCATGTTTTTTTTTTAAACACGGTATTTGTATTTATTATCTTTATTGATAATATAACAGGCTGTGTGTTATTGTTGTTTATGTGCAGAGTTTATTTGTGGAGCAGGAGGATAAATAAATGTCCAACCCAATGTCAGTGCAGCGCGCAAAGAAAGGAAGGAAGAAGGTAACGAGTTATTTTGTTATTCCTGGCCATAGAGCAAGCGCAGTAACGCCTACGTGGAGCTGCGATGAGAGGCGCGTGCATGCGGCATTAATAACGCGCGCGCGACATTAATAAGGCGCTTCCGGCTGTACCTGAGCGTCAGTAATCAGATGCTGTGAGTAATGCAGCAGAGAGGAGCAATGCAGCGGCTCCGCTTCACTATCACCTTCTGTGCGCGCGCACACACACACACACACACACACACACACACACACACACACACGCGCAGCAGTGTGGAAATGAAAGCGAGACCTGTCTGCTCTTACCTCCACTCCTCTCCCTCTCCACCGTGTCCGTGCGCCGGGATTTGTTTTCCTCCTCTGCAGATTATTATAGTGAAAAACTCCTCTAGCTCTCCTTCACGCGCTGCTCCACTCCACCGAGTCCCGACAACGGAGCTCGCGCTACCGGAGACTTCAAAAACGAACGCGCCGCTCGCGAAAATGCACGCGCGCGATCCCGAGGAAGCGACAGCGAGCACCGCGCCGTGCATTCAGTCCGTCAGTCCGTCAGTTAGTCAGCCAGAAGCAGAGCAGCTGAACACCGACACCACGGTCTCCCACTGCGCGAGTGGGCGGGGCTCATGCATTATTCATACCTGGGCGGGGCTATAGTAGCCTGTTTTGTGAGGAGGGTTTTCATTGGCTCGTTCACAAATCCCGTATTTATCCAGGGATTATACTATTCTTCATATAAAACTAGTGGGCGTGGCTTATTGAAATAATCTTCGACGTTTTTCTGTACACTTTGTTGAATGCTGTTATGCTGGAACGCTTGTACTTGCTCATTAATAATGATAATATAAAGCCTATAAATTATATTGTATTGTGGGCGGGGCTTACTATAATATCAATGAGTACTTTTATACACGTTTATTTACCTTGAATAGTTATCATTATATGATTAAAATGGATTTATGAAAGTTGTTAGGGAAGATTACAGCTCTTCAGTAGTATTATATCAGGATTATTATTTCTTATATCGTTCAGTGGGCGGGGCTTCCTAAACCATTAATGTAGAACCACCTTCTACATATATAGTTGTTATAGTACATTTAATTTATGGATGCTGCGAAGCGGAAAGTTTATAGCTGTTGATTAACGTCACATTGTTTGTGGGCGGGGCTTACTTCAAATATTAATGTGCTGATTATATGTTTTTGAGTACTTTTATACACTTTTATGTATATACCTTGAGTTGTTATGATGAAATGAACTCACGAGTACTGTTATTATGTGAGAACGTTTATCGCCAATAACAACAACAACAACAATAATAATAAAATTACTTTTACTAAAGTAATTTATGGGGCTTACAAAAATAATAGAAAAATGTACTATTTACGGTTACACTAATGTGTTATAATGCATTTCTTATGAATGATGTCATGTAGGGAAGTTTGTAACTCAAGTACTATTATATAATGATGTTATATAGTATTTTTATGGTAAAGTGGGTGGGGCTTACTGAAATAGGCAGAATAAATAGGCAGATTTCCTGTTTATGATTACCTTTTATGCACTTTTTACATTCACTCATTTGTTATAATAAATGCAAACACTGAATGCTGTTATATCCAGAAGGTTGTATATATATTGTAAATAAAATTTTAAATTAATACTGTTTGGGAATAATGCCATATTAACAAGGTTATAAAGGCAAATTAGTGGGCGGGGCTTATAAATATTAATCTGGTTTTGCTATTCATAAGTACAATGAATTGTTATAATGAATTAAATTAGGCATGTGGCAGTGCTTTAACACAAATGACCTCATACAGGAAGTCACGTCGTACTTTTTATCTGTTTATAGGTACATTTAATAACAGTTAAAGATTTCGCAAAACGTGGTCAGCAGCTAAATCGCAAATAGTCATTATCATGCACTTAGCTGAAGGTAATGAGCGTGTGTGTTTTTTTTTTTATCTTTGTTGTGGTTGAGTACAACACAATTAGAACTTAACCCTTGCCTTATTCGTGTTTACACGTGTCTGTGTCTGGGAGTTCCTTGAAAACCCCATGACGTCTGTCTTACTCATGTTTTTCCAGCTTAGCGCTTGCCTAATGTGTTGCACATGGAATATTACTAATATGCCTTCATGACATGTCTTTTATAGAGTCGACTGAAATGAAATACGGCTTTGGAAATCAGCGGCAGTGGCTTGGTTAGTGAGTTGTAACGGTACATGTTGGTTCTGGATTTGGAAAAAAGTTTAACAAGAGCTCATTACATGACACTGTAAAAGAATGAAAGAATTCCTCATTCTCTACAGACAGAAAAATGTAAACATCTGCAGAAGTGTTTAACTGAAGCTTGTTTTGTTTTGCTTATCTAGGTTTGTCGAGGGTGTGATTGGGATCTCCAAATTCATAACCAAGCAAACTGGGCTTTATCACAGAGGCTTGTATGTTCTATACAGAAATTAAAGATAGCGGTTGCCAGGAACTGCACTTTTGCCCAGATACAAACCTCCAGAGTAAAAGGATCCACGGCTGATCCAGATGGCATCTCTCCGGACAATAACATGGCTGGAAAATCCTAAAAATAGGCCTGCGAGAGCCTCAAATGCTGTCCAGAGGTGTACGAGTCGACCCTAACATTCCTGAGATGTTCCTCATGTCCGCATTTTATCTGATTTTACAGAACGCTGGATAAACAATAGGTCCTGGAGGTTCCACAAAAAAAAAAAAAAAAAAAAATGCAATTAAAACATTTTTACATACACACAATTACTATTAGATTAAAAGTGCATCACTTTGGCCATTTATGTTTTTCTGTTTCTTGCATTTTTTTTCCATTGCTGCATTTTTTTTTATTTTTTTTTTAGTTTTAAACATAGTTTAACAATTATTTCAGTTTACAATAACCTTAATTACGACATATTTTGACCTGAATTTTCACTCTATATTCAGACTAGCCAAGGACAAGGCTCTTGTTTCACTTGTAAATTGTAGCCACGTAGCAACCGCTATCGTCGTCACTTGTGGGCGTGGCCTATCCAGTGAGAAACAGCAGTAGCTATATATTAAAGCTAACTATTTAAACACAAAGGAAATGTCCCTCTAACCAGTCAGTTGTGTCATTTAAATTGAAGTGCTCAGCTTCGTTATTAGCCTCGTTCTCAGATTAGATTAGCACAACAGCTGTGCTAGCCGTGTCCACTCACCAGAGGCAACAACCATCTCTGCTACTTTCTTCCAAGCTTTATTTTCTTTATAATGTCTCTATATACATTTAGTAAAAGGTCGTATATGACAGGACAAGATGAAATCACGGGTACAGACAATATTTGGAGGTAGAAACTGAAGTTGTGAATGCAGAAATGCTCCGTAGGATACAGCATCAAACCTCAATTACACACACCCTGCATCGAAATACGCCCTCTCTCACGCTCACACGCCGTGTCATGGGTTGTGTCCGGCATACTGTCTGATGTGTACACACTGCAAATGAATAAACAGAGAGATTTTAGATTTCAGTCGACCTTGCGCACACTATTAACCTCGCAAAGTCTACCATTTTGGAGCGCTTTGATTTTCAGTCCCATGAGCCTCAGCAGTGCAGCAGTGCAATAATCGAAATTGGATTTCTTTTCACATGGCTGAGCGTCTGACTCCTCCACCCTTACCGAGGTCTATCTGTTAATCTACCCCAGGCCAAGTCCTTCACTCAGCCACAAGGAGAGGAAGCTGAGAAAGACGGGGCCTCCTTGATTTCGAGATGAGTCTCAGGGGTCCTGTGGAAGACGAGGGCTTGTAGCGCTAGCGACTCTAATTAGCCTATTGGCAGGGTTTCTTTAGGAGAAGCACACAGGAAGTCACGCTAAGTAAATATCACAGTGTGGGGTAAATCGAAGTGGGATTTCCATTTAGGCTTGTAGAGAAAAAAGGTGGTCGAGTCTGGAATGCTTAAGGATTCTTCCAGCAGAGTGCTGAGCCCTTTTAGCTCAACAAAGAACTCTTTGAAGAACTCGTCGAAATCATGTGACGCGTTCAGCAACACTCACACTGTCGAGTCCTACTCAGCAATTCTGCACAGAAATCCGGCCAAAAGAAAAGGAAGTGAGGCAAAAACGACATCTTAGCACGTCAAAATCTGTGTAATATTTACTGTCATTACACACAAAAAAACAAACAGGGATTTTAAACCTGTAGACACGGGACTAATTTCTTTTCTCTGTTAGATCGGGGTTTTTTTTTTTTGTAATTTTAAGCATTTATTTATAGAAAGAAGCACAATTAGCTGCTGAGAAAAAAACTGTATCATTCATCTACGTCATCCCATAATAAGAGATATTTAAGAAGACATTTTCACTTGTTTTTTGCATTGATAAACGAGAGGACGGCTCTTTCTAGCTGCTGTGACATGAGTGCATTTTTTCATGAATATTAAATGTAACTGTAAATGGATAAAAAAGTATGAGGTGTAGGTCTTTATTACAGAAATGAATAGTGGAAAAATTGCTGTGATATGAAAAGCTTTAGGATTTGCAGCCCGACTTCTTCATGACTGATTTTAACCTGCTGTGCTGCTCACAGTGTGTGTGTGTGTGTGTGTGTGTGTGTGTGTGTGTGTGTGTGTGTGTGTGTGCGCATGAGAGAGCATGGATCGATACAGCCAGTCTTGAGACAAACAGCAAACAGGGCGAATCCCAGAGTGCCCACAGGTTTAATTTGTTACACCGACTGAATACAGTGACGTCTCAGGGCAATAAAGCAGATCAATAACGGATCGATGACCTCATCGATTACAGGCCGGGCGTCTCCATGCGTCTGATCTCTGAGGGCCGGGAGAGTTATCTTCACAAGCCTTCAGGGTGCGAATCTCGAGGAACTTGATTCGATTAGATTTCAATTGCGAATGTCACGATGAGATTAGAGCCGCATTCTGGTATGAACGCGCTAGCAGGGCTAAGCTCTGTCCTTCACAGATAACAACACGTCAGTATCGGCTTACATTGGAATATGTTTCCTGACTTGGAGTGTGCAGTAATGGAGAAATATTAGGTAGAACTGCACCATGGTCCCGTGTAAGCTTGGTGTTTTTCTGTCTGTGGAAGAGGAATCATTTAATCAGTAAAACTGAGCCACGTGGCAGCTAGCTGAGCCCCGTGCTTCATTTCAGCTTCCTTTATGGTAACGCCAACAGCGCCTCGCACACGCACCAAATCCACACAGGAATCTGGGCCAAATGTGTGTGCAATGCGCCCGAGCGTGTCTAATGTGTGAGCGCTGGGCTGGAGGTGGCACCAGCTGTACGTTCTGCTCAGCACCGGGGCGAGACTGGGCTTTTATCGGCGCTGAGCTACGGCTGCTCTTCTGCCAGACAGATTTGAACGAGCTCATGTGGGAATGTGGTCGTGGGTTTGCCATCTACGAGGACGGATTCTGCGGATTCACATTTAGCCACGCCCACAAAACTGAACAAAGTGACGACGTATCCTGCCTTCACACACTTCACTTTCTGGTGTGGCACTTGTGGGCGTGGCCTGTCCAGTGTTTCTGATTAGCTCAGATGAAAAACTAGGGTACTAGCCGTATATAGGTTACCCTTTTATGTTTACAGGTTATAGATTAGTCTTTTCACCTTTATATACGCAGTGGTTGTATATGAGCAGATAAAATGAGGCCACTGAGTAAAGAAATGTTGGACCACACGCACTGTAGGATGGTCCGAGGACTCGCTCGAGCCTCTCAGCTTGACCATGCCAATGAAAACGTAGCATGCTAAATGCTAGCACAGCTCGCCCAGGCAGCATGATCACAATGGCGTGTCAAGATTTGAGAGTGGAAGATTTCCATGTGTCTGATCAATGATGATAAAAAAAGAAAAGATATTTATTGTTGTCGTAGAGAAGAATATTTAGCAGGTAAATCTGCCAGGAGTGAATAAAACCTGAGCATCTATTCATGGGCCGATTTACAACAGACTCGAAAGCAGGTGACCTCAGATGTTTATAGCTAGTCTGGTAGACATGTGTGTACTCACATCATGAGTAAATCAGCTTGGGTGTGTCTCAGGTGAGTTAGTGACGTTTAAGATGGATTATAATTGGTGGAATAGCAACAGGAAGATGAATTGTCGTAGTAAATCATGGTTTATTTAGTATTTGGTGTTTTTGAGCGATCAGGAGGTTCAGGAATGCCCCTGCTTGGACCTCCTCAGTGACCCCTCATGTATGATGTACAGTGAACTTAACAACAGGACTGGCATTCACATCCATTACCGCAGCCTATAAATAGCGTCTTCGTTTTTTGGCCTTTTTCAGTCAATGTGGTGAGGAACGAATACAAGCAGAGGGAAAAATCAGCCAACGCTCCCGTACATGGACATGTTTTAAGCATTACATCATTTTAATGGACAAACCCAGGGAGAGCAGAGCAACGAGCAGAAAAGCCCCATAAAACTCCTCATCACCTGCTCCAGTGCGACCTGGTACGGCCTCGACTGAAAACAATACGGCTAAATATGTACACACACACACACACACACACACACACACATCCCGCTGCTTCCTGTCTGTAATGGTTCAGGGTCGATTCCGGTTATTTATAAACCATCAAAGCTGTGAAGAAGCAGGAGAGACTGCAGGATGTGAACCCTGGTGCTGGTGCTGTGGGCCGTCTGGGGAAGTTAGGATTCTGTTCTGCTTTACATAAAAAAGGAAGAAAGAAATAACAGAAAAGAACGAAGAGCCACATGAAGCCCCAGACACGCAGTCCAGGACTAAAAATAGCTCCGAAAATAAAAGCTTTGCTCACCAGGATTGTAGGTTGTGAAGTTCCTGTTATTAAAACACACCGCAAGCTTTTAAAGTCACAGAGACTACAAAGTCCTTGATCGGACTGTTCCTGATTTGAACGCACCAATCCCTGAAGAGACACAAACTCTCGTAATCAATTGAGTTTTTCAACAAGCGACACGTCCGAAAGGAAGTCGGATCCCGTCGTACCGAGGCGACGTGGTGGTCAGGTAAAGAACAACACGCTTCGGAGAAAATAATGCACAGCATGACGGCAGCTATAACGTTTAAACGAAGCAGTTTCACACAGCGGCGTAACTCTAAAGGGATAAAAATGATAACGTGCCACGCTTCAGTCAACCGTGTGGTGATGTAAGCAGAGCCAGGTTCCCATGATGCAACACTGTGAGTCATTTCATATCCATTCATCTTTATTATCAATATTTACAATCATTTATTTCTCAAACAGGAATCAACTATTTAGGTAAAAAAACAAACAAACAAACAAAGAAACCCACCATAAAAGGCACAAAGACTGCATGTCAATAAAATATCATCTTTTAGCGAGTAATGTACATAGCAAAGCGTCTCTCTCTTTATCTAAATATATATTCTTATTTTCATTTTATTTATACAGCTATATAAACCATGGATTCTGAATAGAATTGTGTTATACCTTTCTACATGTTGATCCTTTAAGGCCTTAAAAAAGCTCAGAGTTCACAGTTTGTCATCACATTTTTCTCTCATTCTCAATTATTTTTCCGATCACGTCCATTTACAGGGCTGCATGGGCAAAGGAACGGGAGAGGAGCTACAATGACGCTGTTGCATACACAGAAAGTGCTGCGTGTCCGTTCAGAGATAAAGAAACACTTCTGGGACCGTATGAAACACGTCCAGTTTAAAATCCGACCAAGTGAGAAACGCTCGCGGGTTAGACGAGCCCGAAGACGTTGATAAAGTCGCTCATAATTCATAAGTCATGCTCTCCAAGGCACAACTTTACACCTCTACTCACACCCGCGCATGGAGGTGGTCATGTGATCAGTCCCGCGGGAATACGGGGAAATAAACATTTAAAAATCCAGCCCCAAAAAAAAGGTTAAGTTGATATAAATCTAACAAGTTAATCAATAAAATGATCAAAAAAAAAAAAAAAGCAGAAAGTAGAGTTAAAATAATCATTCAGTTATTCCTTTGCGTTTTATCTGTCTATCTGTCTGTCCCGCATCGCATAAAGAAAAATAAATCTGCATTAAAAAGAAGAACATCATCATATATGAGGAATTTTGCATCATATGACTAAATGGCTTTGTGCAAATCCAGATGTGCAAAAACCTCTAAAAAACATTTGAGGCATTTATTCTATTCTCTATAAAACAAACATTGGTGTTGGCACACAGCTGATTCAGCTATAAAAGTCATCTTATAATAAAAACAAACACAACAAAAAGTCAGCAATTTGTTCATTGTTTTAGCGCAGCTTTAGCCCCCCCCGAGCCCCAAACCTGTGACCACAAGTCGCATTCGCAAACAATCCGAAAGCCCCAAGTGACTCCGGCTACCTGCTTCATTATTCCTAACACGAAGACTCGGAATTATTTTATTCGCTCTAAGAGAATTCCATGAAGAACTTTCGCTCGAAGAATGGGAACAGTCGTAATCGGGTGCTGCTGTGGGCCATGTAACGGCGTGACCGTCGCTTTCACGTCGATCAGGTCCACGTTTTTTATCTTACATTTTTTATTCCAGCGACCTCACACGTCACAGGATCATTAACGGGTTTACAAAGGATATAGAGATTCACTCTAAAGGCTAGAAAGGATTTAATCAGAACTGCAGAATGTTTCATAACTGAGTTTTAGATCAGCGGTTCTCAGACTTCCCACAACCCTCGGCACAGATGATACATAACGTGAACCGCTATTCTAATATTCAGTTAGCATTATTTTTATTCTGAACTTTCTACAGAGGTCCAGTTTCATTTACGTGCTCCTTATTGGATTATTCGGGTTTTGATTAAACCTGTTGAAGTGTCTAGTCGAACATGCTCATAACTCCAGACTACAGCAATAAAACTCCATAAGGAATAGAATAAGGTACGTTTTTGTGCACTTGTGTGTAATTTCATTAAACTTCCGGACCCCCTGGTGACTCTTAACAGACCCTTGGCCGTCCCTCACCTCCAGTTTGGGAACCACTGTTTAATATTATTCTCATGACTCGCTCTTGTTAAGTGATGCACCGATGCACCTGCTGAAGGTCAGAAGGTCAGAAGGTATCAGCCGACCTTGTTGGCTGACGTCAGCTATCGGCAAATAAGATTTTCCCGGTTATCAGCGGCCGATATTCACCTGTCGTGCTGTGTCAGGTTTGCGTTGGCTAAATGTTCTGCTGGTTATTTGCGATCTGACTCGGACCACAGTAGCTGCAGATTCAAGGAGGCTCCAGTAGGGGGGGAAATACTTTCAAAACAACTTTCAGACTTTCAAACAGCTCAGTTATTTTTTGTAATGACGCTTTCTTCGTTTCCCAGGCCAAAAGGGGAAATAAATGACAACAAAACAAACAAACAACAACAATTATCAGCCAAATTGTTATTTTAAATATCAGTATCGGCCCAGAATTTCAGTACCTGCATTTACTCTATTTTTAACACTTTTGTTAAATGATATTGTTCTATTTTATACCGTTATATTGATATTCTCTTCTTTCTCTGCTTTTATTTGTTGCATTTCTATTTTTGTCTACTTTAGATTACTATTTTATTCTTAGTTTCCTCTGTTTTTGTAAGAAAATCGTATTTATTTATTTGGTTAATAATGAAATGACAATGAAAGACGGTTTCATACTACAGCGGGAAAAAAAATCGAATCTAAAAGAAATCTGTTGAATATTTTTTCCATGAATCGGCTTCAGTACAAATCCGCCACGTAAGCAGCGTGTAAATTTCATTAGATCCTCTAATTAAAATTAAATTGAAATACAAATCTAAAACAAGTAACGTTTACACAGACAATATTTAACCCAAATCTATGTTATGCTAAAATCTATGAATCCAAGTTATTATTTACGCTACTGCACCAGCCAATCACGTGTGATGTTTATTTATAAATGTGACTGCACTGGCTCCGCCCCTTCTCCTCGGCATTTTGGGATTACATTTTACGAACGAATTCGTAGTTCAGAGAACTCTCCGCGCTAAGATACGACTCTTTGTGAATACGACTCCTGGATGTTCAGATGAAGTGATGCCCAGCTGCTCCATAATATTCCCTCCTGCTCCGTAATCTCTCCCATTTAAAGCTGATAGAGCGAACGCGCTCTCGTTCCTTTCACTCAGACGCACACCTGCAAGTCATTTATTTCCACCTGGAGCAACATTACGACTCGAGACAAGGCCGTGATGTCACTTCCTGTCAGCCAGGAAGGATTAACAGGGTTTATTTAGGAGAACAGGATCACTGGAAAAGACAGAGAGAGAGAGAGAGAGAGAGAGAGAGAGAGAGAGGGAGAGAGTGTGAACTTAAATCTCATGTGCTCAAGTAAACACACGTGAAAAATCAAACCCTGTGGAAAAATAAAAACGTGTGCACTATAATAATCTACATTAGGACTAAATTGAGGAGAAGGATGAAATTGTGTGTGTGTGTGTGTGTGTGTGTGTGTGTGTGTGTGTGTCCCCACTAGGGGGTGCTCACCACTCTGTAGTCTGGAGCGAAGGTCACTCCTTTAGCTGCTCGATCCTGAGAGCCGTTGCTGCTTCCACTGACTGAGTTCTTCCTCATTATACCTGAGAGGGAGAGAGAGAGAGAGAGAGAGGGAGAGAGAGAGAGAGGAAGAGAGAGAGAGAGAGGGAGAGGGAGAGAGAGAGAGAGAGAAAGAGAGAGGGAGAGAGAGAGGGAGAG
>JAQQZR010000023.1:27414897-27439688 GCA_030068235.1 Notoglanidium macrostoma
GTGTGTGTGTGTGTGTGTGTGTGTGTGTGTGTGTGTGTGTGTGTGTGTGTGTGTGTGTGTGTGTGTGTGCGTGAGTGCGTGTGAGTTACCTGCAGCAGGCAGTATGTCGAGTCTCTGGAGGCTGTTCCTGCGTGATGATGGAAAGCCTCCGCTCTTGGAGAGACGCCGCTGTCGGCTGGACAACATGGCCGCCGGGGACACGATGCCTGGAGGAGGAACCTTCCCCATCCTCTCATACAGCTCCTCTATCTCTCGCTTCTGAGACGCCTGGAGAGCCTGCACCTCACTCAGGTGTCTGGGGGAGAGAGAGAGAGCGAGGGAGAGAGAGAACTTTACACACTCCTCCTTCATTCATTTCATTCAGCAATTCTTCTTTGCTTATTTCTTTTTTGCTTCTATCTTTATGCCCTTTGTTCATTTTGTAATGAGCTTATAATGAACTTCCTTTATTATGTTTTGCTACATAATTCATCCATCCATCCATCCATCGTTTTTTTGTACTTTCCTCTTTTGAACTTTGTTTATTTCCTCAACCATTTTTGAAAATTAATTACTTTATTTATTCTCCCTCCCGTGTGCATTACTTTCTCCTCCTTCATTCTTTTCTTTCTTTCATTCACTATTTGTCTTTTCCTCTCAATTCTCATCCATCCATCCATCCATTTATTCTCTTATGTCCTCTATTTCTTCCTTTCTCTCCTCACCTCTCGCGGAGCTCCTGTAGCTCCTCCCACATGTCCTCATTGTCGCTCTCGGTCTCGTCGCTGCTGGCGTACGAGGCGCTGCGTGTGTAGCTGATCCACGGCTGACTCACGTTTCCTATCACTATCCCCGCTGTCGTTCCATCTAAGAGGCTCACACTGATCCTCCTCTGCCTCGTCTCACCCTCTCTGCCTTCCTCTTCACCTCCATCCTCCTCCTTCTCTTCCTGCTCCTGCTCCTCAGCGTCCTTCTCTTTCCTCTCCGAGGTCGCTGCTTCTCCACTCCAGCAGGGGGCGACGCTCGAGTCCATGTCTGAGGGTTTGTGAGGAGGAGACACGGAGACGGTGCTGAGGCTGGTCTCCGATTCGCCCTGGTCCTCAGTGCTGCTCTCTGATTGGCTGTTGGAAGGGGCTGACACTGGAGGAGGTGTCGGGGGGCGGGGAGTGCAGGTTGTGGGTGTGGTCTCGTGTGCGCTGGGCGTGACCTTGAAGCGTCCCACGGTGAGGCCGGGCTTTTGCTCTGAAAGCAGAGAAAGAGTTGCTTTACATTGGCATCCTGGTGATAGTTTACTACGGATTGTCTTGCAGCATGTTTGTAAGTGGCGTCTCAGCTCCAGCATCACCTCAAAAACAGTAATCGCTTCGAGCCAATCTGGATTTCGCCCTGAAGAAACAGAAACTGCTTTCTTGGTTAAGATAACAAGTGACCTTCTTTGCGCGGCTGATGCGGGACTACTCTCCATCCTCATCCTTCTGGACCTCATTGCAACCTTTCCTACACCATCTAGCCAGCACTGTCATGGCAGTGGTTCATGTCCTAATTATGAGCTGCAACTCCAAGAGCTCAGTTGTCACCCAAGGGGTTCCTCAGGGCTCAGTTTTGGGGCCACTATTTGCTACCATCTATCTCTCTTCCTGTTACGCTAATGACACTCAGCTTACACGTCTCCAAAGCCCGCTACCTGTCTTCCTCCAGCACGATCATCACCCGTCTTCATGGCCTTAACTTGTGGATGACTAAAGACTACCTGAAATCAAACAGCAATAAGACTGGGCTCCTCGTTGTTGTTGGCTCTTGTGAAGACGACCACTTTCACGGTCTCCTCCACATTGGGCTGCACCGCACCCTGCTCCACTCAGGGTAAGAGCCCTGCTGTTATTCTGGATCGTACTCTCTACGCTTCACTGCACACATCAACAGTGTTTCTCTCAGTGCCTTTTTCCAGCTATGGAACATCACAAGGGCTCTCACTCAGCACCGCACAAGTCCTGGTCAGTGCTTACATTACAGCCTGCGCTGAGTGCTGCAGTTCCGTCCTGTCTCGCACTCCTAATAAACACTCCACCGCCTCCAAACCGTTCAAAACTCAGCAGCTAGGAGCATTACATGCTCCCGACAGTCATGCTCAAAATTCTCCCAGGAATTTGTGGCAAGTACAATTGCTTTGGTGTTCAAAAAAAAAGTCAAATCTGATATCATTCTGTATAAAACTCCATATTCATACAAAATTCAATCAGCTCTAAAACTATCTAATGTAATAATGATACAGTCAATTGCAAAAGTTAGCACCCCCTCTGTACAAAATGGAGAAGATGAAGAAATGTCTATCTTTACCCTGTGGAAGTGTAATCTACAATTGACCAAAGGTTTCGGGATGTGATGACACCTGCAGAAATGAGGGTGCAGGATGGTTTACTAACAGGATCTGTGCAGGGTCGTGACTTTCATAGGAGCAAAGATTAAACATGACATCCAGTTTTGTGCATTTGCCTTTAACGAATACGCCAGTGGGGGTCTGCTGGTGGACGGCGATCCAGACCCAGCGCTTCAGTGAGTTTCAGACCGAAACAAATTGTAGCAGAACAGAGCAGTGTACGGAAACGTAGTTCAGAAACCCGATGTTCAAGAAACATGAAGCCAAAGACATTAGCTCAGACCAGGAAGAGTTCTCATAGAGAAATCTCTATTTGCTGTTTGTTTGTTGATTAGTGGAGGGCAATGTGGCTTGTTCAAAAAACAAAACCATCAGTGTTTAAAAATGACTGAACTGTGAAGTACGTGTTTATTTTCCCCTTTTCAAGATCAAACCAGACAGCTCATCTGTTCAGACATCAGAGAAAGAAGGAAAGAAAAAAAGGACAGAGCCTGAAGGACAGCTTCTAACAGCTGCAGTACAGTATGTGAACACTAGAGGGCAGTTTAGGCTCATTTATCTCACATCTCTGTGAGTCTCACTTTCACACATGAGCTCTTTATTTACACAGTATTCTGTATGTTTAAACTTCTCTAGGAGACACCACACACACACACACACACACACACACACACACACACACACACACACACACACATGTTCAACTTAAAATTTTTATCTTGAGATTTTATAAAGCTCGAAGTCCTACTGTAATGAGCTGTAAACTGTGGAACTCTCTCTCTCTCTCTCTCTCTCTCTCTCTCTCTCTTTGTTCTTTCACTCTTCTAAACATTGCTGTTTTGGAATTTTCTTTTCCACATCAGTGATTTTTTTTTTCCAGTGACACTGAGGACTGGACTGTAATAACAAACCTGAGCTTTAAAAGCAAACATTACATACACACTACTGCTTTTATATACAGTATGTGTGTGTGTGAGTATATGTGTTGGTGTCTATGTGTGTGTATGTGTTTGTGTGTGTGTGCTTGCACAAGTAATTGGTGACCCTGAATATATTGAACTGTTTGATTAAAATTCAAATGCAATGCATTTTTTTTGAAAACAAACGATCAGCAGTGGTGTGTGTGGTGTGTGTGGTGTGTGTGTGTGTGTGTGTGTGTGTGTGTGTGTGAGATGTGTGTTAGTGATCACGCTTACCCTCTGATATAGGAGACAGTTTTTCTTTAGCCACAGCATCACACACACTCTGAGAAGAGGAGGTTCTGGGACTGCGGGGAGATAGCTGAGACACACACACACACGCATGCACACACACAAACACACACACATATGAGTGAATGCACCCTGATCAGAAAGTACTCTGTGTGTCAGGGTGTGTGTGAGTGAGAACAGGTTTGAGGGCAGAGTGTGTGTCGGAGTGCCCTTGTCTTATTTACGAACGATTATTTTAAAGACGTTTGGGCCGGGAGGGAGACGAGAGTAAAGGTCATGCTGTGTGTGCGCGTGTGTGTGCATGTGTGTGTGTGTGTGTGTGTGTGCACGTGTGTGTGTGTGGGGGGTGTTGTTGTAACACACAGTACAGTTCACTGATTCAATCCTCGACCCATGAAGGAGTGAACGAGGAAAGCTGCACTGTATCCACAACTCAAACTGTGATGTGTACTGAAGTTTAGCACCACAAGCTTCTCTCCTTCAGAAATTAAACATCTGGACAGAAATTCAATCAGGTTTTATTTAAAGTTAGGACACTTTTCTCCACGCGCACACTGCCCCCATCTCCAGGGTACTCACTGTGTTCTGTGGTGCAGCTGAGCTGGAGGACTTGGTTGAGTTACAGGATGGTGATGAGGATGATGAAGATGAAGTGGAGGAGATCTTCTCCTGCCCCTCCTGAGGGCTCACGCCGGTCTGGCCCCCCACCCCCGGTGGTCCTGGCATATCTGGAGCAGTGATGGTGGCACTGGGAGCCTGAGCTGGTGACTGGGCCTTCTGATGCTGGTCCTGGTGAGGTGGAGCCTCTTTCTGACCTGCTGCAGGGTGCTGGGCTGCAAACATGGCTGGGTAACCCGGCTGGGGTGCCAGAGGGTGCATGTAAGCCTGGGGCAGGCCGTTTGGCATGGTTGTTGGGGGTATGAAGGACTGCGCCATGGTCATGGCCAGAGACAGCACGTTGGCCAGGGAGAAGAGCGGCTGCTGGGAATGGGCAGGCCAGAGTCCTGGCGTCTGTGTGTTAGGAGGCGTGGTGTGGCCACCAGGGGGTGGCAGAGGGCTGCTGTCAGGAGGAACCACATCACCCAGCGAGTGCTGGGGTGGGGCAGGTGTGGGATATGAGGTGAGGTTGGAGCTGCTTGGGTTTTGGGGGACAGGTTTTGGTGCTGGGTTGGTGGTGCCTTTAAGGGGAGTCTGGTTGACCATGAAGGGGAATGGGTAGGGTGGATTGTGGATGTATTGTTGGTTGGGGTACTGAAGGGGCATGGTGGCTACCTGATTAGGAAGTAGGGGCAGGGCATCAGGTTTGGGGTATTGGGGGTAATGGGGTGTAGGAGGAGCGCAGGGCTGGGACGAACCTAAGACACAAACAGACAACAGAGACAGGCTTAATGAGTGGACTCAAAAAAAAGTTGTTATTTAATGTTTTATACTTGGACTTGGTATTGGTTCCTTTTTTTGGCGGGACACATTGGAAAAGAGCAAATTCCCAAAGCTGATAAATGAAGAGTATACTTTTGTGTCCAAACTGCAGAAACAGGCTTTGACAAATGTAGTACCTGCCCTTCAGACATACTAATTTACACACAGTCTCTGCTCCTGAGGTGACTTTCAGGCTTTTGCAAATCACACTGTGGGTGTTAAATTAACGTATTTGCATTGGCTCCACCCCCTATTTTACACAGTTAGGTAAAAACAACCCAAACTGCATATTTAGTAAAGACCAAACACCGAATGAACAGGCTAAGCAAGACGCAAACCTCTGTACAGCCTGGCAGTAAAATCAGGTTGGCGTTTTACGTGTGTGTGATCCAGCTTACGGTCTCCATGAGGTAATATTTAAAATTATGGAAATAATGGAATGAAATGGAAATCCACAGGTTTCCTGCATGCACACACTTCACTTCATGTCCTCTACACTAATGAAGTCTGCCAAATCTGTCACACACGTTAAAAACACTGGAGGGGTTCAGTGCTAATGTCACACGTCTCCATGAAAATGAGATGTTTTGCTCAGCTTACTGCATTGATTTTTAAGCAGAGAAACGCTGTTGATGTCATCTAGCTGTCAAGTCTGCGGCCTCACACACACTCACACACACACACACACACACACACACACACACACACACACACACACACACACACACACACAGATGGAAACAGCATTCTGTTCAATAATTACTGCTCTTAGTACTATTGACAATGAAATAATCATTGCATGGATTCTACTGAAAAAAGAGGAAGATCAAGATTGAGAGAAAGAGAGAGAGAGAGAGAGAGAGAGAGAGAGAGATATTAACCCAGAATTTTGATAAACAGAAGACCAAACGAGATGTGATGGAAATTTCCATTTGCGAACTGTCAGGATGGAAATAATGGAGAGTGTTGTTTTCACTGTCACTGTGTTTTCATGCTGCGTGACTGACTCCGTGTCCTTTACAGTGTCCTCAGGACGTTACTCACTACACAAGAAACCAAGGAGCCAGTGCTGTTACATAGTTACATTTAATGTTCATGAAACAAGTTAGATTTTAACCTTATTTTAGATTATAGCAGCCATAAACACTCGTTCCCTCACCAGCCTCTCTTTTTCTCTCTTTTCACATTAATACATTTTTTTAAAAATATTTGTCACAGGGGACGTCCTCAAAAGTCATGTCACAAACCAGTGCAAGTGGTAGTAGGCTGGTACACCTGAACACTAGTTGTATGAGACGGAGCTTCTGAACCGATACTTCAGCAGAGACGTCTCTGTGTCCTGATTGGTTGCTGCTGGTGGTTTCCCTTGTTTAAAGTCCTCAGTGCCTTCACGAACAGAGTTTCTCCTCTGAGTGGATATTTTACTGAGTGGAATTTCACCAAATAGTACAAATTGTACTTACAGATTTGAATAAAATCACAGACAGACAGACAGACAGACAGACAGACAGATAGATAGAGGTACCTGACGTGTGAAAGGACTGAGAGCGAAGTGGACGGACAGGTGGTCCCACATCAGGATCCAGGTAAAAGTCTCCGCCCAACTTGGGGGAGGAGCCTTGAGTCACCTGACCTGCATTTGCAGCTGTGTAATCTGTGTGATATACACACACATGGTGTTAAATATCAGTATAACACACTGATTTACTTATAAGTTAAAAGTGAGAAGATAGACAAGACACAGATGGACGGATGGACAGATAGACAGATGGACAGACAGACAGATGGACAGATAGACTGACCGATGGACGGACGGACAGACGGTTGCATGGACAGATAGACAGCAGACAGATGGATGGACAGAAGACGGACAGACAAACATATAGGCAGATGGATGGACAGACAAAGAGGCGGACAGACAGACAGATAGATGGACGAATGGACAGATAGGCAGACAGACGGACGGACAGTCGGACAGATGAACAGATAGACAGACAGAAGGTTGGACAGACGGACAGACGGACAATCGGATGGATGGACAGACAGACGGAAGGAGGGTTAATAAACTATTAGTAGATACCTGAGGTGTGGAAAGACTGCGAGCGGAGCGGACGCACAGGTACGGCTGCATCAGGATCGAGGTAATAGTCTCCGCCCACTCCGTGGGAGGGGACTCGAGTTACCTGACCCACAGCGTAATCTGAGTGTAACATGCACATGCACAAGTCTGATCACATGACGGGTTAGTGAGAGAATCAACTGGGGCTACGTTTACATGCAGCGGAGAACCAATGAGCACATGTTGGTACATGAAATGAGCAGGATTTAGCGTCGCTGTTACCACGACAACAGTAAATAAGAGCGTAACAAGACACTAATGGTAGTTCAGAGTAGAGTCGCGCATCATTTTGCCCTGAAATTGTTTCTTCAAACAACACAACGGTGTAAAACGTGTAACATGAACTGTAATTAACTGCATTTGCTCACACACGTCTCTGACAGACGCTTGTGGGTGTGGCCTGGACGGCATTTATTAGTTCCGATGAGAAACAGCAGTATGTACATATTAAAACTTACTAGTTAAAGAGATATAATATAATGCAGCGTTACCTGGCAGGGAGGAGGACGAGTGTGTGCGTGCCAGCCCCTGTGTGTGCAGGTTGGGCTGGACAATAAAAACAGAAAAGCAAATCAAATTCAAACACTGTGTTACAAAGAAATCGAACACGAAAAACCATACTCGGTCTGATGTTTATACCTGAAATACTTCACAATAAATTTGTAGTGATGTGCGTGTGATCTTTAATGAATGTATTTGTAGTGACGTGGTGGTGTGACGGAGCAGAGTCACTGTTACAGCTCCAACGTGGCCAGTTTTCCTACAACAGCATGTCCTGAGCAGTTTATTCCTCTACACCACCGCAATTTAACAACAATTACAATTTCATATTTATTAAGGGATGACATGTGACTAACACAGGCTAGCTTAGCAGCAATTAAACAAATTAGCCAGATGGAGATGTTAGAAATGTTACGTTTATGTACGTCACGGATCTTAAATATATTTAGAATTATATTTTATAATTAAATACAGAATGGTGTATATGTTCGGGGGCATGTGATGCAGTTTTTTCCCCAGATTTTCCTCATTTTTATCAGACCCCAGGATGTTATGAGCACCGGGATATGGTCCCAAAAACAACACAAAGAATCATTTTTTTTTTAATTTAATATTTAATATTTCTGCGTTTCGCTCGTCTCATGATTCTGTGGATTGTATTAATAGCTGTTGATGAGAAAACACAGTCACAATCACACTGTTGTATTACGCAGTGCCGCAGGGTTCTGTGTGTGCACTCTGTGCTTAAAATAGCTATTCCTGGTGTAGGAAATCATATCAGCATTGCTTTGAGTCACAGCTGACCTTCTAACCTTTCTGCTTACAAACACACAGAATCCACTGATACGATAACGTTCTAGTTAACCTGAATATATTTACATTATATTAATGCTCAGTGTTGGTCCCTTTTCACTGACAGACTGGGTAGAGGGGTGCCAATACTTTGTGCTTCGCAACACGTGTGACTTTATAACCTTATAAACGTGCAATAGCAATAAGCCACTCAGAGACGCGCTATTATTTTAGGAAAATCATTATTAGGATAAAATATAATATATTACTGTTATTAGGAAAATAAAGGTTTTTGGCGGTCTGCGTCATCGCATCACTCTGCTGTTGATTCATTTCCTGTAACAGCACCACACAGAGCGTTTGTGAGATAACCAACACATTCCGGAAGATTCTCGAACACACCTGAGAGCCTGACAGAGTTCCCGCTCCGCTCAGGTAGGGCAGCCGGAGGACGTTTGCGGGCCCGAGCGGCTCTAAAGGCTCCCTCCTCATCAGGGCCTCAGCGCGGCGGATGATGTCCCTCATGCGGTGGATAAATCCTTCCTTCTCCGACGGCAGGATGAATTCATTATGCGCCTGCACACAGGAGATGGAGACTAAAGCCTGGAGCAGCATGCTGACCTGCTGACCTGCCAACCCTGACCTGATACAAAGCTCAATAATTCTAAAAGCCGGGCTGCGTTACATCCCGAACCACTTTAATGAAACTGATGTCTGAATGAGTGCTGATTCAGTTATCTGCAGCACCTTCCTTTGCTACAGCACCGATGTGGTGATAGTGTCGGGGTGTTCAGAGTGAGCTCACCATGACGCTGGCGATGTCCTCAGGATTGTCTCCGTCCAGGTCGAATTTAAACGTCACCATCTTGCTGTTGTGAGTCTGAAGCTGGCACTCCACCACCCGGTCCACCTTATCTGACAACTTTATAGAGACACAGAGTGAGAAAGAGAGTGAGACACAAGGCGTGACACAGAGCAGTATAGAGTGAGGTAGAGAGATGAGGCAGAATGAGACACAAGGTGAGAGTGAGGCATCATGTGAGACACAGAATGAGACACATGAGGTGAGAAATAGTGGGACATAATGTGAGACACAGCAGTACAGAGTGAGACAAGGTGACACTCAGAGTGAATCAGAGTGAGACAGAGAGTGAGACAAAGTGAGACACGGCTGAGCAGGTTTAATACTAATTAAAGTAAGCATCCGGTAGACTGATGTAAAATGTAGATGAAAGTTGTTAATCTTTCCTTATAATCATGATTGATTGTTGAGAAAATGACCAGAAATAACATGTGTGTGTGTGTGTGTGTGTGTGTGTGTGTGAGTGAGTGTGTGTGTGAGTGAGTGTGTGTGTGTGAGTGAGTGTGTGTGTAGTTGAGCTGGCGGATGCTCTGTAATACCCCTGTAATACGCAGCCGTGAGCGAGCTCTCTTCCTCAGCAGTTTACTTCCTGTGCGTTTGTTTGGACCTTTGCTGCTCATCTCTGATAGGCCCTCGTTCCCGTCACTCAAACCAGACGTCACATCGGAGGCGTAACTGTTAGGAAAGGTCAGAGGAAAGGCACGGGTGACGCTGACGTCTAAATTATTAGAACGGAAATCAGTTTCCTTAAACATTACTACATGCTGCTATCTGTATTCAGATTTAAACCCAAAGTGGGTGTGGCCTAACCAAATTACAAATGAGTCCGACCATGGAAACGTGGAACCCACACCCAGCAGTAGAAATGTCAGCCGTGTGAGTGCGGTCTGGCTCGGGCAGCTCCTCAGCCTCATCACTCCGGTTCATAATCAGTCTCAACTAGACACGTATATATGGGACTGTGTTTTAAAATCCTGCTCGCACAGCTAGTGGTTTTGTTCATACCTGAATGCGATATTTCTAACACATTTACAAACGGAAGTAAAAACCTCCTGTAGACACGGCTGTTTTATTGTGTGACCTGAAGGATCCCAGTCCTGATACACACCTGCAGTCTTAACCAGATGTCCTGAAACCTTTCTGGGTAAAGAACCGTGCTCCTCCTATTCATATCTGTATTCGTATATATTTACAACACAGATCTGTTCAATCGTTATGTATTTCCGCTGCACCACTGATCTGTACCTTTAAAGAAAGTTTTTCCTATAAGATTACTGTGCAGGGCAAACAGCATCACACTGAGCTCGGCCGGCCTCGGCTTAATGCACTAACCACCGTGAATGTGTGTGTGTGTGTGTGTGTGTGTGTGTGTGTGTGTGTGTGTGCGTGAGTCATACAGGAGTCGGGGCGCTGCTAAATGGAGCATCTGCCATGCTACACACTCAAAGCAGCTCGCTCAGGCAGAAAGTAAAGGCACGGACACACACGGCTTTCAGCGCATATCTGCTCCTGACGTCAAAAAACACGTCACGCCAAAACATGTGGAAAAATATATTTCTGTCCCCACCCACCCACACACACACACACACACACACTCGCACACGCACACACACACACACACGCACTTCCCTATTACTATTACTACTGTGTTTGAGTGGAGTGCAAAAGGAAAAGAGCCTCACTAACATTTATCCAGCACACTCACAGCATCTGTCGCATCAAAACGAACGTTTATCATGAAGTATGACGTGTTTATGGAGTTTAATTGTTGCTCTAAAAGCCAGAGGAAAAAAAAAACCAGAATGAGTTTTCCGTGATGGAGAGAGCCAGTTTGCCATGGTTACCTGTCGACGGGAGACGAGAAGCCGCTGGCACCGCTGGAGAGTACTCGCTCAGAATTGTGGGATACGGCGATGCTCTAGAGGAGCAGGAGGACATTCAGACACTTTAATGTTATACTAATGAGCACAGTAGACTGTAAAATACATGTAAAACAGTATGTAGTTCATGCTGATGCAAACTGAGAACGCAGAATCACAAATTGTTATTTTATCAAGAAATGTAAGTGATTCGCTCGGTATTAATAATTATAGAGCCTAAGCTCCGCCCACTACTCACCGAGGGAAAGCGGAGCGCTGGGACCGGAGCATTCTTTACAGGTGAAGCGTCTGTGGGAGGAGCTTCAACAACTGGTGTGTCGACATTGACCGCCACAGTGGGTGGAGCTGTGACTGAGGGGGTGGAGCTCGGCGCGGGGCACGGAGCTTCAAGCGGCTCTTGGAGGCCGGATGAGCTGAGGTAGCCGTCTGTCTCACAATCCGCTGCCAGAAATGTCAGAAAACAGGCGCTAATGCTAAGGAAGGACTATAATGTACATGACAGTAAGAACTAAAAATGTAACTAGACAGAAATGATGACACATTTTATAAAAAATAAAAACAGCAGGATGAGGAACTATAAGCTCGGTAAAGAAATAAATGCAGCATAGATTTATTAATTTGTAGGGACTGAGCCTAGCCTTGGACTAATCTCTGTATCAGTGTGGCACAAATCCCGATGCCGTCACTCCAGGTGTTCCTCAGGGTTCAGTCATGGACACGCTCCAGTATTTCAGGAACGTGCCATCACTGAGGCACAGCATTATCATTCTGCACTCTTATGATAATCATATCAGTACAGAACTACGTACATCCACAATCTCACCACTGCGGGTTAGAGTTCGTGCGACACGGAAAAAAACACGATTCTCATAATCTTAATCTTAAACGAATCTTGAGAACATATCTACAATGCACAATATGCATCATGATATTTAGGTTTCATAACAAACCCCTGGCAAAATATTGTTGCATTAAAAAAAAACCCTGATGAATTATATAATGGCTCGTGTACAAAAGTACATTAATTTGATTTTTTTTATGTTTAAAAATAAATTAAATATTTAAATATAAATTTAAATTTATAAAAATGAAAAAAAAAAAAAAAAATTGTAAAGATTAAGTACATTTTTTATATTTTTATATCTGCAATGATCACAAACATTTTATTGATTTGTTTGTTTGTTTGTTTATCAGGATATCCACAGGGTCTCATCGAAGCATACTGTGATATACTTTATCACACACACACACACGCACACACACACACACGCACACACACACGCGCACACACACACACTCCCAACCCTGTGAGTTGTCAGGTCAGGTTTCAGTCACATGTGCACTAAAAGGCTACTCTGGGCATATTAAAGGGGAAGTTGTTTACCATATATGGCAATTTGGGGGGCGTTTCATTATGCAAATGAGAGTGGCCATGCACAACAGGGCAATTTAGAATGTGTAGGATTTATTAACGAGCACTGCAAACGCATGAGTGACAAATGGCAATTTCTGTGCACAAATTTAGAACTTGCGCTACTCATGCTTTGCTAAATTCACTCGACCTCATCACCTGCGTGATTCTGAACGATCACGATCCAGATTTCAACAACGTTCAACATTTTTATCCAAGCACATTGAGCTGGATAATGGCCTCATGATTGCCTCCTCTGATGAAGGATGAACTCATTAATGCTAGGATATTTAGATATTAGTTTAAGATTAGCTTTTTGTGTTTAAAGATGCACTGGACTTACACGTGGCGGAGGAGTAGCAGGCTTGGCGGATGCTGTAGTGCGGCTGGTGCTCTGTGTCCAGTTCCTCAGGCTCGGTGGTGAAGCTGGCGTTAATCCCCGAGTCCATGGAGCTGTTAGCGGTGGACAGTAGCGGTGCAGAGACGGTCACGGTGGGGGTCATCTGGACCGGGCTGAACACGCCGCTCTCCGCTGACATCTGTGGCTGGAGAGACGGGAGGTTCGACCCGGGAGGTTCGGCCTCGGGGACGGACTCGGGTTCCTCCTCGATCACCTCGTCCTGACGCCTCCTCTGCTCCTCGTCGGCCAGCCGGCGGAGCTTCTCGCGCTGCCGCTTGATGGCGATGACACGGTCGCGGATGGCTTTCGCCACGAGCTTGTAGTCGGCGTCACACACAAAACCAAGCACAACCTAGAGAGAGAGAGAGAGAGAGAGAGAGAGAGAGAGAGAGAGAGAGAGATGGAGCTTCTCAGCCGAGTGTGGACGTCTGTGAGGTTAGAAAAATCCAATAGCTTTGACTTATGACCATTAGATAAAAATTCCTTGAATCAGGAATCCTGTTTATTTCTCATTTCAGATAGAATCACACCTTTAAGCTTTTAGAGACTTGTTGATCTGTGACCCTTGACCTCTGAATTGCAGCTGGACAGGCTGATTAAATGAGACTAGCTAAGGTCAAAGGTCAAGCTAGTCATGTTGTAGGTCATGTTTTTGGAGCTTTTGTACAGTAGCGATGTTGTGACGTTGCTATTGTGAGTGAACAAAGTGCACATCACCCCTCCTGACTGGAGCTTTAAACAGTCATGCACATCCCGACTGTTCCTGCAGTTACCTGACGACAGGAAGCACACTTTGGCTGAAACTCTTTTAATTTCCTTTATTAATTAACCATAACTGACTGCAACATTGCTGAGCTTAGCTAGAATTAGCAGCTAGGTATTAAATATCATTTAACTGTTGCTTAATTGTTTGTCTATGTGACTGCATTAATGTAGAATTGTGAGCAAAATTTTTCTCTCATTCTGGATAAAAGAAACACGATTATAAATTACCTAACAATAATAATAATAATACAGGAAAATACAGTATATATGAACGATTAATAATTTAATAATTTAATAAAAATGATTAAGAAATAATAAAATTAATAAACATGAGGACAATATAGTTTATATTGAGCGTTACTGTACATATGTACACTGTATATAAAATCAATTTAAAAGGATAAAACTATTAAAGAAACTATTTAAAAATACAATAAAATATTAATGATTATATAATTCATATAATTCATATATTCATAAAAACCCTTGTGATTTCCGAGCCTGTATTTTTTATTCAAAAAAAAAAATCTGATGCAATATGAAAAATATTCTGCACTTAATAACTTGGTCCCTATTAAATTTCCTTCGGTATATATAAATAAAAAATAAATAAATTAAAAAAACAAAACAAAAACAAAACAAAACAAAATAAAATTTAATTAAAATGTCCTGTAAGCTTTTTAACACTGTTTTAGCAGCTGAAATTCCCAGGGCCTGGCAGCACGCACTGTATAATATTTACATTTAAATTTAATATTTACACTTTGACCACTTCTGAATATTTATATCACAGCATTCTCATTTTACGATCACTATCAACTTCCACCATGTTAATTACAATCCTCCGCATGTACGTGTCTCATCAGAGGTGCACTCCTCGGCTCACCATCTCCTGCGCCACCGCCTCGGGGACGTCCTTGTAGAGCTCGAACAGGAACTCGATGGCGTTGTTGTCTTTGTACTTGCCGTGGAGCTTCTTGGTGTCGTCCATGCGGAGCCAGAGCTTCAGGCCCGACTTCACCATGTTGTCCTCCTCGGCCAGCTCCACGTGGACGCCGTTGTTCTCCTGGAAGAAGGGGTGCTCTAACAGGTCCTGGATGGTGTACCTGACCAGTCAGACGAGAGAGCAGCACGGCAGAGCCATTTAAATAAGCACACACACATATATTCTGCAGCTTTCATGGACAAATGTTCTCAGGCAAACTGCACATAACGTCAGCACTCTGAGTGAAGGTGAAGGAGCTTCATAACGTTCTCAAGGACAACATTACTGAACAAGAATGTTCAGAAAGAAAGCTTCAGACCTGAAATATAAAGAGCCTGCCTGTTTAAGAAGAATAAAACCCTTCAGGACGCGCTGTTTCGTCTTGTTATCGGGTCAGTTCAGCTCTCGGTAGCTATTATTCCAGAGTCATGTATAATCATCCCCACTCATTTACGAATTCCTTCATCACAGAAGTATTTTCTCGTGGGCGTGATCCTTCTGTGAACTCGAGTTTGCGACAGCGCGGACGTGGCACAGCAGTAAACGTGGAACAGAAACATCATCTCCGAGTCACGGATCAGACGTAGAGATCGGAGCTGAAGCAGAGGAAAGTCACACAGTCGCTAATCAGGACGTGACGAGGCTTTGGGTTCCAGTGAAAGGCGGGTCACGGCGATAACATCGCGAATTCGGAGGAATTTCATGAACTCACTCGTATTGCAAAGCAAGAAATGTTACCGATACCTGAAACAGCTTGGGTTTGGTAAAAAAAACAAAAACAAATAAAATAACACATTGCTTCCTCTTCATTCCGAATGACCAGCTGAGACATGCCCCATTTCTTACTAAAGCTACAGTGAGCAGTAAGTGGACTACAGATCAGTAGGAGTTTTAACCCTGAATAAAGCTCGAACCGGCGTCCCGCAGGAACAATGCCGCCGCGCTGCTCTACTTCACAGTTTAATTATGGTAATCGAATACTGTATTTTGTTCCTGTTAGTGCAAACGTCCTCATGTGATGTCATAATGTGAAGTTAATACTACATGGAGGCTGGAAACACTACACGATGACCCTGACCAGTCATCAGTCATGTCCGCGTGTGTCATCAGGAGGAG
Organism: Notoglanidium macrostoma; assembly: GCA_030068235.1. Lineage (NCBI taxonomy): Eukaryota > Metazoa > Chordata > Actinopteri > Siluriformes > Auchenoglanididae > Notoglanidium > Notoglanidium macrostoma. The sequence continues at coordinate 27,430,715 of JAQQZR010000023.1, forward strand.
GGTCAAGAAACTGTCGATCACGGCTAACAAGGAACACGTCGAAGGAGAGTCAAACTAGCCTAGAAAATGCAACCCATTGTGACGTGCTAGACGTTTCCCAGACGCCACATCGCTGATCTTTCATTACGTCACGCTACACATCTTGTTCCTGGAAAATTGTCAACAAGATTTTGTCCAAAAATCAGGCTGAAATTAAGTCGTCTGATGCTGACATACGATTGTTTTAAGGCCTTCCATTTCAGAAAACTGATTTGTTAAAGCTTTTACTGAGCTGCATAAACCCTGCTGCCTGCACTAGAGTGCGATCACTAGAGTGAACTCACAATTCACCTCGAATTACCAATTAAAGCTCTTCACACTACATTTGCATTTTGAAACGACATCTTGGTTATCATTACTAGTTTGCCGAATATGAACGCACCTCTGTGAAGATAGGATAAGCGGACCGAGTACTCATCTGCTACACTCACAGCTCACTTCAAGTTCACTCGTAATGTTCTCCATTAAAAAAAGAAAATATTCCTAGGTTGAGATGTCTCTGATTAAAATGTATCTCCTTTGATGTCCTCCATCCGGATAAATGGATCTTATTAATTCATTAAGTGTCATGTTTATGTGTCTACAATTGGCCTTGGATGACATTGCCCAGTTATTCGAGTGGATTCACAGATACAACGTGCATTTCAGCAGGACATATTTCTGGTTTTTTTTATTTCATTCAAATTCAAATTCATAATTCAACTTGTTTACATCAAACTGTCAGACTGGTGACATTTACAAATGAGCTTCACTGTAGTGTTAGCGCAGCACTGTAGGCCCACTGGCTAATCCAGGTGAGGGCCCAGTAATGTAGTGACCGTGATGAGTGTGAGTCACATGATTATTTTTAACTCCCCCGCTTCACAGGGGAACAGGAATAGCAGCTCGCACCACTTCATCGCCTTACTCATTGTTTAAATGTCAAAAAACACACAAGTGAGGACTGTGATATATATACCACCACAAGGTGGAAAGACTGGCTCACTGATGGCACACTGATGTGCACACACACACACACACACACACACTACAGCCTGTAGGTTAATCATTTTCCCAGTGGTGAAAGTGTGCACGTGAACATGAGCAGATGTGTGAGGGTTTCACTGCATGACACGGGGTTTACCTCTCCTGCTTGTTCATGCGGATGCAGCCCTCGATGATCTCCTTCAGCTCCGGGACCTTCACTTTGAAAAAACTGTCTGGCTTCATTCCCTGTGGGTGAGACAGAGGCGGGAAATAAGAAGAAGTAGAAGAAGCAACTTCGAGATTTCTAAATGGCCAGATGTGTCCATGTCCAGGTGATTCATTAATGAAGATTTAAATTCTGATTCATTCGAATCATTTCCAGCGAAAATCCTTGTAATAAATCCAATCAAATGTGATCAATTTCCAATAGGAAAAATATTGTACCTTCAGTCCGAGTGTAGGAGGCGTGGCCTCAGTGCCAGTCAGTCAGTGACCTACTGCTATTATCCTTTTATTAATGGAAAAACATTCCTTAAATGTTAAGACTCCTTAAAATATTATAACAATCAAAAAAAAAAAAAAAGCTCACTGTAATGTAGTGCTCTCTCTATTTCTCCCTCTCTCTCACTCTCTCTCTCTCACTCTCTCTCTTATGTAAGTCATGTACTTTTACTCTTATTAGATTCGTTTCTTGCAATCAAACATTATAGTAGAGAAAAATCAACCTAAATCCCATTACATAAGGCACTATGACCTCTGTGTTGAATAACCTGAGCTGAGATCAAATCCCAGTCATATCCTCTTTTTGTACACAGTGTAATGTAATGAAGGCCTGATGAATGCTTGTTAAACAGGCCCTGCGCAGCTCAGTAATTACATCAGGGTTGCCAAGTTTCCTAACAGCTAAAGTTCAAAATCACAACATGTGGGACTGAAGCAGCTCCAAATCAAAACATGTAATAATGTTAGTTTTAAATCTGCTTTAAATATCTTGCATACATGGGAATGTTGATCCTGTATCATATGACTGAAAGAAGTCACAAGCACACATGTAGGCGTGCACACACACACACACACACACACACACACACTTCTTCCAGTATGTCTGACACTCTGTATATCTAATCTTTTGCTTTTAGACACACACATGCGTGCACTGACCTTATTGATATATCAACCAAACAACCAATAGCTGTCTGTTTCCATGTCTGGTTATCATTACATATGTCCCTCTGTCTGTCTGTCCTGTTTGTCTATCTCTCACACACTTACTAAGTAATGAAGCTGTTTAACCACATGACAAAACAATAACACATACCAGAGAGAGAGAGAGTGCGAGAGGGAGAGAAATAGAGAGAGAGAGAGAGAGAGAGAGAGGGAGAGAGAGGCTGGGGAGGGAATGACTGTTTATAGCTGCTATAGTCTAAGTGAGAACAGAAACTAACTTGTTTAAAACACTTTTTCTTAAACAGTTTACACTCCCTCTGTCTTTAAAAGAGCCCTATTAGCATAATGTGAATTGAATCAGAGCTTAAACAAACACATTAGTGAAACACAACGATGGCAGAGACGCTTCCTGAGAGATACTTTGTGCAGGACCAAACAGTTTTCCTTACAAGGAGCTGCAGATTTATAAGATACAGCTAGCATCTAGTGTAGGAGTGCTCTGCATGTTGAGAGTGATTCGGTGTGTAAATAAGTCTTGCAGCGGTGGTCTTTTTCCATTGATGGATGAGGTAAGGGGCGCCAATACTTTTTGACATATAGCTTATGGGGAATAGTCAGTAGTTGCACACCTACAAAGTGACCTGTGTGGTAGGTGGACCTGATAAAACTGCCAAATGATCAGAAAACTGTGGACGTGGTGGAGGACAGGTCTAACAGCGCATATGCCGATGACCTGTCGATTTTACCTGGTGATCTGTTGAACACCCTGCGTTTCCTGCAAACTTCCCTTTAAAAATATCTTTGTTTTCATCTTACAATTCAAGATCTGTGGTCAAGGATGTTGCCGGATTGTTGCGGATTGTTTTCGGAATGTTGAGTGCATCGAAAATGGCGACTTGCTACTTGGTGCAGAGGATTCTGGGAAGGGTGAGCTGGCCCCTTTAAAGAGTGCAGGAATAGTGGTATTGTCAGAGGAGTTTATGTACACATATGTTATGCTGGGAAAGGGCCTGATGCAGACGTTTGTGTAAAACGTAAACAGAAAAGGGCTTAGAATAGAACCTTGAGGGTCACCTGTGCTCAAAAGCAAGTCTTTCCGCTGTTTACTGTGTTTATAGATCTGCCGACCCTGAAGAGCAATCATGCATTGCCATGGCACCACACATGGTGGGCGAGGAATAGTACGAATCTCTTGTGTAAGGTACAACTTGTTGTGCATGTATATTTATATGGGATTTTACAGTGACCACCAGGGGAAAAAAGCTGCTGCTCGTCTGTTTCAGTAAATATGCCAAGCTCAAAGCTGTGTAAAATTGATGCGGTGGAAAGTTGGAACTGGAGAGAAGCACAAAAATGAAGTCAAGGCAAGCTTTGCCCAACGCCTAAATAACTTTCCATGTCCAAAAACATTGAGGTTGATGTGCTGTGACGTGACTGATGAGGAGTACTGCTTAGTTATTCACTTCTTTGCCCTCGAAGTTGCTACCTGTATGTATGTAAGTATGTAACCTGCAACATGCCCTTACCCTTAATGATTTCCTTTTATGATAATATCTGGCGTTTTTTTAAGTACAGGAGCTAAAAAGCCATGAAGACGTGATTATCCATGTGACACGCTTGCTAAATATACTCTCACTTTCTACATTTGAACTGTCACTTTAACGTTTGGGAGCTTCCAGAGCTCAGAAGGATCAAATCCCTCAGCTGTTTAAAGGTATCACATCCCTTCTCCTGGACACGGGACAGGATGTTTCTGCAGGTACGACAGACTCCAAAATGTCCTGTGCTTCTCAGAAGTGTAAGTGAGGTGTGTTTATGTAACCAGAGTACCGCAGCGCTACATGATCAGATAATGGATAACTTTCAAAGCAGGAAAAAAACAGAAGCAAGAGGACTAAAAGCAGTCAGACGTCCAGTTTCCAAGCGTCAAAAGCCGAGCTGAAGGCGCTGGGCTGAACAATATGGAGGATGTTCATCATGCTCCTGGGGTTTGAGGTTTACGTAGGAGTGTGTTGTAATGCGAAAGCCGCTTTGTTGGACGCGCATGACATCAGAGCCCTGTGGCTGCTAACAGACCCGGCCGGATTCATCCATCTTCCACTCTTCCAGCCGCCTCCATCTTTTTTCTTTCCCAGCTAATCACTTGATGTTGGGGCGTCTGGCACACGCTCAGTACAGCAGCACAGCTGAATCTCAACTGAATTTCATTTCACTAATGATCGTGAATAAGCTGCCTTTGTCTGTTGTTTTCAAAAAGCTAAACATGTTTCTCAGTATATCTAATTTGTTCATTCTTGCAGAACATTCTGGGAACCAAAAGCTTGGGATGGGGCGATAGTAAGCAACTGTTTTAAGTTAGATAATTTATGCGATAAAATAAGAAGATGAGCAAGAATTGGGGAATCCAGTTTTAACTGGTTACCATGGTAACAACTAACTTTGCTTTTACATTGCTGTCAGTATCCCGGAAGCAGCTAATGCTAAAATTAAAAGCCAATTCATCAAAGGAACCGCTAATGCTAAGCTTAACCGCAAATCTGTCGCAGAAGCCTCGAGTGCTAACGTTCGCTCGGGTTCTTTTCTTACAATGTAGCTTAACAAAAGAAAAAACAACAACGACAACATTTTCCCAAGGTATACGACTCCGTTATTAACAGTTTTGACATTAAGAAAAATCCACTGCCTCTGATGAGACTAAACGTGGAGCTAAACAGAGCTGCAGTGTCCGCTCCGGACGGCGCGCGAGATGAAAGCTGCAGACGGTCTCCATGGAAATCACATGATGACCTTTTATACCTGGCACGGCTGAACCCGGAGCTGTGTGCTGGAGCAATCCATCAAAGCCTGGACTGATGTAATTTAAGAGAGTAGGAAAATACATCGCGTTCTTCATATTCTCTCATTATGTCGGCGGGGGCTCTGAGGCCACGACTCAACAGGATGCATCGACAGGTTCTTCATGTTTGTGCTGTTTAAACAGGAAGAAGATAAACCTCAGAATTGATTGAAGCACATGATGTCCAGATGGATGCACAAGCTTCTGGATCCAGCACACATTAGCCATGTTTCCATTAAGCTGCTCAAAATTGCGAATTAAAAAAACAGTTCTGTGTAACATGAAGTAAAAAACAAACTGTTGCAAAAAAGTGCCCATGCTCGCACGAGGTGGGGATTTCACACGACTCGACACAGCAAGATTTGGCAAATTGGAATGGAAACATTTTTTGTATTTAAGTCACATGACATGACATGGAGGTGACAGATGTTATCGGAATCACCGTGCGGCTGTAGAAGATCCGCCGCCACGTTTAAATGGAAACAGACCGTCCACGACTGTGTATTTTTAAGTATACTTAAAAAACCGCTTCTGTTTACGCCTATAAACTGCACTGAAATCCCGGCTAGTGAGAAAAAAACCAACTCACTTGTGCTCTTGTGTTGTTTACACCTTCAGCTCATCTCTTTCCTCCATTTCGTCTAAATCAATCGTAAGACTCACGCTACTGGCACACGTGCGATCGAGAGGATTTGTTTAGCACTTCACATGTTACCGTGACGATAAATCTGTCAGTGTAGAGATGAAATATGGAGCTTTTCATGTTAACAACAAAATGATGCACAAGACTGAAATTATAACTGTGAACAATCCAGATGAAGATGATGGTCTGGGGAAGAAGTGTAGATCATGGATGGAAGAAACGCTAATTACAGCGTATGAGAAAGGGATGAAGAACTGCCTTGACGTCGGCATGAAGGCTGTGCATGGCATCATTACTGTGATGGCGCCACTATACACGTTCACGGCAACGCTTTATAACTTTTTTTTGGTTTCTTCCTTTTTATAACGATTCCAAACTCCCCCGATTCACTGTTAAACATTTTAATATCGTACACATGAAATAAAAGTATCACAAAGTTTGTTATATTCATCCAGCGTTCCTGTAAATGCTGAAACACCCTACATTGTCATGTGATATTTTTGTCGTATCGCCACATCCAGAACTGCCTTCCCCGCTGTCTCTTTACCTCTCTCTCTTTCTGTCTTTCTGATTTGTTTCTCTCTGTCAATCTTTATCTCTGTCTCTCTTTACCTTCCTGTCTGTATTTCTGCTTTCTCTCTCTCTCTCCCCAGTCAATCTGTCTCTTTGTCTTTGTTCTCTCTCTGTGTCTCTCTATCTTTCTGTCTTTACCAGCCTCTCTTTCTCTCTCTGTCAATCTTTCACTCTCTCTCCCTTTATCTCTCTACCTACCTGTCTGTCTCTCTTTGTCTTCCTGTCTCTTTTTCTTCACTCTCTCTGTCTCTCTATATTTCTCTCTCTCTCTCTCTCTCTCTCTCTCTTTTTCTGTAAATCTGTCTCAATTTCTGTCTTTGCTCTTTCACACCCATGTAAAGTGCACACAGTCCAATGCAACAAGGTATAATAATAACCATATTTAAGCATAAACACACACACACACACACACACACACGCACGAACAAAATCCATTTCATTTAGTGGAAGATGTGCCTCACTGTAGCCACGGCTCTTCACGATAATTATAAAACATGCCATGAGAGGTGTTACACAATATTACACCCCCACATTTCACACACACACACACACACACACACACACACGCACACACGCACACACACACGTGGAGGAAACCACCACAGCCGTGGCCATACAAGACCCAGTAAGCTGATTGCATGTTCTCTGTTTAATTAGCATTAGCGCTCTCACAGTGCTAACGCTACATCAGGGAGCGCTCTACACAGCCATTTGTAATTGGCTTCATCCCAAAAGCGGTTCAGACCTTGATTTAATTGCGTGAGGCGAGCTAACCTTAGCCAAATTAGCTTGCTGCAATTATGCTAATCATAAATGTTGTTTGTGAGAGCTGGGTGAGCAAGAGTGGCTGGAAACACCGGAGTTTTTCAACACACACACACACACACAAACACACACACACACACACACACACACACACTGAATGCCACCTTTTTCATTTCAGGACCTCATTTCTCCTGGATTTCTATTCAGTCAGACATTTCTCAGCGAATTACAATGCTTATTTATTAAAGAACGATATAATTGGTTTAATCCATTTATCGTTTCGTTTAATGTTCAAGAACAAGTTAGTTCCTGTTCTCCTTTACGTGGTAAGCAGTAAACAGTCCTTCCCTCAGCCTCGCTTTACTCTTTCTTTAAACTAATAAGGCAAAAAAAAAAAAAAAACAGCTTTTAATTGTAAACTCCTCTGTCCTGAAGATAAAGTTCCAGCTCTACCCCTGAGTGGTACGGAGCGCTGACACTGGAGACTCCTTCCATGAGTGTTACAGAAACATCTCCTGACAGAAAACTTCACCACATCAACCAGTACTCCTGGTTTTTCATCTGATTTTGTGGCGCGTCTGCTGTAAACATCCCTGTGAAGGAGCTGTTACCATAGAAACGAAGTGTAATAGAACATGTGCGCTACTGCCGGAGCTGCTGTTCCAGACAATTAATCAACACCCTTAATAAGAGTACGAGTACAGGGACAAAGACATTCATGCTTTTTTGACCGACTACGTGTTACTGCTGGCACTTAAAGAGAAGAAAAATAAAAATATATGAAGGAAACCTTCCAGTGTTGCCATGGCAACAAATATTTGCAATTCCTAAATAAAGAAAGTATGAATTTAAAAAAATGTATTTTTTGTTTCAAGTGTTAAAAAGCTGAGTTCAGGCCCATGACGGGCCAAACAAACAAATAAAACAAACAAGACAGACAAACAAACAAACAGACGAACAAGCAAACAAACAAACAGACAGACAAACAAAAAACACAGACAAACAAACAGACAAACAAACAAACAGAAACAGACTGACAAACAGACAGACAGACAAACAAAAAACACAAACAGACAAACAAAAAACACAAACAGACAGACAAACAAAAAGAAAAACCAGACAGACAGACAGACAGGATTGCTGGTCTATTTTAAATGTTTAACTGCTGGAGTAAATAGGTTCCCTCCTTCTACCTGTTTGTGCTTTAGGCTTTACAGAGCTGGGGAAAGACGCTGTTTTGCCTTCTAGATATAAAAAGCCAACAGAAATAATGTAAAAATTGTGCAGTCAATCTGCTGCTCAGAAGAAATTCATCCATGTGAAAAACGTTCCCTAAAATCAGCCCAAAACCGATTCTGGATATGGATTTGAGTTTTCATGCGTCAGCGTCTTATCTACGCTGGTTTCCCCGTCAGCATGTTCTCTGCTTTCTTTAGAACTGACCAGCTTTTATGTTTGTTAATGTTCATCTGTCATTTCTTCTGTACATTCGGCACCAAAAATGCAACTTATACCCAGAGCGATGGTGACAGAGTTCACATGGTACAGATCACCATTTGCTTCACAGAAATCAGGTCATTATAAAGCACTCTGGTGTCAGGTGGTTTATGATGGATGTACGGTTATCATTAGCTGGATGGTTTAACTTAAACTTATAAATTTTTGTGTATTTTATGGAAAGATATCAAAATAAAAGGTTCATTCATTTGAAAATTTTGCACTTTTGAATCTTTTATTTCTCCAGTATTGTTCTCAATCGCTCAGTCACAGCTAGGATAAGCACGAGCGTAACCAGGAACCATCGCCAGGATAAGCATGAGCGTAACCAGGAACCATTGTCAGGATAAGCACGAGCGTAACCAGGAACCATTGTCAGGATAAGCACGAGCGTAACCAGGAACCATCGCCAGGATAAGCACGAGCGTAACCAGGAACCATCGCCAGGATAAGCATGAGCGTAACCAGGAACCATTGTCAGGATAAGC
>JAQQZR010000023.1:27447133-27473739 GCA_030068235.1 Notoglanidium macrostoma
ACATATTGAAACATCCAGAATTGTGTGTGTGTGTGTGTGCGTGTGTGTGTGTGTGTGTGTGTGTGTGTGTGTGTGTGTACGATATGAAACACCACACTTGTCCATTAGGAGCTGTGCCGGGTCGTCAGGGCGTCTGGATAAGCTCACGCTCAGAGGACGAGCACACATGGAAATCTTGAGAAAGGAACAGGACCGGATTCTTCCCGAGACAAAGGCAGTAAACTGTAGCGAGGCTGTTAAACAGTTCGCTCGTCTTTAGACAGAATAACGCCTGCGTGATTTAAAGGTAACAACACGTTCGTCGTCAGGACAGACGCTGAGAATACACAGGCGTTTCTGTTTTTTACCTCCAACCAGTTTTGCAGCGTTTTCTGGACTGCGTCTGTAATAATAATGGATTTTTGGCTGATGAGTCATTCCGAGAAGGTGTTGATTAGTTTTCTATAACAGCGGCTCTGACTGCAGTGCAGCAGTGAATCGTGGGTATATAAGTGTTCGTGCGCTCGCTCGGATACTTTCTGGTTTCCATAGTTACAGCTCATTCACAGAACTATTTCATGGACATCAAATGCAACTGTAAATGGATAAAAAGTACAATGTGTCGTTTTAGGAACCTGAACTGCTGAACTGATGCATTATAAGTGAAATAAATTTGCAATCTCTCTGACTAAATAAAAACCATGTGACCACACGTGACCACCCGTGAGCCGCTTTCACGTACGCACTTCAATGCAGGAATTTAACAAATAACAGGAAGTGATTAAAATGCCAGGAAAATGAACACAGCAATCAACTGAGACGAGCGCGAGGAAGTTCCTTATTCCATTAATTACGCTCCTCATTTCCTGTCCTCGAGTCCCTTCCTGAGGATTCGAGGACAAACGTATTAACCTGAATCAGACGTCCTCGCACACTGACTGAGTCGTTGCATGAATCCTCTATGAATAAAAGTTTTTGGCCTAAATAAAGATTCACTCATTACTGCTTTTTATTTAATGAATATATATAATATATATATAATATATATAATTTAGCTCCAGGAAAGTAATCAACCATGAGGTGCTGTGATGAAGCAGAGGTACGGGCGTGATGTTTTCCTGAAACCGCGTGTAAGCGCAGTTATCCATTCTGGAGAAAGATTGTTGATATTTGAATTCAACAGCCAATCAAATACACACCTCCCTTGCGAAGCTCCGCCCCCAAATCCATGCCACTACCAACTAACAATGAAGAATCTGACAGCGCGGTAGCGTGTGGAATTTAGTATTAACGTGTGTAGTATGTGGTCTACTACGGTATAAAGTATCGTAAACATTTAAAACATTTAAAATCAAAATATGAAAATAAATAAATAAACAAACAAACAAATAAATAAATACATAGAAAAATCTGAATGTCAGACTTGGTTGTGTATTGGCTCTGAAACTGTTGTGTGTAAATCTGTGTGTGTGTGTGTGTGTACGTGTGTGTGTGTGTGCGTGTGTGTGTGTGTGTGTGTGTGTGTGTGTGAGAAGAAGCCATGTAAAGCCTCTTAGTCTCACAGCTACAGAGCAGCTCAGGGGCTCAAAGTCGAGGTTTTACTCCACTGAGGCGTTTTAACGGTTAAAAACAATCCACTGTTCTTTTCCCTGGTCTTTATAAACACACACTGCAGGCTTATTCTGCTGTTTCAGTCGACAGAGGAAGTGCTTAGGCCAAACTCGAAGTGGTTTATTTTTTATTTACATAACACCTTGAATATATAAACCAAACAGAATGAATTTGGGGATGATTTATGCGCCTGAAAGCGAGTTTCTTTAGCAAACTGAAACGTTTTGTGCAGTGCAGGTCAGCCGGCCTGGTCACGTGTGCAGAATCGGCTCATTACACTATTCATTTTATCTGAATGGGCTGAGATGAGTGTGAGTCACAGTATGACATTACTCATAATAATTAGGCATTAATGAATTATCCTCCACCATTTATCCTTTTATTTCGTATAATTATCATTTTGCAAAGCACTTCTTTTTGTTAAACTTCTTTTGTTTGAAAAGAGCTATATAAATTATGATTACGATGATTATTATTATGATGATTATTATTATCAGAAGCAGGTTTTCGGCAGTTTTTCAGGACAGTAGTGACGCACTGCTTCCTCTGACTGCATATGTTCATTCCATTGAAACGGGAATTCCGCTGATGAGTTCTGGATTCTGATTGGTCGGAAAAAATGTTGATTAATCTTCTAGAACAGCGGCTCTGAGAGTAGTGCAGGTTTATATTCATGCTCTCCACGGATACGTTATCGTTTCTATAGTAACAGCTCGGTCAGAGTGGACTGACGATAAACTGGTGAGGTGAAGCTTCCGGAGCGTTCCAGAGAAGAACCTCTGAGGAACTGTCAATGCCGGTGAGGAGAACTCGGCGTGATAAAATCTCAGTTTTATGCCTTCATTCATTCATTCGTTCACTTGCGGCTGCTCTGGAACTCAGAAAAGGACGCTGGAAAGCTGAACTGGACGAAAGACACAACAAACAAACACTAATAATGATAACATTTGCATTTCTGTGTAATCTCCATGTGCTTTAGTTTCACTTTTAGCTCCCACGTTCTCAGAGGAAACGGTTCGTTCACAATCAGGATGTTAGATGACACATGTGTGAAAGGAAGCAGACACGGCGCATTAGTGTAAAACCCGTGTGCTTGGCGTGTGCGCCGCAGTCAGAGCCGCTGCTGGAGAGGGTGAGGATGGTGGAGTGAGCAGCGCCGTGGTGTAGGAGCAGGATGGGAAGCTGGTGCAGCAGTGACGCTCAGGAGGAACGTCAGGAGAACACGCGACACACAAGCGGTGAATTTCTCAAACGTGAAGCGAAATCATGATGGAAAAAGCAAACAAATTTTCTCATTCACCAAAGAAGGAAAACGTTGCACTTTTTATCCAGTTGTAGTTACATTAAAAGGTCAAACAAGTTCCTGTTTTCACACCATAGCAGCTATAACCACCCATTCCCTCACCAGTCTCTTCTTTTGAGGTTAAGAAAAAAAAATCTGCAGCTTGTCAAGTTACTGGGAAACCACAAGAAAGCGTGAAGGTTTTTTTTTTAAACGATAGCATGTTATTATAAACCCGTGATTTGCAGCTGTCGTAGAAAATTAATCAACATTTTCTGACCAATCAGAATCCAGAATTCGACAGCGCTGCGGTACAAAGATCCGCTAATCATCAGCGCATACATGTTTAACATGATACACAAACAAGATGAACCCAGTGACTGCACCTCGGCAATGGAAATATTTAATGATAAACACTCACAATGCTAACAACAGAGCGCTATGTTAAATGGTGTTTACCCAGCTTGTGCGTGTGTGTGTGTGTGTGTGTGTGTGTGTCTACCAGAGTGTGCTGGCAGAGCGGAACATTAGTTCCGGTTCAGTAAAAAGGTGCACGCTCAGTTTCATATGCTAGCATACACTAAAGCCACACTCAAGGCTGAGCAGCGAGGACTGACGTTTTCACATCACTACTCTGCCCTTTCGGCCTTTTCTTTCTACCCAGCTCAAACTGCCCCCGGCTCACTCTTACATGAGCACCGTCACCATGGCAACCCTTTGTTGCTAGCAATTTACAGAGCTAATTAAGCACTCTTTTGTGGGAAAATAAACCTCCTCTTTCTTTTTAGAGCTGATTCGCTCAGTCGAGACTCAGCAGGGAGAAAATGTCACTCTGAAATGAGAAAAAGGATTAGCGCTGCTCAGGAATGTGACTGTAAAAATAATGAAAATCCACCGCAAGGTGCTGAGGCAGAAAAAAAAAGGCTGGAAATTAAGTCAGGAAAAAAAGAACGCCACTCAAAGAGGCGAGGGATCTTATAAGAACATTTTCTCCAGACCACAGTGCTTCCACCTCCTACAACAGCATGTCGCCAAGTGGAAACGGTTCTACACAGAACCCTGCATCAGAGGGTTTCTCTATTAGGTTCCAAGTAGATCATTAGAAAGCCTGAACCATTAACCGTCCAAGGAACCTCTGAGGAACCCGTTTTTTTAAGCAAACCTTCAGTTTCAGTAACATGATTCGAGACGAAGATCATCTTAATGTATATTGTATAATGCAAATTTGAATGCATGGACATTCCAGAAGAACTTATTCTATGCATTCTATGTAGAACCCTTTTTTAAAAATGTTGTCATTATGCATTCAAATCATTGTTAAGGGTGTGTGTTTTAAAATTTGAACTAGACTGTACTTTTTTCTTAAAGGAACATCTTAAATGTCCATAATTGGTCCATCCAGTAGAAAGTGCAGAACTCTACAATAAAGCATTTCCAAGCAGCACTCATCTTCAGAAAGCCTGGACCATTTATCATCCGAGGAACCCCTGAGGAACATTCGTCTAAGAGTGTACATCATTATTGTGCACAACTGGGCTATAAGTGGAAATTCTGGTGGAACCTGGAGAACTACGCAGAATCCTACAACAGAGATTTGCCTTTTCATCTTCCAAGCTGAACCCAATTTTAGAAAGCCTGGACCATTATCCATCGTAGGAACCCCCGAGGAACCCTGTTTTCTAAGATTGTACCTTTTATTTATGTATTTCTAGAGGAGCATCATTCAAGTACATACAGTAACTGGACCATCCAGGGGAGCATGCTCTATGCAGAACCCTTATTGTACATATCTCCAATATCTTACCACAGTCTGATCCATTATCCATCCTAAGAACCAGTGAGTAAATATTTTTTCTAAGAGTTTGCCCTTCATTGCAGAAACATTATTAATGTACCTAATTGGAGAACCTGGTCTGTGTTTCTCTTTTAGGTACCAAGTAGGTTCTTTGAAAAGCCTGAACTATTAAACATTCTGAGAATCCACGAGGAACGCTTTTTTCTAAGAGTGCATCCTTCATTAGAGGATCATAAACTCACGTCCACTTTAACAGGAACACCTTCTCATTTATGCAGTTATCTAATCAGCCAATCACGTGGCAGCAGCACAGTACATAAAATCCTGCAGATGCAGGTCAAGAGCTTCAGTTAACGTTCACATCAAACACCAGAATGGGGAAAAAGGCTGATCTCTGTGATTTTAACTGTGGGATGGTTGTTGGTGCCAGATGGGCTGGTCTGAGTGTTTCTGCTGAGCTCCTGGGAGTTTCACACACAAGTCTTTAGACTTTACACAATAGTAATTGCAGAAATTGTAGTGAAACCTCATTCAGGTACGTAACTGGACTATAAGTGTTCCTGAGGGGGACTACGATCCAAGGAACTAGTGAGGAATTCTTTCATAAGTCTGTGTATTTTGTTAGAGAAATAAAAGTACAGTGGAACATCATTAATGAACAATACCTGGACCTTCTGTAGGAACCTGTTCTATGTAGGAACCTTACAGACGATTCCAAGCAGAGTCCATGTTTAGAAGGGTTGAACTATTAACAAGTCCTAAGAGTGCCGGAGGAACACATACGTACCACTGGAGTAGCAACACAGTTCCTGCACAGTTCCTCTGTACAGTTATTTCTGACAGCCTTTAAAGGTTCCTCCAGAGGGCAAACCTGAAGAACCCTAAAGTGCTAGGTACCCTTATGATAATAATAATAATAATAATAATAATAATAATGATTATTATTACCTGTAGCTCGCACCACGCGACCTCCACAGTGGTCTCGGTGTCCAGTCCTTTGTAGACGGTCTTGAAGGAACCTCTCCCGATCTCCACGTTGAACTTGAGGAACCTTCCGTCCGGTGAAGTGGCCACCGCTTTGGTCTCCACCTCGTCCTCTTTCTCCTGCTCCCACCTGTTGATCTCGGGCGCTTTCTTGGCCGCGCATTCCTCCTCGGAGTCGGTGCTGCCGTGCGGCGCTGTGGAGCTCGAGCCCTTCGCGGTGGCGCTGCCGGTGGTGCGCTGCGCGCGGCGCGGAGGCGAGCTCGAGCTGGAGCGGGACGAGCGCGCGCACTGCTGGTCCTCCGTCGCCGCCGCCGCTTCTGCGTTGCTCTTCTGCTTGTTCTTCTTCTGCTCGGCGGATAAAATGTCGTCCGCCGACCAGGACAGAGTTTTGCTCAGGAGAGGCGAGACGCGCTCGCGGGAGGAGCCGGTGCTCTCCTCCGCCGTGGGCATTTTGTTAAAGCGGAACGCGTTCCGCCTCGAGCTCGCCGAGTGTCTGCGCCGCCTGAGCGCCGGACGAGCGGAAGGGAACGAATCGGCGTCGAAGCTGGAGGGCAGTTTGGGGAACGCGAGTCCTGCCGCGTGCACTTCGGCTTGGGACATCGTGAAGCGTCCTCGGTTCCTGCTCGGTGCTTCTACCGCTTCGCTCGCGCTTCAAAGCGTTGAAAAATCAGTCCATCGTTTTTATATGCGCGCGGATGAACTTCAGCTTGCTGTATATTCCAACAGAAAAGAAAAAAGGAAACAACAACAATAACAACAACAGAAAATCCAATTGATGTAATAATCCGGGACAGGTGTGAGCAAAAACAAAACAAAACAAAACAAAATACCGGATCAGACAAAAAGAACCCGGATTTTCTTTGAATTTTTCTTTTTTCGAGTTGTGATCTCACCCTGGACCAAAAGCAAGTCTGCTCCAGGAGGCGAATGAGTTCTAAACGTCGGCGTGTTCCAGTGTTCTGCAGGGCTTTACACGTCTCTCTCTCTCTCTCTCTCTGTCACACACACACACACACACACGCGCGCGCGCGCGCGCACCGGCGGTCATGGAGCGTGCGCTCGAGCCTGTGGCTGCCTTCCTCAGCGCCTGGCTGAACTGTGCACCTCCCACTGAAATCCCTCCCTGCTCGTGTGGACAGCGCAGTGCAGTGAGTTTATTACAGCAGGGCTTCTGTAACTGAGAACCTGAAACATGAAAGATAAAACCAAAATATTTAAACATCATCATAGCGGCACGTGTGGACTGTTTCCGTTTAATTTATAGTCACAGTACAATAGTGACGTAATCATGCACAATATGGAATTCTTAAACCAACAAAAAAAAAAACCCCATCTATCACTGTCTATTTTGTCAGGCCACTTTGCAGGTGCACAATCACTCACTGTTGTTCATCTGTTGCTCTGCATAAAGTATTGGCCCCCTCTATACCTCATCCATGATCGGAAAGGAGTGACTATAGGAGCAGAATTTGATCTGAGTGATGCTGGACACTGATGAATGTTTCTGGGGTTCATCTCAGTGTCACTCCTGGGATGAGAAACAATTCACCAACCTTCTCTCAGTAAGGCTGGATGATGATTAAGATGCTGTGATCAGTGAGGTAGGAGTGTGTCATGAGTGAGCAAAACACATGGGGCTGTGCTGTGTTAGGAAAATAATCAACAATTATTATTTACTTTTTGTCCATTTATAGTTACATTTAATGTTCCTGAAAAAAGCTGACGTGAAAAATCATTGCCACACCAGCTTCTCATTTTTTCTCTCTCTTGAAGAAAAAATGAATGAGGTGCAGCTTGTCGTGTTCCAGAGAAACCACAGAGAAGCGTACAGCCCTGTCCTGAAGATGTCAGGAAGCTTAAAGCTACAGCTGTTTTCTTTTATGCTGCAAAAGATTTTATCTGGTAATAGTCTAGGACCTCTCAAGTCCTAATGAGTCTGTAAATGCTTTATGTTCTGTATTAAAGGCAGATGAAGCATGATATTGTTTTCATGTGCTTTTCGAGGAGCCACAACTTTCTGTGTGAGATTAAAAGCTTGTAACTGCGTGTGTCATGATCGTGTTACTCGCTCCTCATTGATGGCACATGCCATGTGATATGTGTGTTACAGGAGAGACCAGCTGACCTGAAGGTGTGTCTGTATGCATGCATGCAAACTCCAGGGTGTGTGTCTGTGTCTGTGTCTGTGTCTGTGTGTGTGTTTTGACTACTGAAAGGACAATTTATCCCTGACCTGGAGCTGAGTCAGAGTAATTATAGAATCATGTTAATTTCTTTATAAAAATAAAGACAGAGAGAAAACAGGAAGGTTCCCTCAGAAGTGAGTAAAGAGGCGTCTCATCTGTAGGATTAAACATGGCTACTACAGTCAGGTGTGTAAAGTGAAAGTAGAAACGTTTAAGAAAGCAGAGACTATCATGTCGGCTTCTTCGGTGAATTGAAATGTGATGAATGGTGTGATGAAGCGGCGTTACTGTTACCATGCTGAAGTTGTTTATCTCTCTATAACAGCACCTTCTGAAGCGTTAGTTCCTGTTCTCTCTTATGTTCTAGCAGCTGTAAATGGCAAAGCATAAACACCCGAATATGTTGGAAGAAATGAAGTTACAGTTTTACCATAAGTGCTAAACAAATGACACCTTACACAAAACTTCACCATATCAATGATTTTCAAAATCCATTTATCCGTACAAGTTCCTATGAATGAGCTGTTACTATAGCAACGACCACGTATTAGAACAAGTGCATTAAAGGTCCGCTATGTAGGATGCTGTTATATATTATTTGAAAACTGTATATTTCCTTGTGAGTGAGGTGTAGACCTAGCATGACTTACTGTTGTAACCCCATTAATTTTCCCAAAGGGAAAATTTTTTGTTTGGGCTTTACTTTTTATTTATATATATATTTTTTTAATGAAATAGTGGATTGATATTTATTTACTTTGTCCCAGATTTGTTTTGATCACTTTAGCACACATTCAGCTGATTAGCCTATGTGACGTCTGATGATAACTGCTTGCTTGCACCAGAACCAATTAATGTGGTGAATAATTTCACATTTCACATTTGTAAATAATTCTGCAGACAATATTCCTTCAATGTTATCGGATATTTTGTGTAGATTCGTGGATTATAATCCCAGTGAAGTCCATTTCATATACAGGTGGCAACATTACAAAGTCCTAGGGGGATGAATACTTATGCAAGTACTGTACATACTGTATACAATCAGTTTTGGAACACCCTATATTTCAGCCTTTTTGTTTAAACACTGTCCCAGGAATAAGTGAGAAATGTTAGAAATGGCTAATATATTGCAACAATGTGGATCTAATCTCATTCAAAAAAAGCCAAATCTAATTAAACCCTTTAGACACCAAATATTTCTGTTTTAGAGATAATACTAGCGCTGGGTTTATCTATAAGTTTAATTGGTTTTTTTACAAGCTCTTATTTCGGGTCACATTAATATCTGAGAGTGAGCGTTTAATAACCTGCATGCAGATTTAACTTTCCTTATTTATTTATTATTTTGTGTTATTTTCTGGCAGTAATACTGATTAAACTGTAATAAAACACAAGAAACTGCAGAGGGTTTAAAAACATTTGACGGGCTACATTAATGTTATAGTTATGATATTCATCACGGTATAAAAGTTATTTTCATGTCTTCCTGATGGTGAAATATGATGTATATAATCTGTTTTATTTTTTCCTCCTCATTGTGCAGCTCAAGTGCTTTTCACACCAAACCTCTGTGCAGTCAGTTAATGACATCTCATTCAGTAAAAGAGGTCAGAAGAGTGTGTGTGTGTGTGTGTGTGTGTGTGTGTGTGTGTGTTTATGTGCACGGTGCTCTTATCAGTGTGTGAACACATTGATCCGGCGTGACGCCGCTGGGCCTCTCTACATGCTAATCCATATTCACATTCATATCGCGTAGTGCTGCATTTTACTCCCAACCCATTTAATAAACAACATTGTTTATTTCTCCTTTATTTCCCCTCCACAACACACCAGATTCTTTCTTCTGATTCTTAAAATCATCTCCAGAGCGCAGATATCCAGCCTGGAAAAGCCAGCTTGGCTTTAATTTACTTTAATTTACTAGATCACAAATTAATTAATACTAAACTAATCCTTCTCTTTCATAATAACAGAACTACATTGTGTATATAAAGAGAATTAATAATGCTAATGAGGTAAATGATGTAGATGTTAATAGTGAAATATTAGTTTTTCCAACTGCTATTAATATATAACTCATATAAGTGTGGAGGCTATCACACGCTGTGTGCGTGCAGCTATCGGGTACATTTTTAGCATAACCCTGCGATACCAATTTGACAATCGACACCGTACAGTACAGTCATCCGGCGTACAGGATAGCGACATATTTGTTCTTTGCAGTTCCCATTTTGACCACTAGGCTAACTCTGTGGAAGTAACCGGGGCCGTTAGCGTCGGCACCTAGATTGGAACAAATCAATGGAACATTAGCTTTTAGCTGTCAAATAGCAACTTTTTTCAAAAGATAAAGAGATAATTAGTCTTTTAAAAAAACATATGAAGTTGTGAATGAGAGCTTATTATGAATAATGGAGCTCTGCACAATCTGCCCCATGTGAACGCTTTATTGTTCTATACTCACACCAACAATAGCCCCAGTGCATCTGTGACACTACATTGTTGTCTGATCTGGATTCCAGTTGTGATTTTATTGTCTTGTTTACCGGCAGGCTGTCCCACAGCGCTGAACTTGTTTCTCAAGTCCAGTTACATTCCGTCGTGCATAGCAACATCGGCACAAAGCAAAATGTTTTCCCGTGCAGGACATACCACCAAAACGTCCACGTCCAAACCGTGTGAGAAGAGGGGACAAAACTAAATACCCATAAAAACATGTGGAGTCAATAATAATAATAATAATAATAATAATAAAACTTTTTCAGAAAGGTAGGTAAATAAATAAATAAATAAATAAATAAATAAATAAAATTCTAAAACTAACACACATACCAAAGATTTCTTTATTTTTTTTTTTTTATAAATAATTAATCAATATAACAAAAATGCAAATATAACTGTTAAAAGTAAATTATCCAAGGGGTAATGAAAATATCTTTTTTTTTTTTTTTTTGTAAAATCTGGATTTAGGAATGTAAAAATCCCAATAAAGAGCAACTTTTCCAGTGCTGTAATAAATAAATAATTACTAATTATCGAAGAAAAGCAATCAGGAACATCACCTGGTCTTCTCCCAGTCTTCGGCTGTCCAGTTTGGGTGATCCTGTAGCCACCGTAGCATCAGACTGCTGTTCCTGGCTGACGGAAGTGGAACCCCATGTACTTTTCTGCTCTTCTAGCCCATCGAGCTCCAGGCTTAATGTGCTGAGATGCTCTTCTGCTCACCACGGACGTAAAGAGTGGTTATTTGAGTTTCCTTCATGTCAGCTCCAGCCTGGCTGTTCTCCTCTGATATCTCACCAACAACCACAAAACTGCTGCTCACGGGATGGTTTTTTGTGTTTTTCCACCATACTGTATAAACTCTAAAGACTATTGTGTGTGAAAATCCCGGAAGATCAGCAGAGATAACTGAGATTTTTCTCCACTCTGATGTTTGACGTTAGCTGAAGCAGTGTGAGCAGTGTAGAGGAGCGTATTTACATTCACACACCACATTATATCCCATTATCACGCTTTCACACACGCAGCACGGACTGCTCCTGGATCAGTGTGTGAAAGAGGCGCACTGAGACCGAGAGAGAGAAGGCTTTAAGTGTTCAAATGAAAGTCTCAGACATTTATGTTCTCTTTTAAACACAGTCCAGGGCAGAGATAAGGAGCCTGAGGTCTATATATAGCGCTGTAAATGATTTAAATAGCTCTCTTCTTGCAGGGCAATAACTCTATAACCGCAGAAGGCTGAGAGGGAACGAGCGCAAGGCCGAGGCGCTCACCAGCGTGTTTCAAATAAAGCTTTTCACACAAAGGCCGCAGTTTATTCCAGGATGCTCTGACGTGAAGAATTAATGTGTTCATTTTAACGTCATAATCACACGTAGAACATACGGAAATATGACAACTATTATAAATATAATATTAATATTAATGGTAAGAATTACAGTGAAAAGGTAAATAAATGAGTAAATAGACCAGGAAAACCCAAAACTAATATTTATATACATACAAAATAAATAGATAGATAAAATTCGTAATAATTAATTACTTCATAATGAAGTAATAACATTACAGAATAAAACGTTTTGTATAATACTACTACTACTACTACTGCTAATAATAATCTATTTTAATATATTGGTTTCTATATAGAACTAATCTTAAAGATAATGCAAAATAAATGAAATAGTGACGACATCCCATAATAAGAAAGAAAATCCTCTAGGTAAAGGAAAAAGGATGAAGTAAAATTAAACAAATGCCTGTTATAATAAAGTATGTGTAGGATGTTGTAAATATGTCTCTGTATATTTATGATAATCAGGATTCTATGGATTAACACATAAACATGAGAAAAGCCTCACAATAAGATTTCTGTAATGTTGAATAATAATGAGTAAGTTGTATGTGTGTTGTTGTGCATGTAGCATTATTAGTTGGCATTTTGTTTTCCAGGAAGTTATGATGTAACGATCTGCAATGTTTGAAGCTGGATCATTCTGATAAGGTGTGTGTGTGTGTGTGTTTGTGTGTGTGTGTGTGTGTACATGTGTGCAGTGGAATCCGGCACCTTGTTGTTCTGTAAACATATCTATTTACAGCATGCACGCCACAGTGTACACACAGTACACACAGTACACACAGCAGCATGTGAGCGGGCAGTGATGGAGCAGAAGCGTGTTGATGCACTGACACCTGCAGGCCAGACAGGTGAGCTGCTCTACAGCATGCATTCAGTCTTCTGATGATTCATCCTGCAGACGCTTTTACTGCCAAAGTGTCAAACTGTCAAGCTTTAAGGAGATTCTGTTGATTGCTCGTATGTCAGATGTGTAGGATTATAAGATTCAGTCCCGAGCACAGAATCTCTTCATTCAAGACGGCACTAAACTGTACAGTGAGGAACGCCGATCACGATTGCGTTGTTGATTAATTCTCTGTAACAGCAGCTCCGACAGTAGCGCAGCTGCAAATCACGGGTTTCTAATAATGCGCTCGTTCTGATACGTTATTGTTTCTATAGCAACAGCTCATTCACATTACGTGTACAGCTCCACATAAACACCAGATTAGGAAAAGCGGTGCAATCATCGTCTGCAAGGAGGTGTTGACGCGATGTTTATGGACGGAGTCTCCGGTGTCAGCGCTTTGTAACAGTCAGAGGTGACGCTTCAGAACAACACAGTCGGCTGAGGAAGCAGGAACAGGAATGAACTTGTTTCACAAATTCATTACGTAGGCTCCTCTGGATTTGTGCGGACACGGAAGCGCGTGTGACGGCCAGGATCCCCTGAAGAACAGTCGAGGTTCCGTAAAACGGAGGAGAAACGTACCTGCTCATTTACACTCTGACGAACTCATCCACTTTCATACAATTACACATGAATGTGGTTTACTTTATTACAGCTCACTCCACTTCATAAGTCTTTATAATATGTAGAAATATTTCATCATGAAAAAAATATCATTTTAATATAAAAGAGACCTTGAGCAGAAGGAACCAACGCCATATAGTGACAGAGTTAACAGTTATTAACAGTCCATTTTATACACAATTCACTATTTGCACGTTACAGTGGAATAAGGAGGAGTGGAATAATTCATCCTGACACTGTATTCTGTCCTCACGTTGTTCATGAATCTCACGTATCCCCTCTTGTTCAGATTAAAGATGAGTCCTGGTGTAAACATGGCAGTGAATGATTGACTTATAAATGGATAATTATTTGATGGACCCTCTCAATATTGCGTATTTACACAGCAGTTATAGTATAAGAAATGTGTTCACTTTGACATTAACCTCTTTCCATATAAAAATCAATCTATATACAGATCTGGAGATAATATAGATATATAGATGCTCTATTTAACATTAAACATTATTACGCTGTAATGTGCAGGTGTATAACGTGTCCTCTCTCTCTCAGTTTCATATTCAATCACAGGTCAAATCTATTGTAAATGGCAGAATATCAGATTTAAACCCCCAGTAAGTGGATTCATGTTCATCTTGATTATTAGATCTTTTAACAGGGCAAGGCAGCAAACTGCTACTTATTTGGCATTTAGACACAAATTCTGGCACCCAGAAGGAGGCTGGATTAGGCTTGTGCGATATAATGATGTCCGGACCTGCCCACCTTTACGCATTTTCTCTCCCATAAAACGGGATTAACTGACGCCAGCTGGAAGCCCCGCCCCCTTCCCTGATGTCACATGCACTCAACTGGTCTCTCGCGTCCTTTCTTCAATATAAATGAAGAATAATAATCGAATCTAACATCAATCAGTGTTTGCTTAGTCATTTTGACCCAAAACATTAAACAGGCCTACGGAATGATGTGTCAAATGTAACACTTTACAAAAAACATTAAAGGTCCACCATGTAAGATTGAGTTGATTGCTGCCCCCTGACCCCCCCTCTCTCACCCCTCCCTCTCCAAGCGTGTATTAGAGCGTACGGTGGCCGTCAGGTTCCCGTAACGCACTTCCAAGTACTTACATTCACACTCTCTTGCTTTTTCTGTGCTAAATAATAAGTATAATTCTCCATTTTTCACTATTTGGTTTCTCAGACTTGTTCTCCAGCTCCAGCAAACACTGCTTCCTCTTATTCCTTCTTCTTTATCGTGCTTCCGGTGCTTCCTTCCGGATTCACGCTGCCGCTTGTAAAAACGTGAAATGCGCTCTCTAGAGGTTTGTCCGTTCTGGGCTCCTGTAGCGGCCCAACGTGGCGGCTCCGTAGAGGTGGACCCGCCCCCTGTGTAGGTATAAAGGGCTCGTTCTAAACTTACGCAAACACAACGATTCGTAGTTACAGGTAATTATACACTAATGAGGACAGACTGATGAATATTATGTTTCATTTTGGCTAATAGATCCCCCTACATCTTACATATTGGACCTTTAAAGAGGATGACAATAAGAACACGATTAAATATGCTGGCTTCTGTTGTTTTTTTTGTTTTTTTTTGCAGATATTTTCAATAAAAACACTTCGAGAGAAGGACAGTGAAAACATCAGCCATGCACACAAC
This sequence comes from Notoglanidium macrostoma, assembly GCA_030068235.1. Classification (NCBI taxonomy): domain Eukaryota; kingdom Metazoa; phylum Chordata; class Actinopteri; order Siluriformes; family Auchenoglanididae; genus Notoglanidium; species Notoglanidium macrostoma. The sequence goes on from JAQQZR010000023.1 coordinate 27,462,008, forward strand.
TGATTTCTAAAAGTATTATATGAAAAATATAATTCTGATGTTTTTCTTAAAACTATTTGCTGCGCATAATCATACAGAATAACCTAAAAATCCACCGTTACGTGATTGCCACAGTTCCTGACTGCAGAATTATTATTCTTCCCTCTAAACCTGAAGTGCTGGGGATGCTTGTCTTCCTGTCTTCTTTAGGTTAGCAGTTCCAGGTCACTAAATCACACATTTAATCATTTTCCTTTTTAAAAAATTGCGAGCAGGGAAAATATCGCACAAGCCTAGCCTGGATACTGACATCAAATAAAATACACCACTGGCACTTTCTATACAACTGCTTGCTGAGTTGGGAATCCAGATGGAGGTTAAACATGTGGAACACATTCACTAGCAGTTTACAACAGATGTCCTTTTTTGGCGAGAGTAAATTTCCATCCAATCCAAAACCGCCGTGTTCATTTTAGCATCCCCATCCAAGACACCCAAGACTGTGGAACCGAATGACCTCCCGACGGCCGTGCTTCGATAACCCATGCTAACCCAGCGGCTAATCCGGTCAAACAATAAAGCCTGGGATTACTGTGCAATCTGTCTTCATTCCAATTCCACAGGAAATCCACACGTCGAGTAAGTGAGCTCTAGCCTGAGTGTGCGCATTCGCTGTCCTAAAGCAGAAAGCATTTTAGATCCACAGAATCCACTGCAAGCTCAGTCCGGCAAGCACAGTTTCAGGGGCGACACTCAGGCTGAACGGCTCATCTGGGAGAGAAAACCTCATTGAACCTGTTGAGGATGAGCTCCACGATCTGGTTCTGGAAGACCATATGGACGGCCATGTTTGCGGATTCTTCCTCGGGCCGGAGCAGAGTAGGACCGAAGACTATGGCCATGCTCTGGAAGGACATCCGGTTTGAGTCGCTGTGCTCAACCACCCTGCAGGAACAGGAACAAGAGGCTCAGGCCAAAATATCCACAACGCAATGAGTCTACACCTCGGTTTTATATAGTTTTACATTTCTGCTCCGTGATCAGACTAAATGAACAAATCAGGGAGGAGGTTCTGCAGCTGCGTTCGTCCCTGAACTCGGATTATTGTCTCACGGGGTCATGTGACCGTGTTTATTTCACGCTGGATGATTACTTGTGGTGATACAGCTGCTTGCTCATTTATCGAATGATTCTAGAATAAACACTGCATGATATAAAAAGAAAACGCTCAAACTTTACAAATTCATTTTGTCTGCAAAGCGATACTTAGCAAAATTGAAATGGAAACACATGTTTTTGTATTTGATTCAAAGAAAGAAAGAAAGAAAGAAAGATAGAAAGAAAGTTGTCTGTTGGTGTGAACAGAAAGTGTACGCTACGAAGCTGTACGATCGCCTACTTCCTTACCAGATTATTCTTTAAAATTTTTAACCAAAACAAAAGCGTGTTCAAATTCTATTCAACAGAGCAGCTACGCTATAAATAAGCTTTTAGCTCCAGTCAGAAAACTCCCAGCCTGTCCACATTTTTTCTATTCTTCTTCTTCTTGTAAAGCTCTGAACACACCCAGACCAGCTCATCGGCCTCTTTGTGTTCTGGGTGAAAAGCGTGGACCGGCTCGGGGAGCTTAAAGCGCAGCACGAGAACCTGGGCTCGCATCTCTGATCTTAATGAGGAACGCCTTGCAGCTGTTATGTCGGGTTATATACAACGAGCTTACTTGCGTAGGTGTCTGAAAAGCACTTCCATGGTGTTGTGGTTGGGTAAAGGCAACGCTCGCACCAAGTCCTGCATATACGACACCTTCTGACTCACATCGCTGATTTCTGCAAACACAGATAAATAGAAATAACTACATATGCAAATATATATGCAAAAATGTGCAAAGTGACCTTACGCACAGGCGTCTGGGCGTGTAATTAAACCTGTGATATGGTTTAGAGGGTTCAGGGTTCAGAATGTAATAAAATGACTATTTCTGAGGTGACTAGTGCTAATGCTAATGAACATGCAGGAGTCACTGTAGATGAAGCCCTCTGGATCAATGGTGCTTACTTTTGGTTTAAAGACTTCACCATATCAACATTTTCTTAGTTAAATAACAGCGGGTTTTTTATCCGTTTACATTCTGATCGGCAAACCGCTTCCATACGAGTCCCGGTGAATGAGCTGTTACTATGGAAACGATACTGAAAGCATTAGAACAAGTGCATTAACATTGACCTGTGGTTTTAGCTGCACTGCTGTCAGAGCTGGAAAACTAATCAGAAGACAAAATCTAAGATTTAAACCATCGCTAATTGGTGGCTAATTCATTTCCTGTTCCTCGTGTTATCCTTTTAGCATGTAATGTTGTTAATCTATGAGTCATTACTCCTGTATATGTTAATAAACAGGTGTCGATCACTCACGGATCGTAGCGATGAACTTGTCGAAGAAGCTGTAGGGGAACAGCGGCTCGGGAAGCTCCCTGAAGAAGAGCTTCAGCGCTCCGGCGATGACGTGGATCTCCTCCCACTGCCCATCATCCAGATCCAGATCCTCCTCTACAACACACACAGAGGCAGGGGGAGGGGCTTAACATCAGATGAAACATGCCAAAGCGTCAAATACGATGAATTTCACGTCATCTCGGAGTATTCAGGACAAATGGACCCGAGTGCTGGTGTACCGTGATCAGCTTTGTGCCGGAGCTTCTGGATGACCGCCAGGTTCCCGCTCACTCTGTAGATCCCGTCAATGTTTAATCCTGACCAGGACGCAGAAGATTAGAGGAGTCACGACTCAAACACAATGTGCGCTTTTCTCACACTGGTTCATTTAGCAATTATTATTATTATTATTATTATTATTAATGCATGTTCTATTTTTTTTTTGCATGTTACATGTTTGTAATGTGTTTACGCTGAACGTCCCTGTAAATGAACTGTTGCTATAGAAACGATAACGACACACTAATGTAAATCTGCACCATTCTCAGAGCTGCTGTTATAGAAAATTAATCAACACCTTCTGACCAATCAGAATCCAGAATTCAACAGCACTGCGGTGTAAGCACAAAACAAAGTCAGTTACTTTCTCTTACATACACTGGAGTGCAAATGTTAGCACACCCTTTTCTGTAATGTACGTACTTTTTGTATTTATTTAATGTGTTTGATTGAGGGCATTAATAGAGAAAGACATTTTAATTTTATATTCTAATAAATAACTTGTATATCCACCGTTTTCCTTTATAACCGCCTCCAGCATACCCTCCTTTCAGAGCCAGTTTTGGATCTTCGCTGTTTGTGTAATATTTTGGATCAGAGATACCCAGAATTGTTTTGTGGTGTGATATTGTTGCAGCATGTGGCCACATTTCATTTTTAACTTCTTGGAGGTTTCTTTAGTTTGTAGATACATGGTAAAATAGAGGTACATTCGAGACATATGGGGGTGCGAACTTTGGCACTGGATGGTTTTGAGGTCTCAAATTTTTGAGGTCCATTTTGTCTTGATCAAATCTCAGTTACTGAGTCTGACACCATGGAACGAGTTTACACCAGCGGAAATGTACAAGAGATGTTCGAATTAGCGTTAAAACGCAGCAGCCTTGCTTCCTACCTCTCCTCTCCACGGACTTTATACATTTCTCCACAAATCTGGGGACGGTGGTGTTCTCCCGATGGCACAAGGTGTCCAAGTGACAGCCAAACACGTTGTCTAAAAGGAAGTGGAAGAGAAAAAGAGAATGACCAGTGCACCTCAGAGGATCTGCGGTCACAAAGACCGTCCTTTAGCTCATCTCAGGAATCTGATCATCCTGAACATCCCTGAACACGTCTCCTCTTCTGCACCTGGACACTCTGATGATTCATAATCCCGCTGTCTGATGTAAACCCACAAGGGTGTCAACGTTTCATCCTCCTGTCATCTCTATCTCGTTTACTGTGGATTAAAGTCTACATCTGGATGTCTGATGGAGAATCTTAAATCAAACGCTCACCTTTGATGTAGCCTTTCTCCTTGACAGACTGCAGTGTAGGTCTCCTCTGGAGGAACTTGCGCAGTTTGACCCGAACGCGGCTGTGCTCAGAATCCACAGATCCTGAGGAGCTCTGCCTCGTCGCTGTGAGCGAAAACACCAGAAAATAAAACAGCTTTCAACAGAAAATCTCCATTTACATCATACCTTAATATAATCACAACTGTCTGTTTCAAAGGAACGCATTTATACTTTTATGTTTATGCTCAGTAATATCAAATGACTAATGTCTCTACTTGAGTGCATGTGTGAGAGGGACAATAAAGCAACATCTTAGTGTGTGTGTGTGTGTGTGTGTGTGCATGTAACTCACTGGTGATCTTTCTCTCTTTCTCTACAGGCTGGGTCGATTTCTCCATGACCTCATCATCCTCTTCCTCTGAGCCATGGTCATGGTCCTGTAATCACACACACACACAAACACAGACACACACACAATTAGTTCACACAGTTAAGGATACACTGATTCACTGTACATTCAGAAAAACCTACATACCACCGAGTGCAAAAGTTTTCATGTGTTATTATGGATGTGGTCACACGGGGGCGCCGTCTCACTCACCAGGTGTTTAATGGCGTCCTGGATGATCTTGTGCCAGTCGTGGATGATGCTGTCAGTGTCGTATTGTATCAGATACTCTGAGGCATTACGGGTCTTTAGCTGCAGAAGGACATGCTGGGCTCATTATAATGAACTGTAGAAGCCATAATTCCTGTTAGAGACGCTGCATCAGCACTAAACATCGATGATTCCAACAAGCTGCTGGTGCTAAATTCTACCAAATGCCTCCACCAAAATGCAGCACTTAAATAAAGGTGATGCTCAAATTATGCGCTACACTTTAGAGACCTTTAGAAAAGACATAAAGCTGTTGAGCGAAATGAGATTTTTGGTTGCTGCACCTCCAGGACGTTCTTCTTGCTGGACTTGTCCTTGGTCGCCCAGCCGACCGAAGCTCCTTTCAGCTCCACCGTGAACTCCGGGATGATCTGATTAGACTTAGTCTGTAGACAACAAGCAAAAACGTAACAAACTTGACTAAAGCAACTGAGAGAAACTTCTTCAGTGTTAGGCTTAACGAGCTTACCACATTCCCAACCGGAGTGGATTTGGGATCTTTGTAGAAGGTGAGAATTCCTCCATGAAGTACGGTCCATGACTGAGCCCAGTTCTTCCTGAGAACGCACAGAAAAACGTGTTGATGTCATGCACATCACGGAAAACCCCGATCATGATTAGTGTCCTGTAAAACACGCCCGAATGTGACCTATTCCTTTCTTACCACGGCAATTTGCCAAAGATTACACATTTATACCTTTATTAAAGAATGACACATCATACTTTTTATCTCTTTAATGCTGCGGAATGTCTGAAACAAGTTAGTTCCTGTTCTCACTTATGTTACAGCAGCTATAAACACTCCAGATTGCTTACTGTACCTCAGCTTCTTCCCATTATCTGCTATTTTGGTCTTGTTGAGAATGCCAGCCTTCTCCAGCGGTAAAGCCTAGAACAGGAAGTACGTGTTCTGGTAAAATGCATAACGCTATGACAGAACATGCAAACAACACTTCAGGCCTCCACCCTTTTGAAGCTGAGCGTTACAGATACACAGGGTAACCACGAAAGGATTAGAATAACGCATTCAAGAAAAACAGACACCAGATCTACATACACACAGGCGGGAAATCTGAAAGGTTAGTGAGATCCTCTAGTGAGGTTTAGTTTACATGCCTAAGGATGCTAGGTTTCACACGTAACTCTAAAGGAAGCGGATGCGTCTCAGAATCACTGCCACTAAGTTTCAAGTCTCCCAAGCTGAAAACTTTTTTTAGAATGTGACATGACTCATCCTGGATTTAAAACAGCAGGATTTTATTGTAAAATTTCCAATATTCCTACTTATAATTCCAGCATGCATATTTTTAGCATGTTCGCCGCTGTGATATAGCGTCCCATGTATAACTCTACCCGACTATAATAAATTCAAGCAAGCAGCTCAGATTCGCTTGATTTTCTGCTTCCTAACCTCTTCATCACCAGAAGCTTCGTCTTTATCGTTCATCTCCATTACTGACAATAATAAATGCCATTTAGCAAGCAAGCTAGGCTAGTTAGCTAGCTGATAATAGCTAGGAAAATTAAGAGCGTTGGTAGATGATGTGTGAGCTGATATTTTCTTAACAGCACCCAGACAGCACCATCTGGGGATAAAAGTGTGTGAAAGCAGCCTAAACGTTCATTATATGTAGCGTAGCATGAACACAATGACAAAACCAAAACATTGGCGAACAAATGCGGAACTGCTTCAGCGAAATCCACAAAGGTTTCATTGTGAGGAATTTTACGTGTTCTGATCTCATCAGTGGTTATTTGTGAGTGTGTCAGTCAGAGGTGTTAGTACTGTTAGTCTGAGCATTAGAACTCAGTTTCCCATGAACCCTTGAGACACGATGAATATCCAACCTGCAGTCCATCGATGTTTTTATCACAGACTTCCACTGATGATCCTAAACATTACATGGCCACTTGAAGCAGAAGCGTCATGCAGCGATTCATAATGAAATAACTACCACCTTAATATGATGAAATCCATTAAAACACCATTAACATTAACCATTAAAACCCCCCATGTTGCGCTCTTAGCGGGAATTAATTAGCCACATGATGGCGTGATGATTGTTTCCCTGTGAATGATCAGTTACTATAGAAACAACGTATTAGAACGAGCGCATTAATGTAAAGCTGCGGTCTGCAGCTGCGCTACTGTCAGAGCTGCTGTTATAGAAAACTAATCAACACCTTCTGACCAATCAGAATCCAGAACTGAGCGGAGGTGTATCATGTTATAATGTTATTTTAGCAAATAGTGTAGTAAAGCGTTGTGTTATTACGTAATAAACAGTTATGACAGGTCTTATCAGGTTTCTCTTTAGCTAGCTGACTAGCCAGGATGCTAATGAGGTAACAGAATAAAGTAATTCCAAGGAATAATTCATTATTTAGTCGTCGTCGTCCCTTTTTTCTTCTCTTTCCCACCCATCAGCTGACTCTACACGATCACGAGTTACATTCGTATGTAGCACGCTCAGAGGAAAGCGCTATCCGCTCTCTTGCACATACATCTACGATTGGCTAGTGTCACTGTGACTGACAGGAGAGAATGAATGCCCTTCCCACCCATCCAGCTTTGCTCCACTGACTCCAGGCTACGGACGGCTGGCTGACACTGTGAAAGCAGTGAAATGACTCTAAGCATGGTGGCTGTGAGCAGGAAGTCAGCGAGGCTGAGATAAAAGCGCAGTGGAGAGAATGTCTAGACACCCGAGCCCACGGAATTAGTTTATGGTCAAACGGCTGGTATTATAATTTTGTCCTGTGCACTTGAACGCACATGGTGGTGCGGGTGGTGGGGGTGGTGCGGGTGTGCGTCTGTGCTGGACAGATTCCTCCTCGGCCTCAAGTTGTCCTCCTTCGAGGGAAAGCACAACAGTTTTTGGACACTCAGCACATCTCAACAATCGGTTTTTGTGAAAAATTTTGTGAAATTTTTAAAAAAGGCATCAAAAGAAGTGAATGAAATGAGGATGAAATGGGAACGTTATGTCTGAGGGTGGAAATATGAAATTGTCTTCATTCAGCGCTAACAAATATTAAGAACTGAAAAACGTCACTGAAGACTGAGCTGCCAGACGTTTTATTCAAACACGAGTCAAAATCATTCCCCATAAATTTGCAAAAAATAAATGACAGCATTTTTCTCTGTATTCGGTCCCCTTTCACTGTCTTTGGCTTTCTTTTCTTTTTCTTTTTTGAGTTATTATTTTTTCATTTATTTACTTTTGTTTGTTTGTTTGTTGATCCATCCATTCAAATTTCTTTTCTTTCCTTTCCCCTTTTCCTGTTAACATCATATATCGCTATCAAATGTCTTGTTGTCCTCTCAGGTCGAGAATGGTTTTAAATTAGAAATAAAATATGGTGGGATTTTTTGTGTGTTTGTTGGAAGGCACTCGCACGTGTGCATTTTCTTATCCTTTTTTCACTTTTCTATTTCATTTTATTTCTTCTGCTTTTTTCCTTATTTATTTATACATTTATTTTTCTCTTATATTTTTTCCTTATTTTTCTCCTTCCCTTAGGGTTGGCTTGGATTCAACAGTCCACTAAATGTAACTCTATCTATTGCTTACAGAGTCCTTATTTTCCTCCAAAGAGGGAGAACGCATGCAGTTAAGACAAAAGACAGAAGAAAATGGCATGATAACTTCCTGAACTCTGGACTCCAGGTGTAAATATGAACAGATATGAACCATGAACATGCTGATTAAGGTGCTTCTCATGCTGTTTCTCATTGTGGATTGAATTTTATTTAGATTTTTATGAACGTTGATAAAGGCAGCTTGATTATTATTACTGGCGTAATTATTAAAGAGAATCAGTGAGTTATTTCATTAACACTGCTTTGTAAGTGTGTCCATATGAATTAACGTTGAGGGAACCCTGTGGAGCGTACAGTGTCACAGAGTTGTGTGTTAACATAAGAGAAGGAGGAAGGAGGTGTGTGTACATGCCTGATGAATGTCTGCTGAATTCCCTGTGCTGGATGAATCGGTGCTGTAATCAGAAGCAACCCTGCGGTGAGACGGGACGAACTTCTGTACGGAGAGGAGAAAGGCAGAGTGACGCTAATGACTCGACTGTGCTTTCACCTTCAGTCTACAGGTTTAACCGAATCTGTGTGGATCATCAATGAGCCTGCTACATCATCACCTCATCAGTGCAACTGTTCTGTAATTAAACACGTCCATCACAGCAGCGCACAATCATTGCACTGCTGACCTAATGCCATGCTACAACTTTAACCTACAAGCTGACTGGAAAATAATCAACTAAATATGATGTATTTTATTTTCTCTGTGAGAGTGTGTTGTGTGAGAGTGTGTTGTGTGAGTGTGTGAGAGTGTGTTGTGTGAGAGTGTGTTGTGTGAGAGTGTGTAGAGTGAGAGTGTGTAGAGTGAGAGTGTGTAGAGTGAGAGTGTGTTGTGTGAGTGTGTGAGAGTGTGTTGTGTGAGAGTGTGTTGTGTGAGTGTGTTGTGTGAGAGTGTGTAGAGTGAGAGTGTGTAGAGTGAGAGTGTTGTGTGAGTGTGTTGTGTGAGAGTGTGTTGTGTGAGTGTGTTCTGTGAGAGTGTGTTGTATGTGACTGTGTTGTGTGAGAGTGTGTAGAGTGAGAGTGTTGTGTGAGTGTGTTGTGTGAGAGTGTGTTGTATGTGACTGTGTTGTGTGAGAGTGTGTAGAGTGAGAGTGTTCCGTGTGAGAGCTCTGCAGTCTCTGACCACATGCTGGCTAACAGAGTGCGTCTCTGGCTCACCATGTCCTCCTGTGGGACGGGTCTCCAGTTCTTAAGGGCAGGCTGTCCATCCTGCTCCACGCCGTTCCCCAACACTGATACCTGGTTATACACAGTACATACACAGTACATACACAGAACATACACAGTATATTCACAGAACATACACAGCACATACACAGTACATACACAGTACATACACAGAACATACACAGCACATACACAGCACATACACAGCACATACACTGTTCATATGTAAAATGTATAGTTGATAACCGGAAAAAATAAAAACAGATTTAAATTAAAAGTAATTTTACAAACAAGCAAATAAATAAGTCAGTGTGTAATAAGAAATTGTGTTAACCCAGGATGTGAATTAAAACTAGAATTGAAGTGGAAGAAAAAGAAAGGTGGGCAGAAAAGTATGGGAAGATAGAAAGAAAAGAAAGGACAGAAATGGAGGAAGAAAGAAAAAGAAAAAGGAAAAAAGGAAATCAGTACAGGCCAAAAGACAGAAAAAGAAGATACAAAGAAAGAAACAGTGTCCAAAACAGAGAAAGCAAGCAATAAAATACTAATACAAATAAAAGTAGTGTAAATGTGAAATGTAATAAGTAGTGTTCATTCAGAAAATCAAATAAAGCCTGAAAAGTGAGGCTGTTTTAAATGAATAAACCTCCTGACCTCCGGAAGATTCCACTGAGACACAGAGCCGTCCTTTAAGTAGTAATACGTCTGGCCTTTCTCATCCTTCGACTGGATCCACTGTGGGAAAAGACGAGTGAAGTCACGGGCTCTGACTTTACATGAACAGCATGGATATAAATAACATAGTGGGATGAGACTGACATGCTGAGTTACTGACGTCCAACACTGAAATAATACCAACAGAGGGCGCTGTTTAAAATGTTTACAATGCTTAACACCTCAGAAACATCTTATTACACACAGTCATGACCTGTTCACATGCGTGTTTCATTAAACCGAGCTTCTGGCCATTATTTTTATTTAATTAGGAGATCAGGATTTAATTAGTTTGGTGATAATTGTAATCTGAGTGAGCAAAAAAAAAAAAAAAAAAAGTGAAACTTTTTCAGTATATTATGGTATCTACTCACAATATCACATTTCTAGAAAGGATAATATTAAGCATAAATGTGTATAAAAACATTTATTAATGTGTATAAAACGTTTTTGAAATGCAACACTTTCTCTAGTTTCTCTAGTAGGGACCGGTTTCTTGTCTGATCGTCATTTAAAGTTTGATGTAACAATTTTATATTTCCTTATCATCATATACAGTCATGCCCGTCATGTTTTTACTTCGTTTTACAGAAGAAACCCAAAAAATTCTTTTTGATTGTGAAGAAACTATGGTCGCTCAAGTCACTTGTAGCTTGTCTCTTGTGAGAGTACAGCAACCGCTAATGCGGGCACTTGTGGGCGTGGTCTTTTTTAGTTTTGTTTTGATCAGAAACATTAGCAGCCATTTTGTTCAACCTACAGCTAACTACACAATTCATACTTACTGTTTACATGTTACGTCCTCGGCTTCATACTAGCTCAATTTACAGATTAGATTAGCAAAGCAAGCTAACCGCACTAACTATGTAACTCACCAGAGGCACCAGTGATCTCTGCTGCTTCCTTCCAACCTTTATTTTTGTTTGTAATGTCTCTATACATGTTCAATGATAAGATACAATGAAATCCATGGTTTGAGGTTTTTCTTCTATGTTTTGTGTCAAACTATAAATGGGAACTACTGTAATTGCAGGTAGGAGAATGTTGAAGAAACGTCGGGCCACAAGCGCCACAGGACTGATCCAAGGAATCCTTTGAGCCATTCGTTTGGATCTGTCACTTCACACTGTCACACCTAATTTCCATACAATTGAAAAGATCTCTGCTCAAATCTCACTTTGCTGCTGAAATTGCCCCTCAATGACATGCATGAACGCACACGTTGGCATCGTTGGTTACCTGTTGGTGTGTGTGGTCATTCGTGAAGATTGTTTTTCCTCCAGACTCTGTGGAGCAGCTCCAGCCGGGCGGCACCGGGGTTCCAGGGTCCAGAGTGACGCGAGGCAGGACGGGCAGTTTGACCGGGGAGCGGGGCGTGTTTCTTAAAAGGACGGCCTGAACATCAACTTCACATGCGGGGTAATCCTCCTGTGGTAAAGGGGGCTGGATAGAGGGATAAAGAGAGAGAGGGAGAGAGGGAATGAGAGAGAGAGAGAGAATGAGAGAGAGAGAGAGAGAGAATGAGAGAGAGAGAGAGAGAGAGAAAGAGAGAGAGAGAGAGAGAGAATGAGAGAGAGAGAGAGAGAGAGAGAGAGAGAGAGAGAATGAGAGAGAGAGAGAGAGAGAATGAG
>JAQQZR010000023.1:27473839-27484989 GCA_030068235.1 Notoglanidium macrostoma
GAGAGAGAGAGAGAGAGAGAGAGAGATGGAATGAGAGAGAGAGAGAGAGAGAGAGAGAGATGGAATGAGAGAGAGAGAGAGAGAGAGAGAGAGAGAGAGAGAGAGAATGAGAGCGAGAGAAAGAGAGAGAGAGAGAAAATGGATAGATCAGAAAATAAGAACAAGAATAAGAACAGATCACTTTAGAAACTTTATAAAATTTGTTTCTTTTCTCCTGGTGCTTCTTGGCCTTCAAGAATGTAAGACCTCTCTGTCCCAGTAGAGTAGAAGGCGTGGCCTGTGAGCCTGTCAGGCCCGCTATAAGAGGCGTGACTTTTATGCAAGACGGTGAAGAAGGCGTGGCCTCTGTGCTTCTCAGTATGTGAAGAGAAGGTGTGCTTGCCAGCCCCCATGAAAGAGGCGTGGCCTCGAAGCCTGTCAGTTTCAGCTAAGTAGGTAGATTTATGCAGGACTTTGTAATCCGTGAGGAACTTCATATGCAGCAACACGTGTGTAACGAGATGTTAATGACGTGATCTGCTTAGGACTGTGACTGTAGCTCATGGTTTCACACAAAGTCATCAAGTTCTAGGCTGATGTATCCAAGGTGATTTTTTACCCAACACTAATATTACACTTAAAATGGATGATGCCAAATATTCCTTACCGGTCCCTCCAGCTGAGGGCTGAGCGGCTCAGGAGCGGCCCACGATGTCTGATTCAGTGTGGCGTTATAGTAGTAGTGTCTCCCCGTGGTCTCGTCTAGGATCTGTTCCCAGTCTGATCCCTGAGAGAGAGTCGGAGGCAGCGAGGACGGAGCGGGCACGGACGGAGCGGGGATGGCTGGGATGGGCAGAGCCGAGGCGTCCATGCCTGAGGGCAGAGTGGGGCTCTGAGGGTGTGTGGAAGGGTAGAACATTTTACCGTTGTCCTGCTCAGGATGCCCCTCCCATTCAGGTGAGTCTGGAGCCGGGCTGAGAGAGGGGCCGGGAGACGAGCAGGTGGAGGTGGATGAGGCCGGTACCCGAGACGTGAACTTCTTCAGCTCTGAGATGTTAGCATACACTGCCACAGCGGGGTTCTCACGTTCCTGCTGGAGGGGGAAAATTAAGAGATTTCAGCAATTAACCCAGCAACAGAATCAAAATGACGGCAGCAGGATGAGTGGTGTTGCTTCAAATGATTTCAATTGTTGGACGTGTCCATTTTCAGGTAAGTAACAGAAACAGGGTAGGAATCTTATCCCTCTCTAGCCTCGCCTACTGCCTATGGCCTAATTCCCAAAAGCATTGTGGCGGGAGGTATTCTGATCACACTGAATACACTACCAGGTAAGACACTCGTTACATAAGACACTCGTTACACAAGACACACCAGGTACACTGAGATCAAGCTTCAACTTGTCTTCCAGACTGCTTGTCAAACCAGGACCCAGACTGCAAAAAAACTGGGTTCCGAATAAAAATACAGCTGAATATTCTCCGTCATTACGCTTTCGTGAGTGCAGAGATGACGGATGTGGACAGGCAGAGCGCGACGAAGAACTTCCACTGCGGCTCTTTTGTAATATCAAACACTCCACCCGCTTTCATCATGACCTCGGCACAGTTCCTGCTCTCCGTGAGAATATTATACCGGCGCGAGTATTCCCATCATCAACTCAAACAAAAAGCCATGGAAACCTGGGCAGGACAAAGCGAAGTGGAGCAGCTAAATCCCTGACCTGAGCCTTTCCCTTTATTCAGGACTAACAAAAGAGACAGAGAGGAGAGGAGTCAGATATCCATCCCTGATTTCAGCTGCACACACACACACAGTTTCACCCATATCAAGAACACCATTACAGGTTTCTCTCAGTTCTTACTGGTCTTGTACTGTGTAATGGTTGAACTGTGACTGGTTCCATTCACACTGTGTGTTTTACACTAAGAGAGAAAAGCGTTTTACAGAAGTGTAATAATTCTTAATGGTACTATTATGAGGCCCATTAGGGAGTTACTGGATGTAATGGATTTCTGGTCATTTTGAATATTCTACAACATTAAATATAACAATAAATGGATAAAAAAAAAATTACGTGTCATTAATAAGAAAAACAAAACCACCTAATGGACCTTTAGACAATTCCTGTTTAATCACGTGGCAAGGAAAACAAAAAAATGGAAAGTAACTTCCTTGTTTTTTTCCCTCCATTTTCACTCTGCGTTATCCCGGTCAAGCGGATCCGGAATACTGAAAACACTCGCAATGAAAACATTCACTCTGTATCAGTAACTCAATTAACAACGAGGTCACTTAAAACCTTAAAAATAAAAAAATGCTAATTTGAAAGCACTAGATCAATTACACTCAGGAAACAAAACCACATTTCTGGTGTGAGTTTGTGGCTTTTTTTGTTTTTTTTGTACAGAAACACTCTAAATCTTTCTTCTTAAAATAAAAACACTACAATGTGCAGTAAACAGTAATAAAGTAAACAAAGTCAGAAAGTGAAGTGACGACCCTTTGCTTTTTTTTAAATAGCTGTCCCAGGCAGCATGTGTGCGGTTTTATAGGAAACCCTATAATCCTGTAACCCAGGAGCCTTCGTTACGTTTTTTGTCCGGAAAGCGATTTCTCACGTAACATGTTGCTTTCTTTACTGACATACAAACGTTTTTCGAATGCAAATTATTTTTTGGAAAAGTCATGTTTGCAAATCTAAAATGTTTTTCTACTGACTCTGTGATGCAGAATTCAAAACCTAAATATCTGTAACAAAATTGGCACTAAACCAAAAAAAGGCTGAAGACTTCTGCACGGTACTGTACTTGAACAGGAACCTGTTTTACGTGTCCTGGTGTGAAAACGAAATGGCGCAAAGAACGTGCGAGGGATCAATCAACCACCCAAAGTCTGATTGTTCTGCAGTTAAAACACGACAGAATCTTTTAACACATTCGCTGCTAAACCAAAAGCTACAGATGTGCGACGTGTTCTTCACATCTGGGCTGATAAACATACAAAAACCTAACCATAATGAATTACACCACAGTCCGGTCGAATGCTGGATTCTGATTGGTCAGGCAATGCTCATTAATTTTCTGTAAAAGCTGCGAACTAGAGGTTGGTATTAACGCGCTCAGCCTAACAGCTCGTTCACAGGGACGTGTACAGCAGGCGCGCCGCGTAAACAACCCAAAGGCGCGTGTAATCGTCGATACCGTGAAGCTTTCCGTTAGGAGACGTTTACTTAAAACGTATGGCTGGAGAGTTTCTCAGTAACAGGACAAGCTGCGTTTTGTTTGTCTTATTAAGGTGAAGAGAGAGAATAAAGAGAGGCTGGTGAGGGAACGACTGTTTATAGCTGCTATAACGTACGTGACAACCGGAACGAACTCGTTTCTCAAATGTCCGTGAATAATCAAAAAGAATAAAACAACCTGGAACATGCTGTTATAGGAAAAGAATCCGCTCTGTGGTGTTAACAGTAACTCCGCTCCATCACGCCACCCTGATGCTGATTATTTATTTGACACACGGTTTAGTTATAAATGTATATAGCATGGGCTGCTCATTCTCTGAGCCTTACTAATGCTTTCAATCAGCATATCTCTGACCAATAAAAACCTTCAGGAAGAACTTTAACCCTGTAATTCACAGTAATATTTATGTATCAAACAAATCCAGGTGAATATTACAGACAGAACGATCTAGACCGCAGCACCTTCTTCAAACGGACAGATAATTTAAGCGATGTCACTTTTTTCTGCAAGATAAATGAAACCAGTCTGAGGCGTTGACATTTCACATGATCTCGAGTTTACGTTACACACGGTGACTCTGAGATGCCGCAGTGATGTGTGGTAATGTTCCCACTGTCGCTCGAGTCACACACACAACTTGCCTGTCCTCCGCTTACCTTGGGAAACCTCAGGAAGGTCACCAGGCCGGGGGTGAACCTACGACAAGCACCACGGATCATTTCATCCACCGGCATCGCAGCAGAGTCCTTACATGAGAAAACCAGCCAAGATGTGGAACACAAGTGGAATGAAATTGTAAAAGTTTCGACCACATGTGTAGCAGAGAGTGAAAAACAGAAGTGCTCCTTTTTCACTTTTTATTTACACCAAACAACAGGTTCAGTAACCAGCGGCGACAAGAGCGGAACCGCATTTCGGGTGAGGAAAAACAACATACTACTGAAATGGGGTGCTCTGATGATGTTCTCTTGAGGATTCCAAACACACACACACACACACACACACACACACACACACACACGTGCGCAGTGGAACAGCGTGGATGCTATTAGTGGGTGGAGGGCACTGATTGCACAACAGCAATTTCCTCTGCAGGATGAGGAACGAGAAATCGAGCACAAACAAAGATTTTTGTATTTGTCTTGAACTGAGGAAGGAAAAAAGAAAACCCGGTCACCGAAACCTGGGACGTGGAGATTTCAGTGTAGACGGCTGAACAGGGGAACATCAGCTTCTCCTTGCTCTCCATGCAGTGAGCAGCTGAAACAGCGCCGGTGTTCCCGGCTCACCACAGCTTTGTTATTCCTTGTTATTCAAATGATACCTGGACACGTCGAACCCGGACACACCCTCGGTTTCACGAGAGCCTCGGCAGAGCCACGCGGAGAATCCATTTAAACCTCCGTAATCCCATTTAAAATCCATTCTTAAAAACAATTGGGCGATGCCATTTCTGGAGGCACCATTTCTGGCTCGTGGAGAAGCCTTTAGAGCTGCTTTAATTATTAAGCTAAGTAATTGGTCATTACCAGGGCGGAGCGATGTGATCATATAATAACCATGCTGTTGTAAATGAAGTCACACTGCACTTTTCCTGTCCTGGTTATCGTGATCTTTTCATGTATCCTTGTATACTTTTTTGAAAGAATAATAATTACATATTCTGATTGGTTGCAGATGATCTTTCATTTTTTCAAAACCTTCATCTCAACATTTTGTACATACATTGTTTTTAAACATATTTACATTTAATCAGAAAGTTTATTTTCCCTTTCTGAATATCATGATTTTTCTTCTATTATTTCAAATATATATATATAAATTTCAAAATTTTGTACTGAATCTTTAAAATTGCTCTAAAATATTTTTAAATTTAATCACAGACTTGATTTATTAATAATTGATTGAGTTATTTGGGTATCCCAATATCATCTTCACGACTACAAACCATTAATAAATTACAAACTAGGTTTGGAAGCTGCCGATTTGGTCTTAAAATTTTGCATTGAATTTTTAAATTTGGATAATATTCGAATTTAGTTACAGAATTCACTTTCTTAGTTATTATTAATACAATAAAAAAATAAAAAATTCAAACGCTGATTGGATGCAGCTCATGTGATGCCAAAACTTTGTAATGAATCATGAAAATTATGAAATGTTAAAATGTACAAATTATTTTCCCTGCTTATTTTTGTAAACGTTACTCACTAAACACGGCTGTTTTATATCAAACCTACAATAGAAATTGCGCTACATAGTGCACCATGTACCATAATAAGTTCTTCTTCTTTAATTATTTGATTATTTGTACCACGTTTATAAAATGATCTAAATTGTTTGAATTGTTAGATTATGTTTCCGCAATAATCCCGGATTAAGGGGTCCATGGAATGAATCTGGTAGTTTAAGGGTCACCTGGATCTCTACAGAGAACCAATACAGTACTTTTATAGTCTGAAGAACCTTTTCAGCATTGCTCCTTTGCAATTCATTTTCGAGCTTTTCAGACAGGAGTGTGTAATTGGCTAGAAAAGATTGTAACGTATTTTTACAGTATTTATCTAATCTGCTACTGTTACAGTATAATACACTCAAGCTTTAAAATATTGGCACCCATTCTAGAATATGTATCATGATTTAGATTATATATACATTGCGATATCAAAATATCGTCCATCTTCACATTAACACGCTGCTCATCTGGCTGATGCTTCTATACATCAGGACAGTTAGAGGGTTTGCTCGTGGAGGCAGAAGGACAGCTTGGTGGGGCTGGGATTTCAACTCTTCACCTTCTGATCAGCAGAACAACAGTTTTACCACAGAACTACCACTTCCCCAAGGTTAAACCGTTAAGCCGTGAACGGTGAGTAAACGTGGATGTAAAAATGTACAGAGTGTGAATGGCACAATTCTAACTAAACCAAACCAGGACACAAAGTCCACGCCTTCATCCACATCGGATCAATGTTTGCAATTATTGTGCTATTTTATAAACACCTTCACCATGTGCCTGTGTCTACAACACACTTTTTGTTCTTTATGAAGTTTAGTTGTGCGTGTGTGTGTGTGTGTGTGTGTGTGTGTGTGTGTTGTACACATAAAGACGATGAGTCATATTTATTTTCAGCCGAGCCAAACCTTCACCAAAAGTGAATTGACTCAAGTTGGGACACACTGCTACACCAAAACAAACACATCCTTAAGCCTTCTTCATCTGGGATTTGTTTTCCATGTAGAGGTGGAGTAATTGTTCCTGAAGTATCACTGGGATTCTAGTGCCATCCGAATCCTTCACGTCAGTGAGGACTACAGGTGCACCTGTCTGGAAAGATTACACTTCCATATTTTCCCTTCTATAAAATGAGCAGTAGAAAGAACACCGGGTAATAGAGATCATCTTTTGCTCTGATGACAGCTTCGCAAACTCTTGCCATTATCCCAACCAGGTTCAGGGGGTAGTCACCTGGAATGGTTTTCCAACATATGTTGGCTGCTTTTCTTCCTGTCTGCAGTCCAACTCATCTCAAACCATCTCAGTTGGGCTCAGGTCGGGTGAATATGGACGCCAGGTCAGCAGTCTTCACTCTCCTTCCTGGTTAAATAGCCCTTACATAGCCTGGAGGTGTGTTTTGGCTCATTGTCCTGATGATGGTCCGACTAAGCACAAACCAGTTTGGAAGGCACGTCACTGCAGGATGCTGTGGTAGCGATGCTTGCAAAGCGAGCCTTCAATTTTGAATAAACCTCATCACACCTCCTCCACCAGGCTTCACGGTGGAAACCACACATGCAGAGAGCACCTGTTCCCCTTTTCTGCATCCATGAAGCTGCGGGGTTGGAACCAAAGATCTCAAATATGGACCAAAATACAGGTTTCCACTGGTCTACAGTCCATTGCTTGTGTTTCTTGGCCCAAGCAGACCTCTTCTTCTTATTGGCCTGGCGCAGTAGGGGTTTCTTTGCAGCTATTTGACCACGCCGTCCCCTTTGATCAGGTGATGTTGAGATGTGGCTGTCACTTTGTGAAGCATTCATGTAGGCTCTAATCTGAGGTGCTGTAAATTGGTGAGTTCTGAGGCTGGTAACTCTAACGCAGCAGAGGCAAGACTTGGTCTTCCTGTCTTGGGATGGTCTTCATCAGAGCCAAGTTCATCACAACATTTGATGATTTTTGCAACTGCACTTAAAGATACATTCAAAGTTCTTGCAATTTCCCAGACCGACTGACCTTCATGTAGTAAAGTAATAAAGTTCTTTCATTTCTCTTTACTCAGTTGAGCGGTTCTTGACGTCATACGGATTACCGCAGTTGTGGAATAGAGCTATTCGCTGTATACCAACACAACACAACACAACTGATGTGCTCAAACACATTAAGTTAGTCAAGTGATTAAGTTTGACAAGTCACACCTGTAAATTGAAAAGCATTCCAGGTGACTACCTCATGAATCTACATAGGATAATGCCAATAGAGCACAAAGGTGTCTCCAGGTGCCTACTTTGAAGAATCTAAAATAGGAAACATGTTTTGTTTTATGTTCACCAGATAATTCCATATGTGTTATTTCATCGTTTTAATGCCTTCAGTATTGTTCTACAAAGCAGAGGAAACACCCCTGAGTAGGTGTTTGACTGGCACTGTAATATCCATGTCATGATGAAACGTGTTTCAGTAGGCTTTTCTGAGATAGGATGGATATCGTGATAATTAAAAAATAAATGATAAATTTGATTACAGTTTACGGTTGACTTTAAGCAGCCAATGTAATGCTACCATTTTCTACTTTAATGCTAAAATTGCTATTTAACAATAACAATACCTTTTTTTTTAATAATATAAACATAAATGATTTTTTTGTAGACATTTAGGTTGTTTTGTTTTAAAGCAACATGCCTGTGTTGCTAGAGGCTATATTATATTATCATAATACGTGTCGTGTTTCTCAGAAATGTCTTCAGGATTGGTGACGTGATATTTTTGCCACGTCGCCCACACCCCTAGACAATGAAGAAGCGACACTTCCTGGTTGAGTTTTAGGTCAGTTATTGAGTTGGTAGCACCGACACAACACCTACAGACAATTTAAAGGTCATGTGACGTACTAAAGATCAGCAACAAGTGTGAAGTCAGTGGGTACTATAATCTGGTGTGTGTAGTACACATGGAATTGTCTGCTGTCATGATGATAATGTGTACGTCCTGAAGACACGCCCATCCCCATAATGCAAAACGATTATAATTACGATTTGTACAGACGTCTTCTGACATCATTACAGAACAGACAAGTCTGGAAAACTAATCCCATCCAAGCAATACCAAAAAACACACACAAATCTTTATCCCTTTCAGGACCTGGCTATGATGGTTTGCCAGTCAGGAAGATGGAGGACAAACACACACTTCCTCCACACTTAACCAGCCACCGCTTACACAAGACACAACACACATGAAAGTGAGCCACTTCTCTATAAGTGACCTTTCAGAGACTCAGCTGACATTACTGTAAATGAGCTCCTTAACTGCTGAGAGCAAGAACACAAACACACACACACACACACACACACACACACACACACACACTATAATAATATACCCATAGAAATATAGAAGCAACTTCCAAATGAGGAGAGCAGATAGTGGATAATAATATAACTCACTTATATTAGTCTTTCTGAATTACAGTATATGCATTAATATACGCATCTTCAATAATCAATAAAAGTCTTTGTTGTGTCAATGATTTGCGTTTTCAGACTTCTGGGACATGACATTCCTTTCCGGTGTATTTTGACCCTGTTTGTGATGTGCGAGGCGGCACGGCACGCTTCTGTTTACCCGGGATGCACAGCGAGCAGGAAGCAGGAAGTAGCAAAGGCCGATCTTTGGACTCGTTTTTACAACAACTCGTAAACTGTTACGTTGTGCACGTGACTGAGAATTCACGCAAAACACTCAACGCCTTTCACTCAGAGATCAGAGTCGTAACGCACTTCACCACTCAGAGTTATGAAAGCTGGCTTGTTTCCCTAGAAAAGCCAGATCATCAGCTTCTTATCAGGAAGTGAATACTTTACAGAGCATTAAGCTCCACACACAATAACATCAAGCAGCAGCGTTCATTTCCTTAAATCTTGTTTGAAGCCAATCCCAATGAAATCTTTCATAACTAATCAACAGCCTCAGCTAATCAAAAGAACACTTAGTGCTGGCGATGTGAGAAAAGTCAGTAGGACGTGTGTACATGTAGAGAAACAAGATAACCTGGAATCATGAGGCTTCTTTTCATGTCGTGAGTTTTCTAATCAGAACAGAAACAGTAAATAAATATGTAAAAAATCTATAAAAGTTTGCAGCTGTTCACTCCGTCCTGTCTGCGCTAACCTTGCTAGCCCTGCGCTAGTCTCTGATCTGATGAGTTGCCTTCAGCTAGATAATTTACAAGAGCGCATGTGATTGGTTAACTGCTACAGAAGATCTGCCACAGAAGCCATGATCGTTTATTTTTAGTATGACCCATCGCCTGGGTCAGTGTGAAACACTAGCTGACGAGTGTATAATGCTGTTATTATACTGGTATATTAATATCATATGGTCATATCGACTTAGAATTGATTTCTATCACACACCGTGTTAAGAAAGTGAGCTGCACGTGACAAGTGAAGTGTGATAAGACTGCTCTAATCATATTTTATTGAACTAAATAATTAGTATTTATACTCTAATTGTTTCCTTTTATTTTTCAGAATGATTAGCTTTTATCTGCATTTCATTTTGCTCCTGTTTTTGATTGTACTATAAATATCTGTAATAAGACTGCACATTTTTTTTTTTTTAACCTAAACCTTAAGGGACTAAATATTGTGAAGCATAACAACGTGCGATCTTTGTGAAGGCGGTTTTTCTTTGCTGCAGCTACAAAATTCTATGTAAAGCTGATTTAGTAACAGATCAGACGTTTAGATTTCATGATATTAAAGGGGTCGGCTCACTCCTCCCAGAATCCTCTGCGCCAAGGAGCGAGTCGCCATTTTCGAGTCAAGCGAAATTCCACAACAATCCGCAGCGATCCTAGGCCATAGAACTTAAACTGTAAGTGAGTCTTAAACTGTAACCTGAAATGGAAGAAATTTCAAAAGCCAATTCTTTTAAATGTGGAGGTTTCGCTGCACAGAGAGCTAGCAGGCAGCGCTCACATGCTTTCAAAACAAAACCAACGCACTGGATTCTGGGACGAGAGAGCCGGCTACTTTAAGCCCACGGGAAATCACTAAATCACATCTTATGTTTTTCTGATCAATCTGTATATTGAGCCTGTGATAACAATACCTAGATAAATAAAATAAAAGTTAATGTAAGGATACTTTAGATCATTTCTCTGCTTCTTGAGTCTTTTTTTATTTTTTTTATTTTAACCACCAAAAATTGACAAAATGACTCTGAAAAAATGAGAATAACTGCCTCCACACGTGAAGATGCCTGACCGAGTCACGTGACTGTGTGGAACAGGCTGATAAAGGATAAAGTCATACTGCTACAAGTAAGAGCATGTAGCATGCAGTATATATGGAGAAAACACAGCTAGTTTTTATCCAGTGTTCTCAGACTCAGGTGAGTAGAGAGCAGGTTTATGTCCTGTACCTGAGTCCTGTGTAGCAGGTTAGTACACACACCGGTCACAGCAGCAGGTTAATACACACACTGGTCACAGCAGCAGGTTAGTACACACACCGGTCACAGCAGCAGGTTAGTACACACACCGGTCACAGTAGCAGGTTAGTACACACACCGGTCACAGTAGCAGGTTAGTACACACACTGGTCACAGCAGCAGGTTAGTACACATACCGGTCACAGCAGCAGGTTAGTACACACACCGGTCACAGCAGCAGGTTAGTACACACACAGGTTACAGTAGCAGGT
>JAQQZR010000023.1:27490747-27509830 GCA_030068235.1 Notoglanidium macrostoma
GTGTGTGTGTGTGCGTGTGTGCGTGTGTGAGTATGTGTGTGTGTGTGTAAGTGTGTGTGTGTGTGTATGTGTGAGAGTGTGTATGTGTGAGTGTGTGTATATGTGTGTGTGTATGTGTGTGTGTGTGTGTGTGTGTGTGTGTGTGTATGTGTGTGTTGGAGTTAGTTACCTTTCCCTGCAGTGCAGATGAGGGTGGACTCGGAGGAGGATCTTGCTGAGCAGCAGGTTCTCTCTTGACCAAATCATTCAGGTTCAAATCGGCTATGGTTTCATAAATGTTCTCCGAGTCCGAGGAAGGGGTCCGCTCCGAGCTGGACTCCTGCTCCGGCTCGATGAGAGGCTCATGCTTCAGCAGCAGTCCCTGAGGCCTGGTGTCAGTCAGGTTCTTGAGTACCGGTGGCTCCACAGGTTTGGCCTGGCGAAGCAGCAGGTCAGCGGGGCTCAGGCTCGGTGCACGAGGCTTCTGCGATGACTCGAGGGAGCTCAGTAACACGTTTGGAGAGAGACTGAGTCTCTTGTTCTTCGGCGGTTCTGAAGCCGAGACTGGGTGTAGGGAAATTATGGGGTCCACTAAACCTCCGTACATGTACGACGGAGGCTCTTGGACGTCCAGTGGGACGCCGAACGTGGACATGCGGTTCTCTGTCTTGCGGTGGTTCCCTGGAGAGCGTGTTCTAATGGTTACCTCATTGGACCTGGCCTTCTCTGCGAGGTCAGAAACACTGGGAGGCCTCGGCTTGGGCGCAGGGACGTCGGCAAAGTCAAGGGGTGAAGGCAAACTGGATGGTAGCTCCTTCACGTATTTGGCGGGGATGTAGAAAGGCTTGGTGTGCTCATCTTTGCGTACGTGCCACCAGTGGTCGTTGGTCTTGGACAGGAGTGTGTACCTCTCGTTGGGTTTAATGGTCACCATGCAGCCATCTTGGTTCTGGTACTCGTACCCAAACTCAACCAGCACCAGGCCCATGCATGGCTTCGCCATATTATCAGTCTCACCCATCACGTGCAGAGGTCACGCCGGGGTCACGAACTTGAGCAAGGCTCCCCTAAAGGTCAAAGACAAATCAGGAGAGCATTAGCGAAGGTCCGGATAAACAAGAGACACTCAGTCTCAAATTCTCTCATTTAAGACAGACAGATGATGTCCCTGTTTTTATAAATGCAGAGTCAACAGCAGATTATAACACAGCAGGTCTGTCAACAAGTAATTTCCGATCAGCATTAGAGTGAGGATCTGTTACAGCAAAAGGATAATGTGAACTTGGGAATTTTATCTTTGTCTTTTGTTAAATTAATGGAATTTCAGTGGATTAAACTTTGTGTTGTTTCTTGCTCAAATTGACATTTTTTACTATGTATATATTATTTCTTTCCTGATGTGAAATATGTTTCTCTCAGCTGTTGTAGCATTATATACCACAGAACTGGACTCCGTTTGGCCAGAAGGTGCTGATTAATTCGCTATAACAGGAGCGCTAACATTATTGCAGCTGCAAAGCACAGATTTATATTAATGCGCTCGTTCTATATGGTAAATGTTTCTGTAAGGAGATGTTTATTTATGTATCTTTAATGGAAGGAGTCTCCAGTGTCAGCGCTTTATAACAGTCAGAGGTGAAGCTAGAACTGAATCAGTGTGTTTCATGGACGTTCTAGAACATTGCCGAGAACACGGTGACATATTCTTTTAAACACTACACACACTTTAAGTTTTTACAGTTCTAGTGAAGTGTCTCAGACTGTGATTCACCCACAGAGTGTGCGGGAGTGCCGTCCTTTCTGTGATTACATTATTAACATGATTCATTTCTGCTGATATTTTTTTTTGATGAATCAGGACCCCACCCTCTCCGCTTCCAAATATTAACACTGTTCTCACACACGAGGGTGGTTTAAAGAGGACCGCTGGGAAAAAAAAAAACATTTGCACAAACGTTCGGCAGTGAATAATCCCAGCAGGGCTGGGTCACATGACCTTATAATGATGATATCGTGATTAATTATGCCAAAAAAGGTTTTGTCTGCAATTCTAAACTATCATATTGTACAGAATCTATAAAATTGCAAAATATTGCAATTCTATGTATTGTTTCATCACTTACTGTTTTATATACATATATTTTACTTTATTTTGTAGCATTGTAATATTGTGTATTGTATGTTTATTATTATATGTTCACATAATGTATTAAATTATTTGATTTATTTTTAGAGCGAGCATTTCTGACCATTTTTAGATGCAATACTCCTATTTTGGTTCGTCTTGTATCATAATATATGATTTTTTTGCGCATCTCAGCCACTAGCCCCGACTGCTCCACTGCAAAAACTCTGAAAACTCAAAACTTTGACTTAATCTTAGTGAAATTATCTTGCTGCATGGACAGACAATTGTACTTGACAAGGCATCTTGGAATAAGTTAGATCCAGACTAGAAAGAGGTTTAATAATGCTATGGTGTTGAATGTGAGACCATTTTGACTATACTCAAGATAGTTTAACTTGCATTTTTAGGAAAGGAATTTCTTCAAGTCTTTATTTCTTTCAGCGTTTGCATTGTGTTCTGTAGCATTCCCCACACACGCACACACACACACACGCACGCACGCCTCAATTTAAGTAAACACTAAAAGAGCATGCCCACACACACACACACACACACACACACACACACACCCTGAGTCCACAGCTAATGTTTAACCTGAGGAATGCATGAACGGCAGCTGTGTGGAAATGTTCTCATGGGTACAGAGCGAATCCCAAACTGCGCAGTTCTGAGTCTGCAGGTTTTAGGAAGTACTGAGGGTGAGGATGATGGTGAGCATGAGGATTACACGCGGATGCTTTAAGCTTTCTGGTGCCAGTTTTGCATTTCATATATAAACCTGGTCATTTGCATGTCGTTGCAGTGCCGGGTTGCTGAGATATACTTATCTGAATAAAAATAAATGTATGAGGAAATAATTGAAATGTTTTCCACAAACACGTTTACATTCCTGGAAGAAGTTCTCAGTGCCTCATGTAGCGGATTCTGGTTAAATAAATTACACTGACTCCAGGCCTGCAGTGCAGATGGAATCTTCCTTTATGAGCAGGTTTGTTACGGAGATGATGTTAATCGTTTTTCTTCAAAGTTTATCTCCTTATCATTATTTTGCATTTGCATGCTGATTGTATCTGGAGGAAACATGGCACTGTCAAAGAACTCACATTCCCATTAGGCTCGTTTGTGCTAGTCATTAGCTTGTGCTAGCATAGTGTGTGTGTGTGTGTGTGTGTGTGTGTGTGTGTGTGTGTGTGAGCTTACTAGCCTAGTTTTCTCTCTACAGAAAATCAGGAGAATTTCTTCTGCTCTGAGCGCAGCTACGATTAAAGCACACACCGGGGTTTTTGTACATATTTTCCAATCATGATGTCATAAATCTCCTCATATTCACTCACTAATAAGACTAATTTCTCCCTTCACGTTTGTTTTTCTCACTTGCTTCAAGACCTGCAAACTGCTTGGTCAGGAGATAAGAGAGCACTTGACATCATTCAGCATTCTTTTCTCAGCTGTGGAAGCTTCTCTGTGACAAAACAAAACAAAACTGTTCAACTGGTGTCGTCTCATAGCATTACATGCAAAACATGCAAAATAATACCATCAGGTGTGAAAGTCGTTAGAGTACTCATGTACTGAGCCTTTGGGTGCACGCTAAATAGCCCGCGCTTGCAGTTTTACTCCTATAATGTAATCCACGGACATGCCGTTTTACTTTATTACCTCTGATTAAAATTATTACAGCTGTTTGTGGTAGTAAGTGTTGGTAAAGCATGAAAATAAACGTATGAGGTCATGCCTGGTGAACCTGGGCCTGGTTTTACTGACGTCAGAGGATTAAAATCATCGTCAACTCTGAGTCAGTGATGTCATTATTTTCTGGGAAATAAAGCCTAATTGTGAAGCAATGCATGAAGGAAATATGTACTAATGTCCAGACCTAAAAACTTTAAAAGCATAATTGGTAAAATTGCTAATATTTAGCAATTTTAAACGGCGACCGTGAATGTAGTGACCTCTTAGCATTTTGAGAAGTCTTTCAGCAGTCTTCCTCCTGCTCAATGTGGCTACAACTGTAACTCGATAATAGAGAAAATCCATCGGCATAACCTTTGTTTAACCCTACACATGTGTTTCCAAAAAGATTTTCAGTGAACAATCATTGAGTCGGCAATAAAAGCGCGTTTGTAGGCATGAACACAATGGTTTCTCAGCAGTGTTTCCTTAACAGTTTCCTCCAACTGATCTTTTCACCAAATTCTGTCTTTTTTTCTACGACCAGCATCTGCGTCACCTGATTTTTTGGTTTTTGTGGTGACCTACAAGCAGACTTCCTCCACCCGTTATATCTAGCATGCAAAAAGGAGGGCAGGAAGCTACCCATGTTGTGCTACCCTCAGCACCACAGATGCTAGCAACTTGGCACAGAAAGAGAATGCTGTCCTACTTTTTGAGAGATAAGCTTCTCCAGTAGTGGTTATGGGTTGAGAAAGCCTTATTCAGAACGCACTGCAGCCAGACACAACAGGAAGTCCCCTCGCCCCCTTATCCTCACCCTGGAGCTTGGTGCACACCATTGTAGTTCCTCAGAAGATCCCCCATGTTAACGTAGGCCCAAATTTCCTCTGAGCGGCGTCAGAAATGAAGCTTTACTTCAAGCTCGCCGTTCTCCAGACGGCTTTTATTTGTGACTTTTATCTCTTATGCCAGGACTAACGTACAAACCAGATGGAATCGTGAAGTTCCTGACTGCTTCAACAGATCAGCAGCAGCCCCCAGCTTTCTCAAAGCACATCTGGTACAATTTTCCAGATAAAAGTATCTTGTGTTATTAGTAATATCGCTTAGGTTACGCAAAATACCGGAGGTTGTAATTCTCCAGCTGAGAAAACTGTCCATGGTAAATGCATTAGGAACTGGTGTATCAAAGGAGATTGCGAGCACGCGACCAAGCAAGAGGCGATCGTTCATTATCTGAGCGACACCGACTCCCATTTTACATCAGCAGCAATTGTTTTGCGAGCTGATTTTCTCACCTCTGTGCAAATTAGGTCTGCTGCACAAAAGCCACAACTTCCAACAACTGGCTGAAATGATTCCTCCGACACGCATGGCTAAACGTTTCTTCAGTTCCCTTCATACAACTTTACTTCCTACCTGCAGTTGGTGAACATTTACTGTGTGAGGCACAAAAGCGGAAGAAAAGCTTATAACCATGGATTCATCTTCATCCTGGCATATATGACCTCTTATTAAATGTGTACAGAGACGTTATGAAAAAAGAAATATGAAAAACTGTAAAAACTGTACCTGTGGTAGATCTCTGGACCCACCTGCTTCTGATTTTCTGACTATGATCAGTTAAACAACAGCAGGCAGAAAGAGGACAGGACTAGCAATCCGTCACTGGAGAAAGGGAGTGACAGCAAGAGTCATGGAGAAAACTGGATGTACACTGGGTGTGTAGTCTCAGAGTCACGAGCCTGAGAGCGAGTGAGAACATGGCTATGATTCAACGTTCTTGTGATCATGGCTTCCACAGACCAAAGTCAGGCCACAAAAACAGGACAGAATTGTTCACACGCGTCACCGTGAAGCGCAATGGAGGTGAACATGCGGCAGGTTGGAGGAGAGCAGCGGTATGCAACTCAAATTTGTGATCACTGCTTTCAACAATCAGGATAAGTGACTAAAATGACTGAATAGCGACAACAGTTACCTTTTAATCCTTAAAGATTAGTGACTCGTTTATGGCTATAAACAAGACAATTCAAAGTGGTTACGTTTCCTTTCCGTTTTGTAGCGACACTCATGTTACCGTTTTGGCTAGGGCCTGAGTCGCCGAACAGAGGAGATGCTTCTGTTCTCTGTCTATTCATCTTAAACGTTGTATTTTCATTGACTTTTCTTAAACAAGCCGTACTGTCACTTGACTAATCAGATCGAGGAGAGAAACGTTTAAACTTTCTGAGCTTATGCTTCTCACCCTGTAGCTACTCTCTGGTCCATTGGGCTGCGTTCAGCTAAATAATGTACCTAAATGCACATGATGTGATGTTAATAAGGCAAAAACATAGAGCTTGTCATCCATCCATGCATTATCTATACCACTTATCTGTCAGTGTCGTGGGGAAGCTGGAGCCAATCCCAGCAGGCATTGGGTGAGAGGCGGGGTTACACTCTGTGCAGGTCGCCGATCTATCACAGCGCTAACACAGAGGCAAACAACCATTCACACTCACGTTTACACTTACAGGCAGTTTAAAGTAGCCACTTGACCTAAACTGCACGTCTTTAGGCTGTGGGAGGAAACCAGAGCGCTCGGAGGAAACCCAAGTAGGCACAGGGAGAACTCCACGCAGAAAGGCAGCAGCTTGTGATGTTACAGAGAAGCCACAAAGCTCCTCTGTCCTGAAAATGTCAGAAAACATTGTTCCAGCTTTACCACTCCTTCCATAAATGTTAAATAAACATTTTTCTCCTTACAGAAAACTTCACCATATCAATGATTAAACACTTTAACATCCACGGATTCAATCCGTTAGGAACAATAACATTACACAGAACGAGTGCGTGATCTGTAACTGCACTACTGTCAGAGCTGCTGTTAAAGAAAATTAATCAACACATTCCGGCCAATCAGAGTCGAGAATTCAACATCCCTGTGGTGTAAATATACAGACATGTACAATACAACACAATAAAATGAGAGAAAAAGGAAACAGATTAATAAAAAAATAAAACTTCAAGGCCTTTTTTGGACTTTTTACTAAGTAGAAAGTCGTCCTCTCCAGCACACACTGATCTCCTTAGATGTGGTGTGACTCGTATGCTCGTCTCTTTCTCACAGCCTGCCCCAACATGCCTCTGACAGCGCAGAGAGACGCAAGGCGCCGCCCCTGAGCTCAGCAAAACACAGATGTGTTTTTCCCCTGCTGATGGAGAGAGTCAAGTGCAAACAACAGCCACCTCTAACCCGATGGAGGAGGAGTCGAGCTCAGTGACGGCTCTGAGGTCTGCCATAGGAACGCAGTGTTATCTGGAGAGGGAGTGGCGAACGGGACCTGCTGGTGTCACACCGGCTGAGCAGCAAACAACCTGATGTGACTTTACTGCAGATCAAAACCCCCAGCCAAGGCCTTCTTCGTGTCTGTGTGTTTGTGTGTTTTATTTAACACACTCTTAAACAGTAGAAACCTGTTAGACTGCTTTTCTGGTTTTCAGGTAATTATCCTTCCTGCTGGAGGATGAGCAGCAGGGCAGGAATGACAGCCATGCTGTCCCCGGCCATGATTCATCAAGTCAGAGCAAGTTGGGCAAAAAAAAAAAAAGAAAGAAAAAATCTCCTTGGTATCTGCAGGCGGAGGAGAGCGAGGGAACACCCTCCGGTAGAAAAGCGCTACAGTCAGAAGAGAACAATTGGAGGAGGCCGTTTCCATTCAGCCCATGTTTAAACACGGAAATCTCTTCTTTTCCTTTCTGTGACCTCGTCACGCCGCGTCTGCAGGATGTCCACTCTGGAGCAGAAAAAATGGTGCTGTGAGCAACATTTTTCATGATTCATGGCTGTTTCCAAGTTTAGGCCAGGCCAAGGTTGCATGGGAAGGTTGGGCTGTAGATCCTATACGGTGCACGGAAATCTTTACAATGAGCTCTGATGAAGGACAAAACTGCTTCCTATGTTAGACCATGAGACCAAAGTCACATTAGTTGACCTAAAGTAAAAAAAACACACCTGACGGCTCCTCTTCCTCTCACCTGGTAAGGAACCAGAGGATGTTCCAGCATTTGCCATCAATCCAAGCAGCTTAAACACAAACACTTCAGGTTGATTTGGAACTGGAAGGACGACTGAGGCTTGGGCAGAGAGACATGGTGTTGGAGAGAGAGTGGAATGTGGCTTGCTTTTGCAGGCCTGTGGTGTTCCGCCCTCGATCCACACCCACCTTGGCTCCACTGACTCTGGAATGCGACGTACTCATGAGCACGGTCTCAGCCTACACGCGACCACGCTCCACCAAAACACCACACTGCTCAAAACAAACCCTCATGAGCCACTCACATCCAGGACGAGACCCGTGTACACTACACTCCACCGAGACATTAGAACAAACTACCGATATCAAATATGTCAGTGAAGGTCCTTTTGAAGTGTCTTGTAGTGGTGAGGTGAGGAACTTGGACAGCTATTCTGGACTTACTGCCACTACTGCAACTACACTTCAACGTCACAATTAAATTTTGTCAATTTAAACCTCTATTCGCTATCGAGGCGTTCGGAGAGTTCGCCACTCTGTCCCACAAAAACACCACCGACAGACAAGTATTATTAATTTTACTTTACCTGTTATTGTTTTAACAACATTTAAACATCAGGTTTTAAATAAAGTGGACTGGTTCTAAAGGAGTAATATGTGTTGAATATTCAGCCTTGACTTTTGTGAGTGAAGCAAAAAAGAAAATATGCGGCTTCTGTCTTGAAGATTAAGACGAAGCAGTATGATGAAAATCATCTAAAAGACATCTGTCAGTCCACATAACTGCTCAGTACAGGAAAGATTAGTTTGTTTCATGCGAATGTGTACAAGCAAATGCCAAATGACACAAAGCGAGACAGAAAGAAAGGCTAAGAATAAATCACACAGGATGATAAAAAAAGGAAGTGTGTATTAGCAGTTGAAAGTTTACCTGCTGGAACCAGCACCATCCTAACCATACATGCTCACGAGCTCTTCAACTTCAGCAAAACCACACACAGGTATCAGTAATTCTTCTTTTCTTTCCCCGTCCTTTTAATGTCCTTTTGCCTTCTGAGTGTTGTGTCCCTCTCTGCTTCACGGCTTTATCCGTCCACCTGGGGCTCAAAGTTCCAGTGCTGGTGTGAGTGTGTGAGAGAGTGTGTGTGAGTGAGTGAGAGAGAGAGAGAGTGTACTAGAACTTTGTGCCGGTTTCAGCCTGCCTCCTCCGTCTGCACTCATTTCCTGTTCCACAACACAGAGCACACATCACAGCAACAGAGAAGAGAGACAGGAAGAGAAATAGACTGAGAGAGAAAAAATGAGAGAGAGAGAGAGAAGGTAAAGTTGAGTCGTTATAAAGTTTAGTGAAATATAAAAATCTGTAGTGCGTATTCACCACATTTCTCTTTATTGTGTTGTGAAGTGGGTATTTATTTGGCACTTTGGGATGTTTCTGTTCCTCCAATTTTGTTAAATTTTTTTCACATGAAAAATGCAAAGGGTCTCACAAGCAAAAAACTGGCACTTAGCAACAGAGACTTTTGCCATCGCTACATCACTCAGAACAGGAAATCCATCCTCGATGGAGAAAACACACACATTTATGAGGGAAACTTGGCGTGCATGAGAGTCATGAATAAGTTTGTGCATGATGATGATGGTGATGATGATGCATTGTTCTTCCGTCAAAGCATGTGACTAGTGAGTTATTCACACACTAATTAAAAATATAATCATCAGGTTGCTTTTCCAACATTTGCTGGATCTTTTCCAAAATGAGTGTGTTGGGGTTTTTTCGTAAACAAATGATGCTTTTTAAGGGAATCGGGATGGATGTGTTCATTGTAGACATCAGTGGACATCAGTTGAAATTGTTTCTTGTCATCACTTTATTTAAAAAAATACAATGTTCTGTCAGGAAACTCATCAAAAGAAAGAAACCTATTGGATGTTGCTATGGAGGAATTTGGAAAACGAAAACAATTTTAATAAAGCTTCCATCCATTCATCTATCCATCTATCTTTCTTAGTGGTTCTTATTAACCCTTAAATGCTCGTTGCTGATTGGCTGCAGGGTGCCAGTCTGAGAGCTGGAGGATGTTTACAGTAAAAGGAAACGCAAGACTAAATAAATCTGCTGATGCTTTTATTCAGGTTTATTTTTATCAAGGTGATTCATATGATGTTATTTAAAATGTGCTTCATCTTCGCATGGTATTAATACCATGAGTAGGTGAATGCTGACAGGCTTTCCGACAGTATGCATGTTATTTAAAAGTATTACTGCTCACTATAACAACCAAATAAGGATAATTTTCAGAATCAGAATCATTATTAATGACCACATGACTGAGATTGGTGGAATTTGCTCTCGGTGCAGCACGGTGTGACGCTCGGTTCAACAGCGTCAGTAACATCTGACAAAAGCGGATGGTAACATCACTTTAGACATTAGAAACAACGACTACTACAGCAGACATGTTCATAAAAGTCACAAGACAAAGTTCACAGAGAATATTTACAAACATACAGTACCAGTCAAAAGTTTGGACACCCCTACTCGTTCATTTCTTGACTACTTTTCACATTGTAGAACAATACTGAAAACATTACACCTATGAATAAAACATGGAACATATATGGAATTATGTGGTAAACGATAAAACGAAACAAACCATGTTTCCTATTTTAGATTCTCCAAAGTAGCCAGTGTTTACCTTGATGAAGCTTTGCACACTATTGGCATTATCCTAAGCAGCTTCATGACGTAGTCACCTGGAATTCTTTCCAATTAGCAGGTGTGACTTGTCAAAGTTAATTACTTTTAATTTCTTGCCTTCTTATTGTGTTTGAGATCATCAGTTGTGTTGTGTGGAGGCATTGTTGGTGTACAGTAAATAGCCCTGTTCCACAACTGGAGTGATCCATATGACACCAAGAACCGAAAAAGTAAAGAGAAACGACCAGACATCATTACTTTAGGATATGAAGTGTCATGAAGTAATAAAAAGTGGCATACGGTAATAAGAATAAAGAAAAAACAATTAGTTAAAAGGTGTGTCCAAATTTCTGACTGGTACTGTACATCATTTCACATTAAATCATTATCACTAGGTTAACAAGATAACGGAGTGTAAAAGTACAATTCTTTTTGTCATGTCCAATCAGCACTGCGCATGTGCTATTCAATAAGGACCTGCCCTGTCTGAGTAAATGCTAAAATATTTCTGGACTTGCCGTTTTGTATTCCTTTATTTTTACTTACGGGGGACTTTAAAATGAGAGAACTTTATTAGTGGTGGCTCAACACACTCTGTCATTTTCAGAACTGTATATAACATTAATGCAAATTTCACCATGTGGAGGTTTTTCCCAGGCCACCACAGATACACTGTATTTTAAGCAAAGGTTCATATGAGTTAATTATTGACAAACAGCAGGGTTAATTAGTCACTCTAATTGTAGCTTACGATGTTGTAAACACTACCGTGTAATCTACCTACTAGCCAATGCCACAGAATTGAAATCTTTAGCGTGTTCCAGGAGACCACGTGTTGGTTCTAATAATAACCTATGGTGGTTGAATCATAGCCATTTGGGCTCTGGTGGCTTTTCCCCTCCCTGCAGTTACGCAAACCCTGCGACTGCGACCGAGGAGAAACTGGCGTTTGACTGCAGTGAGACAGATTCCTACAAAGATGTTCTCCTTGATGTACTATGGAGGTGTGTCTTCACCACTATAACCATAGAAATACTGTCCACACCCCACCCAGGCCGAATAAAAACACACAGTTCTGTATGGACTCTGTACTCTCTGTTCTGTTGTCAGTCAGTCTGCACAAGTCTGGTGGACATCAGCCAACACACCAACTTCATCTGCATGAGGACGGCGCACATGAAGACATTAATGCTGGAAAAAACGCAGGGGCAGAACTGCTTGAATGAAATCTTCAAGAAGAGCGTTAGATTGAAATGTTACAAAAATAATATTTCAGTCATGGCCACTTGCTGGTGGTGGTGGTGGTGGTATGTGAGCTCACAACCTTCTAAACAGTAGCCCGAAGACTTAACCACTGAGCTACCACTTCTCTAAACCACACTACTGTCTACTGTAATACTGATATCATGCATTCATTCACTTATCTTTAGTATGTGCTTGATCCTGGACAGGTCTCCATCCAGTGTATGTTGAGGATGAGGCAAGAATACTGTTTAGTCTTTGAATGTAACATAAATGTATTAATTACAGAATTGTTCAGCAGTAGCCTTTCTCACCACCATACCCTCGGGTTGGTCCAGGGTGACACGAGCCACCAAACCAGCGGTACAGAGGCTAGGGTTGCCAGCTCATAGCACCAGGATCCCTGGTTTGATGCTGAGCTTGGCTGTCTGTCTGTGTTAAATTTCATTTCATCTTCCAGTGGCTTTGTGGTTTTCTTCACACCTCTCAAAAATGTGCTGGTAAGTGTATTGGCTACACTAAAATACTCCTAGCTGTGAATTAACATGTGCCTGTTACCCTGTAATGGAATAGTGTCCCATACCTACTGCGCCTGGGATAAACCCTGCCACCATAACTAGGATAAAGTGTTTACTAATTATTAATGAATGAACATTAGAAATATTGTCACTGCACAGTTTGCATGCACACTCTGCTGCAGTTTACTCCAAACTGATACTTTGAGCAACTTAGAATTTAGCTCAGTTAAGAGTGAAGGCTTGACTGGATTCTGAATACTACTAAAGGGGCTGAATACATTATAGTAAATTA
The DNA here is from genome assembly GCA_030068235.1 of Notoglanidium macrostoma. Taxonomy (NCBI): domain Eukaryota; kingdom Metazoa; phylum Chordata; class Actinopteri; order Siluriformes; family Auchenoglanididae; genus Notoglanidium; species Notoglanidium macrostoma. The sequence goes on from JAQQZR010000023.1 coordinate 27,503,301, forward strand.
TAAGTGTACAACACCTGAGTATAACTGTGTCACTGTCTTTCTCTCTGTGTCCTGGAAAGAAACAACCTCCTTCCTGTCCAGCTACACAGCTCTTCCCCTGTACTGACTATCTCATTTCCTGCCTGGGATTCACACATCCTCTTGATGAGCTCACTCAGGAGTGAAGGTTAGTTAGTGTGTATGTGTGTGCGCGCGCGTGTAGAGGACATGTTGACGGCAGCAATAACAGAGCTTGGTGAATAATCTCAGTGGAAAAAAAATGTGCAGCTCTACAATATTTTTGATTTGGTGAATCATAAATGACTGATTTTGCAACCTTATGGTTATGAATGAGGAACATTACTTTTCCCCAAACTTCTATCACTGGCTTTAGAATTTTTTTTTTTTATATTATTTTTAGTATTGCTCATTCTGGAACATGGCAACTTCCAGATTCCAAACCAAACACACTTTATTTAAGGAATTTAAAGAATGTCAAAAAAACAAAAAAACCCAAATCCAAAATAAAAAAATGTATGCCTCATATGATAACCACAGCTATGATTAGTCATCTACATCTAAAAAAACAACTGAAAACAAGGCAATTACTTTTCCCCCCTCACAAAACAAACAATAAGCAAATTGTCTAAAGTCCAACTGACCAGAACAAACTGGCTGGTTTTCAAAACTCAAAGTACTTTTAAGTGTACTTAAGAGTGGCCATATAATTACAGTTCAAAAAGTCACGTCTAAAATTCGAGTATTAAAAATAAAATCTTGGATCTTGCTTCTAGATAAGAATACACACAGACTTGAGTGAGTTCAGAAACATGGTTAGACTTTCTATTGCTGGCAGGAATGTCTTTTTCCCAGCTGAAGGTTTCTGCTGCACTCTACTGGTCAAACTCATACCTGCAATATGTTACACAACCACTAAAATCTATCATACCTGTTCATTAAACATGCTGAAGCTTATGAACCCCAACTAAAATCACCTGCTGCTTTTCCACAAACAAAACAAAACAAAACAAAACAAAACAAAACAGCATTTATCCATTTAATTTGCTACATATTTAATGGAATTCCATTGTTGAACCTGACATGATCTTCTACTGCTGTAGCCCATCCACCTCGAGGTTCTACTTGCTGTGTGTTCAATTTATTCAATTCAATTTTATTTGTATAGCGCTTTTAACAACAGACATTGTCTCAAAGCAGCAAGTCTGAGCATCAAAGCAGCAGTGTGTTCTGAGATGCTTTTCTGCTCACCATGAAAATAAAGAGTGGCTATTCACGTTACTGTTTATTTCCTGTCAGTTCGAACCAGACTGGCCATCCTCCTGACCTCTCTCATCAACCAGAGAATTAATGCACATTGGATGGTATTTCTGTGCTTTTTTGCTCTATACTGAACAAGAGACTGCTGTGAATGAAAATCCCAGATCAGCAGTTTCTAAAATACTCAAACCAGCCCATCTGGCACTAGTAAACCATGTCACGATATGACAACATCACAGAAATCACATTTGTACCCATTCTGATTTTGGATATGAACATTAACTGAAGCTCTTGACCGACCTGTATATCTGCACGATGGAATGAATTGCACTTCTGCTCCATGATCGGCTGATTGCATAATTACATGAGGGAACAGGTGTGCAGGTGTTCCTAATAAAGTGGACGGTGAGTGTACACGCCTATGAAAAAGCCACTTCTGATTTTCTGGACATTTTCTTGGTTTACTTTGTTCTTAAATTCACCACAAGCTCATCGCATAGACCTAACAGTTATCACACAAGACGGTGACTGGCTGAACTCAAGTTGGCGTGGTTGTAAATACAATCAAAGATGCAATGCCTATTTCTGCCCACATGGTGGCACCAGATCTGTGATCAAGTGGCCAGGACAGTTTTACTTTGGTGAAATGTATTTTTAGCACATGGAGGCAAGTAGGTCTGCAGACGCAGAGTACTTACATAACACGTCCACTGCGTGGAGCTGCCATTTTCTACACCAGCCTCAGACCTCGGGTTAGGGTTGGGCTAGGGTTAGGTTCAAGCGTTGGGTTAGAATCTTCCGGCAGTACTTAACACAGGGGTGTGTCGTGTACTGAAGTGGGTGTGTCATGTTGTACAGTGGGTGTGTCTTGTCGGGTGCGAGACTGCAGATAGACCCTTCTCCGTGGAGGTGCAAGGAGCATGGAGTCATGGAGTGACGTAAGCGTCAGTGAAAGGTTGCCTTGCTATCTGATTGGCTGGAGCAGACCCAAACAAGGGCACGAGAAATGTTTCAGGGCCCTGTTTCAGAAAGCAGGTTTAGTGAACTATTCAGAATTGACTCAGAGCTCGGTGAAGTAAACTTTAGGTTTTCCCTTTAACAATGTGAGCTCAGTTTATCTTTGAGTCCGTGAAGCTAAGCTGCTCGCTGGGTGTTGTCATGTTTCCAAAGCAATCAACCACCTGGCAGAAATGTAACTCTTGCACTCAATCTTTTACTGTAGGCCTGAAAGTTTGTGGTCTTCCCAAGTGGTTTTCCCAAGTGACCCACAAGACTCATCCAAGGAGAATTCCACAGAATTATAGCTAACAGTCTAAACAATAGGCTAATTAATTATTATTATTATAACTATTTAGTATGGCTCTTTGTGGCTTGCAGTATTAAGAAGAGCATTTGTTTTAGCGGGCCTTTATTTTAGGGTTTCCCCTGAGTATTGCTCCCCCTTTTTTGACTGAACTAATTATCATCCGTATTGAAACCGAAAACCGACCTTGACAGCACAGTGTTAGTAAACCTCGAGTTCAGTTAACTGTCTCTCTCTCTCTCTCTCTCTCTCTCTCTCTCTCTCTCTCTCTCTCTCTCACACACACACACACACACACGCACACTATTTACACAATCTTAGTGTAAATAAATGCATAAATAAATTTGTGAAATAAAAGTCGTTATTTTGGAAGGCAGAAATTTATAACTTAGAAATATGTCATTGCTCTTAAGTTAGCCTATGTATATAATTAATAGATTAATTTTTATTTTACTTTATTTTATTTTATTTTATTTTATTTTATTTTATTTCGGCCACTGTGCTCCTTCATACATTCTCTACCTTCGTCAGGCAATAAATCTTTTTTCCTTGTTTGATTGGGTACAGTAGGTACAGTCCCGCTTCCCTGCGCCTCGTGCCATGTCAATCCCGCTTCTGGTATTGAGGCTATAAAGCCTCCTGCTGTTCTTGTCATCCTGGTTCATCATTAGTAGTGATTACACATTCTTGGTAATGACACAAGACCAGAACAGAGCAGGCAGGATGCTTATTACCCTTTATTTCTTTCTGTCGCTTTTTATTTCCCCGGCTGTCTTTTCACGATGCACCAGCAATCACGAGCGGACACGCGAAATCGTCCAGACACTCTGCAGCCTGGTAAGAGTCACTAACATCTAATAATAATAATAATAATAATAATAATAATAATAATAATAATAATAATAATAATAACTAAGAGGAAGAAACAGATTTATGTACAGTTTTTGTAAGATACACTTTATGTCGATTACAAAGGATACTTTTTAAAAACTGATCTTGTTTTGATGATGTATTTACGGTTTCCAAACAGTAAACACACACACACACACACACACACACACACACACACACACACACTCAAAAAAAAACATTCAAATGAATAATTCTCGGTACATTTTTACCTTTTTATATTTTAGGGGGAAATGCGACCGGTGAGATGCAAAATCGAGGCAGAAAATATGAAGGTCCAAAGTCCCAAATTCCCGAAACAGGTGAGGAATAAGGATGAAAAGTTATGAACTCTGTGGATACATCCCAAAATGAGACTGTTACACCATTTAATCTTGTCTGACCAAAACAGGTAAAATATCTATTGTAAGCATTTATTCAGAGTTTTTTTTGTTTTGTTTTGTTTTTCTTTTTGGATCGTTTAGGTCTACACTTTGAACAAAAAGTAGTAAGCGGTCCTTGTCATTGGGGTGCTAGTCCTCAAGCTTACACCCTGGGTGCCCTTACTCTAAGGGTGCTGTCTCACGTTTAATGTCCAAATCGGAGACAACTTATATTTGAATTAAAGTCCATTTATATACATTATATCTGTTTTTAAGAGTAAACTATATATACCGTGTTCAGGTGAATGATACATGATGATGATATTCAAAAGATAAGGGTGCCCAGTGATAGGAAACAGCAACTTTAGTAGAAGTGTGAGGTTTGGTATCACAGGACCCCTACCCTGGGCAAGCGCCATTGGGCAGTGAGGAAAACTGCTTAAATGTGTAATTTTCCTTTTTTCTCGCTTTTTCCTCATTTCATTTCTCGGTGTGGACAGGAGGAGAGCAGACTGCAGGTGTTGGAAATGTCGTTTCGGATAGTCTCGGATCTCCTGATGAAGAACGCGTCCACCGAGTGGAAGTCCAGTGAGCTGCTGCTGTTACAGCATTTACTCGTGTACCAGACACAATTCTACAGAGAATGTGTAAGCGCACCTACCTGTCACAAACCTGTCTAATCTCAATTCTATCGTCTAGAACCAGGACTAAAGGTTTTTTCTTACCAGACACGATTTGTGCGTCAAATTGCTGGATTGGGTTTAATCCATAACTTAACAACTTAAAGAAAAACGTGCTTTGAGCTCGAGCCGGTTTAGTGACCGTTTCCCCGAAGCCTTGGCTCTCAGAGCCTGAATGAATGAGTTGGAAGAAGTCCTCTGTTGGCTCCGCCCACCCCGAGTCTGGAGCAAAGCCGCAGGAGTCCAGAGCCAAACAATCGATTCACGGGAGTCAAGAATCAGATGAATCAGAGACTTGATCAGCAGAAACAGACAGGATTTAAAACTAGCGGATGATGCACGCAATTGTAATCAACAAAAAATTGTGGTGTGTCAGATTTATGAAAAACTAGTGTGTAATGTAGTTTACATTACAAATCAAAACATGATTTCATTGCTTATACTACATTTAGTTTAAATATAAATCTATATTCCAGCAGGAATTATATAGAGTGAGTGTGATCTATTGACTCATAAGTAACATTATCAAATCTTACTCTCTTCTTAGCTTAATCTCTTCTGGGTATCAATGTACTCTCACAGCCCCACAGCACTGCCATCTCTACTGAGCTCCGGTCACTGCAAGAAGCTCACTTTTATTTCAGGATCAAATCATGTTGGCTGTAGAAAAATATAAAGCAAATCTGTTCATTGCCGAGGAACCAAATATATTCAATCAACCTCTTTTTTCCAGTCTACAGAACAATGACCAAAGTACAAAAGCTACTCTAAAAACGTTAAATGAATTTACTTGATGTGTGCTTCAGTTCCACACAACAGAAACATGTTACTTCAACATAAATTCTCTTGCATTTAACTTGTTAAACCATTGCACTGTCCCTTCGCGCGCGCTTTATTCAGCTCCATTTAATACTTATTTATTCCCGTTTTTTATTTTTCATTGTAATGCTTTGCGCTCTCTCTACATAATTCAGTAATTAGAAACTTGTTTAAATTACCTTTAGTATAACCAGTGAAATCACGTTTTCATAAATAACGTATTATTTCTATATGCAATCTATTCCTTTAAATCTGACTGACTACATATTCCATTTTGGGGCAGGTTTAAGTGCTTTGGCTTCATCTGATTTTGTGGCGCTTAAATGACTAATAAGAAAGACATGTACAGACTGACAACAATTTAACCAGAGACTCGAGCCCAAGACCCTGGCGTTCTGAGGATACCAAGCAACCAGAGAAAAGGTCATTATAGGGCGATGGATCACGCTCAGTCTGTATGTTTTCTTTGAGGAGTTTAATAGTCAAGCTGCCACTTTTGGATAAAGATAGGATAAAGAGCAATCTCTCTGGTAAAGGGCGTCTGCCATTTAAATATAAATGTAAATTTGCCAGTGATTATGGCTGCTATAGGCTAGATTTAATGTAAGTGGGAACAGAAACCCACGTGCCGGGAAACCTACTGACTTACAGAGTGCTGACACGTGACACTCTTTCCATGTTAAATAAACATTTCAATACCGAAAGCCTAACCATGTCAGTAATCACACGCTATTCTTTGTTAAACAACGCGGGTTTTTGAAATCCGTTTATGTGTAGCGTTTCCCGTCTGTCCCTGACTGAGCTACAGAACAGCTAAGGCGCTAACGAGAGCATTAATATAAACCTGCTCCTATAACCTATAAACAACTGTTCATGTTACCATCGTAAACATTCAGACCCGTGCTGTTATAGGACATTAGTCATTTAGTACAATTTAACCGTGCCGTTCTGTAATTATAATCAACACACAATATCTGTTCAAAGAAAAATGATTTGACTATCAATCACAATTTGGATGTGACGTCATAACGCACGCCACACGTAGCCTATGCTGCATACAGTTTCTGATACCAAGACGGTTAGTTTTGCGTCAAATTTTCTGTTTTATTCTTTTTAGTATGAGTTTTTAATAATAATAATAATAATAATAATAATAATAATAATAATAATAATAATAATAATAATAATAATAATAATAAT
>JAQQZR010000023.1:27517887-27532262 GCA_030068235.1 Notoglanidium macrostoma
GATGAACTGGAACTGGAGCCTCCTCGACATCCCAACATCAGCGCCTGACCTCACTAACGCTCCTGTAGCTGCATGAAAACGACATTTTACACCTTCATTTCTATCTCTAATTAGACGGATATTGCAGTCGTTGATCATCATTGGATTTATGTTAGATTTCATACTGAAAATGGCACTAAAACACATTTTTATAAGTGTATAATTAATAATGAAAAACAATTGACATTTTACTCAATATTTATGTACAAGTCTTTCTCTGAACAGTGTACTTAGTGTGAAATAAACATTTTAATTGTAATATCATCCAAGGAATAGATTGTATTGCAATTTGATTTGTGACGTATGAACACTTAACTAAACAATTCCTCATTTATATAAATAAGTGGAATTTTTTACTAAAAATATTTGTAAGAATGACAGCAATGCATTGGCTAAGACTGATTGTGATATCCAATGTTTTTTTTTTTTTAATTAAATTAAGAACACTTTTCTGTCCACATGTAGGGTCTGGACTTAAGGTTCTTTTGTTTGTGCTTCTGGAAATGTTCCTCGCAGAACCCAACATCAAAGTGACCTAGCAGAGATGTACTGTATAATCTTTACTGGATGGAATGACAACAAAAGCTCTATTTGCATAATTTAATTTATTCACAATTGCCGTGTACAAAAAATACAATCTGGAAAGCAAATAAATAAATAAATAAATAAACAGGTCACGAGCATTAGAGCGACCATATGAGAACTTTTATGCAGATATTAAATACTAGACAGCAAAACTCTGGAAGTTGCTCAACCCCGGCTGGAATAGAGGACGCCCTCCAGCTCTTTATTCAGGATGAAATGCAGAGTGAAGAGGACTTCCTTCCGGACAAATTCCCAACCACAAACCTGGAAATTCTGAACAGAAACAACAGAGAAAAAATATTGAGCTATTATTGTATAATGTAATAGACACAACATCTAAATCTGCATGTGGCTGGTTGATGAAGAATGGTTATGGTTTTTCATGATATTTTCTTATCTTTTGATATTATCAGCGCAGTATAGAATCAAATTTTCAGACTTACTGGAGCACGTTAACCATTTCTCAAGATTCATGTGCTAATGAAACCTCCTCACTTGCCATATTTTATGAACAGGAATGTGTGTGTGTGTGTGTGTGTGCCTAGAAGACAGTTTTATCTTTGTGCTGACCTTGGCTTAGAAAGCTACATAAGTTGTTTTGTGAAAGGATTTTTTTTTTTTTTGCATGTAGGCAGTCAAGAACTAAACCATGAAAGGTAACACCACCTGCGTATGTACATGAAGCATCAATAAGACTATTCTTCTTCTCTATGCTTGCTTGCATCTTGATTAAGAAGAAATCCAGAAAATTACTTAAAAATCCTTCTGTTTATTACAGGTATTTATTACCTTTTCTTTCAAAACTGCTAATACTTTGTCGAAATACTCTTTGAGCGCCTTTTCACGCCTGAGAAAGTCCTCCTGTGAGTCTTGGGTTTTATTCATGATCTAAAATGGAAAGAAAACAACAAATGTCCTTTAAATTGTTGTAAAATGTAGTGAAGAAATGCAGCACACACATACCTAGAAATACTTTAATGTTATAACATTTTTTCCGTGCTAGCTTTTTCTCACTATAGCTTCTCGTCTTACACATTTGTTCTCCTCAGTCTGGCGGTCAATGATGTTCTGAAAGTCCTCGATTTTCCGCCACTGATCAGGAACACCGTCTTCATCAAACAAGGAGGAGATGTAGGTCAGTGTTAAGTAGACAGTCTTTTCCAGAGCAACGGCCTGTTTGGTAGAAAAAAAAACCATATTAGTAATGCTATAACAAGCAGAATATATGTGGTGAGTAATTGCGGCCTACAGGTTGTTGCAGCAGCAAGTTTATAAAGCTTCTCGTGGATACTGGAAACCAAAACTAAAGTCAGCCAGACAGACTGATAGATAAATAAAAGAAACCTCCACCCTGAATGATAGGCCTGTAAATCTGTATTATTAACATGTAATCTTATCTGGCTTACACGATTTACTGCGTAATAGGATTCAGAGTTGACTTTTATTTTCACTTTGGCTAACGGGTTCCTACATTACCCACAATGCCACTTGACTAACAACCAGTAAAAGCAACAAAAACAACCCCTCAACTTGAAATTCCTACTTGTCAGCTTGAAGCAGTTTTCTTAACTAGGTTTCTTCCACATTTCAGAATCAACACAGCATTAGATATAAATAAAGTAGCACTTATTACCTTTAAACCAGTTACACTGTATATACAAGTATTTGCTTTATAATTATTAATCAACATGCAGATAATTTAACTTGTTAAGTCTAGATCACTGACGATACAGTTCACTGTGTGAAGAGGAACGCATACATCACAGCTAGCCTGTCAATAGCAAAAGAACATAATTTTTTCAATTTGCAAGTCAACATGCTGAGAAGGAAAATGGCCTCATTCTAACCTGCAAATTAGCATTTACAAGGCAAGCCGTACACAGCATTAGCCTTTGCTTCAGATCTATCTAGAGAGCAATGCAGGTCTTTAGACCTTTAGTGTTTCTCCAATCGCTCAACTTTTTTTTGTGCACTCTGCTCAAAAAGAACACCGAAAGCTTTAACTCTCTCAGATCACTGAAATGTTGTCTCCTATTAAATACATGTCTCACTGTGAGTAGCACAAAACCTCTTACAGGAGTAAGGACAAAACAGCACTAACCAACACTTAATTGGCAGCACATAATTACTGAAGACATTTATTTCAGTATAAACATGTGCAATCAGTTGCAAGGTGAAGTTGTTTGTTTTTTTTTAAGTTGAAAAGTCCACTGACTAATGAAGTTATAACTAGACTGCTATACTGCACTGGAAAAAAAGAAACCCTGCACAAACTGAAGGATATATTTCTGGGTCAATTATTAAAGTACAATACAAATAAAATGGAATTAATGTTCACCTGTTGGGACGTGTTGAACTCGAATGCGGTCTCGGGAAACGGGATAGGAACACTGCCTTCAAGGCAGTACAATGGAAATCTGCCTCCCTAACACAAAACAAAAGCAAATATCGTGCTCAGAGTTGGGAATCTTATTTTCCTCCTCTACCAGATGTGCATCAGATTAATGTGTATTTTCCTCCTCACCATGTTCTCCAGCATGTCGTGGCAGCTCTCCATCAGTCTCTTCTGAAGCTTGCAGGGTGTAGGCACTGAGCGCACGAGCGCCATGCAGAAGATCACAGTGCACAGCCAGGTGAAAGCATGAAGACCTGCCATCTTTCAGATTCTCCCTGAGAATAAATAAGCTGTGGTGGAGAGAATGGAGAGCGGCCCTCAGTAACAATTACAGCACTTTTAATGAGTCATTCATTATGAGCAATACTCTACACTGTGCTATGCTCCAAAAGATAAACAACCATAAATTGCTCTTAACAAACACACAAATAATTAATAATAAAAAAAAATAAATAAAAAAAATCACACATCATATCAGAGAAACTCTGACCAGGTGCATATAAAAGCAATTTACATGTACAGCTAATTTAATCAATGTATTCAATGAAACTGGCTTAATTTAAATATATAATAGGATTTTCTATCACTCTGCTTTCTTTACCTGTGGATTGTTAGCAAAACAAAACAAAAAAAAAATCTCTACCAACTGCGCTACAGTAAATGCAGTTATTATTATTATTTTTATTATTATTGCGTCTTTTTTCTTACCTTAGTAAATCAGAAGGACTCTTTCCTCGGCTTGCTGGAAGCTGTGTGTCTAGGAGATCCATCTCGCAGCTTAAATACTGCTCCAGATTAAAAAAAAAAAAAAAAAAGTGAAAAGAGCTGATATCAAGTATTTTACTTCTTTTGAATGGCTTTTGAAATGTCGGGGGAAAGCCTGATACACGAATTTCCGTTTTCCAGACAGGGCTGGAAGAAGACTTTCACTCGCCTCGACAGAGAAAACAATACTTAAGATATCAACAAGTGCATTATTGACTAGATTATTAAATCTATTCATATACTATAGGACAGCGGTGCAGTGTTACAGTTCTGCGGCGTGTGTAAATGTATGCGCATCTCCCTCTCTTTTTTTTTTTTTTTTATATTTTACATTACTGCATTAAGATTACTGCATCAACGCTTTTTTTTTATTATTATCGTAGTTTATACAATAAATTTATCTCCCACAGTTATGCAAGTAATTAAGCAAATTTGCCAAATGATCACTCGTTTGCTGATACGCTCACCCAAAAAAAAGTCGCATATCCTGTTCTTGTTTCACCGAAAACCCATGTGTTATTTTTAATTTTTTGTTTTGTTTTGTTCTGTTTTTGTTTGGTTTGCCGACGTCAATTAAGGCTGTAGAGACGCCTACTTTTGTAATTAAATAAAAAATCGATCTGGATTTCAGTCACCTTGACCTGGACCAAAATATCTGGATCGGTCAATGTTTAAGTGAATATTAATAAATTCTGAAAACACTTTTATCCAAAACAACGATCAGTTGAGCAGAGTAGGGCAGAAGAGGGTAAAGGGCCTGCGCAAGAACCCAACAGTGGCAGTTTAGTGGAACCAGGATCAGAACTCACAACCTTCTGGCCCGAGTTTCCCAAAAGCAAAGCCACAAAAAAGATCATGGTCAAATGGTAGAGTGAGCATCACACTGAACACTCTCTCTCCAGTTGATTCTAAACTTGATATGCTTTTGATCAGTAGTCTAGAGCCCTAAACACTGAGTCACAGCTACCCCACTGTGCCATAAATAAACCATAAAAATCTGGGTTCATTTAAGGTCACAGGACTCTGCATCACATGGCGCCTTATTTTGACTCATGTTTGAGCACTGCCAATTCAGGTGAGCTTCAGTTAATCGTCAGGACATCATGTGCATTCCAAGAGCAACAACAAGAGAGCTCCCATGCCCACACCTGCATTATAAAACCACTGTTTCCAAGGAAAGAAATCTCACATGAGCAACTGTGCATCTGCCGCTGACTCATTTAATTTCAGTTTAGCCCTCTGGCATAATGGCTAATGCTACTTTAAATCAAGACAACTTTTCTAAAAGCAGCATGAGATCTGGTTAAGTGCTCTTAATCACACGTGTCTTTCAGCTAATGATGATGCCAAATCATGAGGAATCCATTCAATACTTTTAGTCATTAATGCTTGTACATTGTACAGAAATGTTGTCTGAATAAACATTACAAATCCAAGCATTCCTGTCTAGACCAATACTGATGTCTCGTTTTCAACAGAAATTCATGATCATGTGCATAATTGGACACTGACAAAAGCAAAAATCACTCAACACCTGCCTGATTTGGCAAATTTGACCTTACCTTAATTTCCCTTTGTGCTCAGGTTAAGGAGACACCCATACTTACAGCATGAGGCGGTGTGTGTGTTAGCCATGGACACCTCTCATCACACACCTGTATGAGCATGTGAATGTGCGCGAGGTGACTAAAATCAAAAGACTGCAGTGTGTTTAATTCACTTCAAGTTAATGTTCGTTATATATAGCACTTTTGAGAATACATGTTGTCACTAAGCAGCTTTTACAGAAATCCAGATGTAGGTCCCAGATGAGGAAAAACTTCCTGAAATTCCACGAGGAAGAAACCTTAGACTCAAAAGGGAATTTGTCCCCTTCTGGGTGAAATCAGATGTGGGATTATAAATCATTACGGTACACAGGTAGAGAAAATAAAGACAGAAAAGTAAATATTACTTCCTTAAGTAGTTTTAATTAAAGCACTCCTGGGCCAATCCCAAAATCACTGGTTAACAACAAATCACTGGTCAGAAAATTAGCAAGAACTTTAAAAATGCACCCCTGAGACGTGAGCTGCCATGTGTTTTTAGTGCTCGTTACTGAAATTGAACTGTTTGTGGGGAAAAGCTGGAAACAGGGAAATTCACTTAAATAGTATTCTTGTATGCAAAGATGAAGTCATGAAAAGATTGAAATGTTTGATTTAAAATTCAAATGAACATGTCTGGGTGTTAACAATTTTCCAAAATATCTTCAGCGGTCCGCAAGTTTACCCACAAGAACATTTTAGGATCTCTAAGGAAAGCTCTCTCATTCTAAGTCACTTTATCTATTTGTTTAATTCTTGCTAATGTTCTGAACAATTATATGCTGTTGAGACAATTAAAAGCTTAATATTTTGCAATTTTGGTTCAAGCCAATTTTGTGCCTAGGAGTGCACATGTACAGTACACATGTAAATACACTAGTCTGCATCAAAGGTAACATAAGTACTGATTTCACTAAAATGACACTTTCCTAGGCATTTTAGTCAGATTCTAGAGAATCCTTAAGAATCTAACCTCGGAAATCCACATCTGCATATTGTGAGAAATAAAACTAGTTGTGAAAAGTGAAAGACAACGCAGAGCGAGGGTGATGGGAAAAAAAAAAAAGAGAGACAGAGCGAGAAAGAGGTATTAAGAAAAAAAACCCAAGTGCTTCCCAGTGCTGAAACCGCTGCTGAACAGTCGGGGGGGGTGAGGAGGGAAGTGAAAATAACGTCAGTGATAACATTCAAGAGTTAATGGTAGAGCTGAGAACCACAGAACACACACACACGCGCACACACACACAGACACACCACATACACACCACCCACTCTCTCTTTCTCTCACTCACTCACAATCAGGGACTCTTCTAGCTCTTGCTAATGCCTGCTGGGTAAATATGAAAGTCATGCAGTGATTTATCATCTAATTACGCCTGACTCACTCCCTATACGACACTTCAGATTTACTATTATTCATTATTAAAAACACAAACATGGGTTTGATGATACATACTGTATGTGTATAATCAGGTTTTAAGAAAAGGTAGGGACGCGGCATCAAAGCAACCGTCGTATCATAAACCTCGAATAAATCTGACGAAGCAAATCGTGGTGGGAAAAAAAGTCCCCTCTGAAAACAGATAAGTTACTCACAGAGACACAGCTGACTCCTGAGTAATATCTTAGTTCTCGTCACGGCCGGGGAGAAGAACTCCGACGACCAAGGTGTTACATGCAATAATACAGTTCACTGCACAGGGCAAGTGCTTCATGATTGGTTACAGGTAGAACTTCATGCTTATTGGTCAAATAAAGAGAAAAAAAAATAATAATTATCATAAATGATTAACAGGAAAGGAGGTATGTGGGGAACATCTAATGCAACACTAGAAGTTACTTCATTTCAGCTTCACATCACAAGCCGATTCTAGTCATCAAACATAACAAGACGTGACCGCAACGTCACATGTCTTAAATCAGTCCCGATGTAGCAGGCCTCCCTTCCTGCTTTCTCACACACAAGAAGCACATGCACCAGACTGATCTGATCACATAAAGTAGTGACTATGGCGTATAGTGAAGGAATAACGAATGACAATAAAGAAATCACTCACAGAGAAATGATTGACACCTTAGTAAAGCTATGAAATGAAATCACTTTCCATACAAATCTTAGAGACTGGCTTCAAAACCGTTAAACGTGGTTAACCTCAAACACACACCACTCAGTGGGAGAGTAAATACAACTTCTCTTTCTCTTTAGGAGGAGGTTAAACAGGTTTACACCACAGCGCTGTGGAATTCTCTATTCTGATTGGTCAGAAGGTGTTGATTACTGTGAAGCAAAACAGGTTCATATTAACGTTCCCGTTCTCATGGATCGTTCTGTAGGGAAGAGAGGCTGCGGAGGGAACGACAGTTTATAGCTGCTAAGCGTAAGCAATAACCGGAGCTAACTTGTGTTCGTTCGTTGCACAACATTAAATGTAACAATCAATGGATAAAAAGCACTTTGTGATGTTCATTATTGAATTAATAAGCAGTAGCCATTAGCAAATTGCATAAAGAGGAATAAAACACTTAATATCATTTCTCACCCTGCGCCTGATTGTTACTTAACATCAGAATGATCATTAACTATCATTCACTGATGTGGATGGGATAACACAAAGATAGGAAGAATGTTAAAAGAATCGTTTTTAACATGCTTAATGTATAAATAAATCAAACCTTCAAACAAAGCAAGCCCTAGATATTTATTTATTTATTTATTTATTGAAAAATCATTATAGCTCAATACTGGATAAACTGTAAGGAAACCGGTGTCTGGGAACACTGGCGCTCTTTGTAATAACGCAGAATACGTTTAATATTACCGAGTTGACAACATGGATCTGTGCCACTTTCAGCTATTAATTTAGTTAGTGTATAGATTGGAAATTAACTTTGCTGAGGAAAAGATACTATTATTTAAAGAAACAAAAAGTTGCCAGTGGTTGAAAAACGGTGTCGCTTTTGCAAAAACAATGAGAGGTCTTAGATACTTTTTATTACTCACAAAATGAAACCCTTACAAATATAAAACACAATAGTTTGTCTGTTGTTCAGTTTCTCTTTCCGTGGTTTAACACAGTGGTTGGTCAATAAAGTGTAGAAGCGTAGATTTAACCTTAAACACAAGTGAAAGTTAGTGAGTGAGGTCCATGGTGAAGTTCCATGGTAAAGCTTCTTCCTCTGTTGCATCAGCCTCAACGTCACGCCATGAGATGTCGTTAACCTGCGAGAGAGAGAGAGAGAGAGAGAGAGAGAGAGAGAGAGAGAGAGAGAGACTTAGAGCTAAAAAGCCATTAATCACAGGAATAGATTAACAAGGAACTACAACTGTTATTTATTATTATCTCCTTCCATAAACGTCACATAAACATCTGCTTACACAAAGCACCATGAAATCAAATCAACAGAAACTGCTTAATCTTTTTTATTATTAGCCTTGGATTATGTGCATCATCCGCCATAACTGATGTTCCCTGTGAATGAGCTGTTGCTATGGAAACGATAACGTATTAGAGCGAGAGAGTTCATATAAAACTGTCACTCAGATTATCGCCGGCGCTAGTGTCAGAGCTGCTGCTATAAAGAATTTAATATTTAACAAAATAACGATGGGGAACTTTGTTTCTCAAGACCAACTGAAGGACTTCTGACTGAAACTGAAGCGCAACAACGACAGGCGGAAAAAAAGAGAAGCAGAAAAAAATCTTTCAACATTTGAAGATGAAGAAGAGCCTCAGTCCCGCAGGACAGGACACAAAACCACAAGGGGGCTTCGAGGAACCCAGTGAAAAAATGAACAAACTGTGTAAGTGACCAAAACTTTTTTTTTAGCAAATTTTTTATCTGATTTAATGGTGGATGCGGAGCGCTGCGGGTTCACTAGTGCATCGCGTTTTTATTCTAGACTGGACTAGACAAGCTGCAACATGCCTTTTAGCATTTCAGAATAACAATCAAGTTAAACATTACACCTACTCTTGCTTGGATTTTTACAGAACTCAGCTCTGGATTTTCCAATTTAAAATATTGTGTTCTTTTGGTTGCTGTACACATTGTTAACATTTCCGAACAACTGAGAAGACACACTTACCTGGACGACTCCCTCAACGTCCTCATCTGGCAGAATCTCCTCTCGATCGATTCTACACTCCACCGCTACTTTTCCATTACCTGAGGATCAGAAGTCAGTAATATTACCCAAAGTAATGTTAAATAATGGAATATCACACATAAATGCGCGGGAATTTATCATATTCAGTACTGCATATCTCTACTACAAAGAGCTGCTGAGACAAACACTTTTGATGTCAATAAGATTGATAAAGCATAATAACCCCTGCAATGCTGAATAAACAATATGATACATGAATTCATTATCAGCACTACCTACCAAGAACTATTAGTAAGACCTTCTCAAAAGCTGCAACAACTGCTTTATCTTTGGCCCACTTCATGAGCTTCCTCCTTTTCCACAGCTTTTCCTCTGGACCTGGAAAGGACGAGACATTTCATACACCCGATTATTATTAATCTATAGTGACTGCACCATTATAATATGTTACAGACGTGCATTACAGTGACCTTACAATAATTCTTCTACTGTATAAAGGAATGTGTCGCCGAGTTATAATCATATAATCAGGGCCTTATTCTGGACAAACCTGAAGGAATATCATGTTTCCTGGGCACATGATGCAGGATTCTGCAATATCTTAACTGTCTGTATTTACATTTAGAGTCATACGTATCTTCGGTTAAGCCGGCAGACAAAAACTGTACATCAGAGAAGAATTCTTCGGTTTGAGTGATCAGATTTAAATCTGTTTCAAACGGCAGTGTTTACACTTTAATTTCATGTGCTTAATATCTGTTTTCATATCCAGACATGGATCCACCTTTAGGGCTCTGTAATAGTGTCAGGAAGGTGGTAAGTTCCAGTGTCGGTGTCACCGAGACTTTACTGTTGAGACCATGAGAAAAGCCCTTAACCTTCACTTCCCTGGGGGAAAAACGTCTGCTAAATTAAGAAATGTAAATTTAAATAATCCTAATACTCAAGACACGAAAGAAGCGAGTGCAGAAAGGGTCTCAGGCGGACTGTTCCTAGGAACGGAACTCATTAGAAACAGCTTGATCGCTTTGAGTAGCGTTTTAGTCATTTTAACTTTGTGGTAACACAGTAAACTGGGGAAAATGTGAGGCCATGAGAAACAGTAACAGTTTTATGCTTACCAATAAGTTTCCCTCACCTTTCTCGTCATCAAGCACTTCCTCAGCAACACCAACCCCACGGCACGCCACGCCATGCTGAGGGAGAGTCAGCTCCACGATACAGCCGTATTTCAGCAGCTCTCCCTGGCTGCCCGTATCCAAACCGACATCTGCACACTTCGATATGTCCTTCACCTTGGGAGAAGAAAAAACACAGAAAGAATGAGTGTAATGCTTGTTCATGATAAGCTGGAGGTGAACAGTGGAGCTGAGAGCACCGGTCTTCGCAATGATTTAGTGTGCGTTTGACGTGACTTGTACCATCTACCATTATAATGAATGGATCTCCTGAGACACAAGACGAGTAGTGCAGAATCAGTTCACGGTGAGATTTTGCTTTAGAAAGATTTGGATGGAAATACTGAAAACATTCACAGAGCCAAACACTTTTAATCATTGTTACTCACAGTGGTGATGCGAGTGGACCAGCCATTGTAGCCCAGGTAATGATTAGCCAAGTCTTGGCACTTAGCATGGCTGAGGGACTGCGATGCGGACAGGAACGCTGGGTTCTGCTTCGTGCTTAGTCTAACCTGGAGAGACAAAAACAAAAGATTTCTCTTTCTCCAAGATGTGAATGCTAAACTATACATTGAAAGATAAATACAGAAAACACAATCTTACGACGGCTGACCATAACAGCTCATATTACTTTATATAACACGACGTAATCTGCCTACAACTGCACAAATCCTCACTTCATTCCAAATATAGTCGTATTATTGCTGCCAGCAATTTTTTTTACATTCCTTTGTTGTTTTTTTTGTTTTTTTTACATTCCACCTTTAAAACAGTAAATTCTGGGTCATGTAAATTCTATTGTTCGGTCATGGACAGTCATAACAAGCATTTCACTGCATGTCGTGCTGTTTACGGTGTACGTGTGACCAATAAAACCTGAATTTGAATGAATGTATGCATGGAGAACATTATTAAACAAAGAAAGGAACGGTACACAGGAACAGAACTGTAGAAACATCCTGCCATTTTAATGTCAAGTTATTTGTTAAGTATTTCAGTATTCCGTAGTCGGTATTATATCTTTCAGCTTCCTCATTTTGCAATAATTCATGATTTTGTAATGCTCTTATGACTCAGCAACACTCGTCATGCATTACACAATTACAGCCATGGAAGAAATCGAAAGCGCTTTTAAAGGTATTAATATTTGTCCATGACTGCACAAAATTGTGCGCCTTGGTAAAGCTCAATCTGCTTTTCCTAAGCAGAGATTCAGTAAAACACATAGCCCTGCGTGCAAGGCTACACGGAATACATTGTTTTTTGGAACCTTGAAAACAGTGGTGGTTAGACGCTATAGAAAAGTGTCTTACACACACAGACTAAAGCAAAACTTAAATCCATCTATATTTAAAGTAACACTGTCATACTGCAGCATGCAAAGTAGCAAACTAACATTATTGTGTTCAGGGGCAGCAAACTTTTAAAACTGCTAAAAGCATGACATGTACAACATACTGTACAAGAGTTACTCGGATTGGATTTATTTAGGACAGCCTCTTTATTATCAGGCTCATTTGCCTTCATTTTACACCGGCTAGCTAAGAAAAAGGAAATATTCAAACCACACACCCCAAATTTCCACCTTTAAAAGTAGCTGCAGTCCTTTAACATGTCTCTCTACCCTTAAATAGGCAATAAGATGGATCGAAACCAAGACATCTCTTATAAGGAACATGCTGCGGGTTTGTTTCAGAGGAAATCCCATGAGGTGGATGGCAGAAGGCAGTAAAGCCTGACATCTAATGGTGGAGTAGAGGTAACAGCAGGAGACGTCTAATTACAGTCTGATAGACAAAAAAGTTACAACTCCAACATTCTGCATATGGACAACAGGCATGAAATGAACAAAGCCACATTAGCAAAGGTAATAGCTTGTATGTAGCACCTTGGTCCTGGAGAAACGCTGTCTCGTCTCAGTGTACACTGTATTACATGTATATGGTTGAAATGACAATAAAAGCCACTTGACTTGACTTGACTAATGTTCTGTGAATGCGTTAGTAGACTCTGTAACTTAAAAATTGCCTTTAAATGCTATATAAACAACATTGACTGGACTTGAAAACAAAGGAAGTGCTACATTACTTTGAGTGGAACTTCCTGGAACAGACGCTGTCTATCGGTGGCTCTCTGAGCCTTGGACGCCTGGGCTGCTGAGTAAAATTTAACCAGTGCGTAAAACCCCGGGTGGGCCACTGAGGCGTTGGGACACACCTTCACCAGGTAGAGCGCTCCAAAGGCAGAATACACACTCAACAGTGACTCCTGTAACAGGGAATAAGAAGACTCAGTAGATTTCATGCACTGTTGGAGACACCGTGGCGTCAGTTGGTGTCGATTTCTGCTCAGTATTGGAATCAAGAATTATTCCATATCCTATGCAGTGTATTTACCAGATATGTAACATATTATTATTGCAATAGTAGGTGAACCTGGTTTTTAAAATAAAGATGTTAAATATAAGATGTTGTAAGTAATAACATGCCCACTGGCCTCTAAATGTATTGAAAGGTACAAAATAAAATGGTAACATTTTTCCAAATTACATCATCATAGTTCATATTTAACAATATGGTATTATGTAAACAAATAGAGTAAAATGTACCCAGTTATGTAAGTGTATGTATATAATTATTCAAATTATTTACATTAAATTATTAATAAATCAACACATTTAAATTATTTATTTATATATCTAATAATTAAGCTGCTGACAATCCTGAAAAACATATTTTTGTTATTTAAGTCGCTACTTACATAAATATGCGCCTCAGTAAAGGAAGCCTGTATGTCCCAGATGAAAAGGGTTTTATTGTTTGCAGTCGGTACTCTGAACTCGATGATATCCGCCTCGAGCTCCATTCACATTCGCAGTGTTTACTCTCACATAAATAGCCTCATAACATGCTTATTATTATTATTATTTTTTTTTTGCATAATAATTTTAGTAACGTGCTGCTTCTGGGCACATTGTAAATCACGCGACGACGTGATTACAAATGCTATAAATTATAAAATGTTATTAGTTAGCAGTGAGTTGGATTCAGAACCACGTTAAATCCATGTTCAACTTCCGTAAACAGAATAAAGTTTCGCGCGCTGTTACGTCATATACGTATACACGCACAGTACGTCAGGACGTCGGGGCGGGGGAAAAAAAAACTTCAGGAAGAGCCTGCAAAATGGTGTCTTTTCAAGCACATCCTCAACTGATCATTCCTGTCATACAGGGATTAGGAATTGTGTAATGCAGTAATGTAATGTTTCTATATTAAGGACTTTACACTTAAAGATGTTATGAGTACTTTCATGAAATAAATTTTAAAAAGTGTTTAAAATGTGTAGTTTTTGTTGTTGTTGTGTTGTTTTATCGGCTGGGGCTGTTTGGATAATGTCTACATGTTAACGTGTAAACGTTGTGCAGAGGGAATGGGATGTGTAAATGTGTACATTCTGTGGGATGGGGTTGTGTAACTGTGTAAATTTTATGAGAGAAAGTTTTGTAAATGTATAGATTTTATGCGATGGAGTTGTGAAATGTAGATATTATAGTTTTGTGTATATTTAATGGGATGGTTCTGTAAATGTGCACAGTATTCAGGTGATCTGCAATGATGATGATGATTATTATTATTATTATCCATCCATTATCTATAGCGCTTTATCCGTCTGGGTGGCGGGGAAGCTGGAGCCAATCCCAGCATCTTGGGGTG
>JAQQZR010000023.1:27532362-27543390 GCA_030068235.1 Notoglanidium macrostoma
CAGGAGTGAAGCGTCTCTCTGCTGTACTGGAGAATCCTCGCTGTAAACTGGAGACACTGAGGTAAGATCATCTCTCTTAGAGTCACATGACCTGCTCCTCAGTAAGACACATTCTCTAATAGTGAGACTGAAGCAGAGGTTTTAGGTTCAGCTTCAAATATCTTAAGGAGGAAAAGCAGTTAATTTTCAGTGAAGCAGCTCATCAGACTTAAACTACAGACCTTGTGGTGAGGTGTACAAAAATAAAATACAGAGCTATTCATTTAAAAAAAGGTTCATATTCGGTGAGTTACTGGGTATTTGTTTACATTGCAGTTAAAATTTACTTTGATATTTAATGTTCCTGTCCAACCTGTCAGTTTCAATATAAAACTTGTGTTTTTGTTTTCTTTTAGGGTGTGAAGAATTTTCTCCTGATGCAGGCTCCAGAGAACATGTTTTTTAATGAAATTTGTTCGACTCACTTTTTGCTCTCACATTGGCGAATGAAGATATTTCTTTACAGAGACATGTACCCAATGGCACCTTCGTCCATATGAGCAGCGGGGGGTAGAGACCCATTACTAATTACTAAATTCCATTGAAATACTAATTACCTATTCTGAGTCACATGCTCTTTAAATATTATTTGATTTTCTGAATTTCTTTTGATTTGTTCATGTATATATTTTTTGCTCAGTCACGGGGCAGTGTGCAGACTTCCCCACTTCTTCCATATAGTTGTTACTAGACCTAGTGGTCAGTAATAAGAAATGAAGCAAGTAATGGACATTAATAGGGACAATTTTTCATTTTCAGTGGATGAAGGACAGGACTGTTCATGACAGGGTAGCCAGATTGAAATTGTTTAGAATACCCCACGGCCCGCAAAGATCTTTGTTTATAAGAAATAATCTATTTTTTCTTATGTTATTTTTACTATTTTTATATATTTCCTCAAAGTGTAAAGGCAGACCGTGTGCCTATGATGTACAGAACCATTTTTGTTGTAACACCAATCAGGAATAACATTAAAACCAGCTGCCTAATATTGTGTAGGTCCCCCTTGTGTCACCAAAACAGCTCTGACCCATCGAGGCATGGACTCTACAAGACCTCTGAAGGTGTGCTGTGGTATCTGGCACCAGGACTTTAGCTGCAGATCTTTTAAGTGCTGTAAGTTGTGAGATGGGCCCTCCATGGATTGGACTTGTTTGTCCAGCACATCCCACAGATGCTGTAGGCAGTGCACAGAGAGATGAGACATGGTTCCAAATATATAAAACAGTGACATCTTCTGGTCAGCCCTACAGATGCAAGACTTCACCTGAGGAAAACAGCACACTGCACCCAAATGAACTCAGAAACAGACTTACTAGAGGAAGAGCAAACCAGCACCCCAGACAAAGGTACAACAGAGTGTTGACATTGAGCTCTCATCCTCATCAATGGCAGCTAAAAAGCAGCAGTTGTAGAGTTATTCGTCCACCTGAGATGTACAGAGACTTCCTGATGAGCCTGCGGTAAAGGCTGCGCTTCAGCTCAGGGTTATGCATTTATAACCCTAACAATTCAGTAACAGAAGAGTTATAGATCATGAGCTACTAGTTCCTTTGTTCTTTTGTTTAAGCAAATGTGAGAGTTAAACAGTAAGTTGACACAAAGGGCCGTTTCAAACAGAAGTTTATTATAGCAACATGAAAGAGTAACTCTAATGTTGAGACGGGAGGATGTAGAATATAGTGCCACACACTGATACAGCTGTAATGAAATTACTGACCTGGAGGTGGCGGAACACCTGTGCTTGGGTGCTTTAGGTGGTTAGCTAACGAGTATACGAGTGTCTTCAATAAATGTTGAGTTCATGCAGTTAAAGTCAGGTCTCTGGATATTAATCAGATATATTAAGTCTTTCAGTCATATGAAACTACAACAGTTCCTTGAAGTTTTTTCTTATATGTTGCTCCTTGTGCTGTCTAGCAAACCAATGTGTGTGAACAATGTGACAGTATAAACCAAGGCAATAACACTAGCTAAATTAATCCAAACAAAGCTTCTCCCAAGCAATGCATCAAGTTCTCCTGGGTTTACCACATTCGTGTGGTTGCTGTTCTGCACAATAACTCACCACCAGCCTTATGGCCAAACACAAAGTGTTATCGACAATCTGTGGCTTGCACAGAAGTCTAATTACATTTTAATTAGAACTCAATAAGGAAGTCATTCTGCCCGATCCTGCAAGTATCAATATGAGCACTGAAGACCTCCAGAAGGAGTGTGGAGTCACCTGGTGTAACATCTGTCAGAAGGGTAACTATTCAACTGCTATTGGGTGCATAAGCACAAACAACAGTCAGAGGTTTCTTACCTGACCCTCTTGTCCACTGGGAAAATCTCCCAACTACAAGGCCCCAGTCTGAGACTAGTGAATATCACCTGAGATTTCCTTTGGTGTAGGAGAGACCACATCATTTCAAGAGATTTGGTACAACAGCCTTAACTGTCTGTGGATGTAAAGCCAAATACATCAAGCTCCTTACCGTTTCAACTCATGCACCACTCAATCCATGATGGTTACGATCCATAAAGAAGGAAATAAAAAAAAAATTAAAACAATAAAATTCAAAGAATAAATCACACAGTGTTTTTTATTGTTTATTTTTTCTCAAAACAAGAATACAATTAAAAATTGTGTGGCAATTTTCCCATTTTCATAAACCTGTCTGTGACATACTGCACCGTCTAATGGTTTTTTTTTCAACCCTTTTCTTTTTTACAATATTAAAATAAAATATACTTGCAACCCTACGAGTCAACGTCTGTTAAATATAAAATTACTTTGTTATTCATTTGAACAACTTGGCCAGGCCTTCCTTGCGAAAGTGTGTTTTTTCTTTACTTCACTAGGAATCACCTGGTTTTTAAAGGAGAAATCAAATGGGAAACAAAATGAGCGTTAACAGCCTTTTATAAAGTTGAGGATTCGACAGCTGAGCTTCATGTCCACATGCAGTAACCACTAGTTCTCACACTGAATAATCTTTTAGTAAAACATGCTCAAATGTCGGAGCGAGTCTTAGTACCATTTCTCACATGCCTGTTTTTGGACAAATGAATGGAGAATTGAAAGGTGAAAAGATAATAACCTTAAAACACAGTGCCTCCCAGTGGAAATCGGCATGGCAGCCTTTAAAGATGGAAAAAAGGAGAAAAGTGCAGTTTGCACACAGTTATAAAAATCACAAGTCATTAGATTGAAACAAATGTATTTTAAGGGTTTTATCTGTTTACCGTATTTTCCAGACTACCTCATATCCTCCTAAAATCGCATAGAGAAAACTACTAACGTTGACTAAAGGTTGGTGAGTTCTATCCACCAGGACAGCTGGTATGGAAATGTATGATTTCAGTTTAGAAAAATAATCATAATAAGAAACTATAAGTCTAATGCAAAATGATAATGTAATGTAGCAACTACAAGGTATAAAACGCTGCACCAGATAGTCTGGAAAATATGGTATTTTTTCTATTTAGAAATGGGTTTTAATTTTCCCAGGCCACACTGCTGCTGATATGCAACAAATACAGAAGTACAACATCGATCAAATCTTACTCTTCATCGCAGTCACTCTTACTGTAACGCATGCAATGGAGATTTCTCTTAATTGCTTTGAATAGAAACCATTAAAAATGGCTGACCGGGCTCTTGTTTTGATCTTTTTTTAGTAGCAGCCTTGAAGAAAATAATCATTTTTTTAGTATAATTTGCATCCATGCACAAAAAAAAGAAAAATTCTTCTCATGACTTTAATATAGTACATCTGAAAATATCATCATACCAGAGCGCAAAAGAGTTCTCTTTTGAGATTTGGTTTCAAATCTTGTTTTCAAAACAGGAACTTTTGATAATTTTTTTTTATCTGGCTTGATTGAGGAAGTGCAGCAGGGCTTTGGAGATGTCATTCACAGCTCCTTCTCTCTTTCTCTCTCTTTTCCACTCATGGCTTTTTTGTGTATCTTGTTTTTTTGTTTGTTTTTTTTGCAGACATCCCAAACTGTCTGGAGAACACTGAGGTCCTTTTGCATATGAAAAAAAAAACATCCAAATAAATGCTGTTGTCACCATCATTCTTTTTAAATCAACTGAAATTGGCTTTATTTTTCTTGTCCTGGATTTGTTCATTTGAATGATTCTTAATCTTCTCTTTAATACATTACTCTTGGTCCACATGGCGTTTTGTGCGTTTTTTTTTTCCACCCAACTTCTGGAAAAACAACCCCGACATGAAACAGAACAGCCAAAGTTTGTCATCTTTCTCTCAAAAGCTGGACCTTTGTTTCTCTTTCTGTATACATTATATTAAGAGAGCTTCGCTTTTCTTAGTCATGCCTGCCAGCCACACACTTGTTCAGGGAGTCGGGTTTTGGATTTCTGAGCGCCACGGTAATCCTCCGTTCTTCTCCTTTTCTCGGGCTACCCTTTGTTGGTCCACATGGCTTTTTGCACTTGTCTTATCATTTCTCTACAGACATCTCAAGCTCTGGCTGAATCAAACTGTTGTTCATTTGAAAAGGAAATCAGTCAAAGGTTGGTGTCTTTCCATCCCAAAAAGCTTCTGTTTAAGCTTAACATAGTGTTATTTGTCTTCTTCTGTCCCACAACGAGTTGAGCTTCAGACCACTGAGGTGTCTGTTTGTCTGATATTAACGATGCTCGAACCTAAACGCTTGGCTCCTGCGTCTCCCCGTTTCCTTGTTTCTCTTTTGGCAGCAGGAAGACGACGGCATGTTCTTGCTCTTAGCCTTCCCACGGGACGCAGCGTGAAGCATGCAGAGGACATCTTGGTGCCATTATGAACGAACACTTGATTTGTCAGTTGCTCCTTCAGCTTTACTGCTTAAAGGAGCTAATGTCGGATCCACTAATGAGGTGGGGGGAAAGAGTTTGTACCAGCCAATCACCATGTTGGTGAGCTCTAAATCGTCCAACAGGATCTGAGCAGCGCCCATGAATGACTTGTGGTCCATCCGGCCATAATCTCCCCACACGATGATCTGAGAAACATAGTATGGGTTTAACATTAACAAAAGACATTCCCGATAACCAACACATGAAATTTGACCAGAAACAGTCGTAGAGCTTCTAAGTAAAGTGATGGGTTTACTATGCTTTAGTTAATGATGTAAAGTTAATGATGCACTCGATGAAGTGCTTCAAGAAGCTCGTCATGAGGCACAGAAAGACCCTGCTGCCTGCCTCACTGGACTGCCTGCAGTTCGCCTACCACCCCAACCTGTCCACAGACAAAACCTGCCATTGCCACCACCCTACATCTGGCCCTCACCCACTTGGACAACAAGGACATTTATGTAAGAATGCTGTTCATAGATGTCAGTTCAGCATTCAACACAATCATTCCTCAGCACCTGATTGGGAAGCTGAGCCTGCTGGGCCTGAACTGGAACTGGATGCAAAACTTTCCATAAGTGATATATGCCGAACAGGAAAGCGAATGCACATCCTTGAACTGGAAGCCCTGTGCCTTCACCTTAACATAACCTCATGCTACAACATTATGATGGGCCAACAAGGTTTCAATATTTTTTGTCAGTTCAGTGCATATAGAGAAGTAGCATTAATAATAACAGAGCCCGTAATAACAGCTAAATGAGGGGTAGTGGAAAACAAACTACTGATACCAAAAGCAAAAACAGAGTCACATCGATTTGAGCTGGTGCCATGCAGTGGAAAAGAGCCAACAGATGCTGGGGGATGATGCCAGACAGACCTTCAAGGAGATCTTTAACTCCCGCCTCCAACAGAACTTCTATTTTACTCCTAGGGAGGCCAGGGTAATTGAGCCCGAAAGGGCCATGTTCTGCGCCTCCATTGCCGAGGCAGCTGTATCGAGCTGTGACAGATATTGTCAGGCCAAGTGGAGTGCAGCTTTGGCAGATACAGAAGCAAAAACTTGGGGGTGGGAGGAGTTCAGTGAGGCCATGGAGCATGACTTTCAATCAACCTTGAAGAGATTCTGGCAAACTGTCAGATGACTGGAAGGGGAAGCAGTGCTTTGCCCATACTGTTTACAGTAGGGATGGAGTTTTTCTGACCTCAGCAGGGAATATAGTTAAGCAGTGTATGGAATACTTTGTGGACCTCCTGAAACCCCCTGACCAGTCTTCCATAGAGGAAGCAGGGCCCGGGGATTCAGAGTGGACTGATTTACTTGTCAATCTACATTCCTACCCTCACCTATAACCATGAGCTGTGGGTAGTAAGCAAAAGAACAAGATTATAGATACAAGAGGAGAAAATGTTTCCTCCTCGGGTGGCTGGGCTCACTCTTAGAGATAGGATAGGTCATTTGAGAGGGGCTTAGAGTAGAAGTGTTGCTCCACATCAAAAGTAGCCAGTTGAAGTGGTTCAGGTATCTGTACAGAATGCCTCCTGGATGCCTTCCAGTGGAGGTTCTTCAGGCATGTCCTACTGTGGGGAGACCCCATAGCAGACCCAGAACATCCTGGAGAGATCTCCATGGAAGAGCTGGAGGAGATGGTTGGAAAGAGGGAGGTCTGGGCAGCTCTACTTAGACTGCTGCTGCCATGACTTGGATCTGGACAAAAGGTTAATAATGGAAGGATGAATGACTTGGTTGACCAGTTGTAATCAGCTTTGAAGAGCCTGAACACTTTCTCTGTAGCGTCTTAATGTTGATGATTAATGATGTACAAATAAAATGCGTTAATAAAGATTAATAACAAACCAAGGATGTTAAAGTTTATTTTCCTGTAAAATTATGTGCTTTTTTTTGTTGATTTTACATTTTTACAGGTCACAAAACAGTGACCACCACCATGGTGTCTTCTAGGTAATGGACATGATCATTCATAATTGACTAGTTTTAGAGTTTTTTGTAATTTTAGGCTTCTGTCCTGAACTTGCAGCGTAAACTGTTTTTTATGTAATACAGCTGAACCGAAATATCTGGAATGTTGAAAAATCCAAATTATAACTGGGATGTTTTCAGCTTGTCTAAGGTATTGAAGCTGCCATATAAATAGATATTTGGGTCTCTCTGTGACTTTGGCAGTGTTTGGTTGATTTTTTTCAGTGATGTCATCTCACTGTTCTTTCAAACAAAACAGGTGACGGTAAAGCACAACCATTCACATTTTGTTTTCATGCTGTGTGTGAGGTTTACCTGTAACACTTTTCCCTCTGGACTCTCCTCAAACTGCAGCTGCTGCTGATATAGAGGGTCCAGTGTTTTCCTCGCCAGCCGTGTCTTCTTCTTGTTTATACACTTTCCGTTGTCCAGTAAATAGACTTTGACGTAGGGTGCTACGAAAAGTAAACAATAGAAAACTAGCAGATGAGCGGATTTTTCGGGTCAAGAAATCAGCCATCTCTTCTGACTACGTAAAAGCTTTAGGACAAAAATTAATGTTATGCTCTCTTCTGAGTAAGGTTGCAGCTGATTAGCTTCTTAGCTATAGCGTGAGGTTACCCTGCTGTCCTTTTAACATTTCGTCTACACAGTAAAGTTCATGTGTATAGATTATAGTTACTCCCATATCACTTCAACACAACTGGGTGACAATGAAGAACTGAGTATGGACAGAGGCAGACATTTACAGAAAACATTTTGATTTAAACGTGTTCACTTAGCTTCATAGTCCCAGTGTAAAACTAAAGAAGCAAACCAAGGACAGCAAATCATTCATTATCTCTTCATTAAGTGGAAGGAGAAAAATTGCATGTCACCTGGTGTCTGTTTGTTGCCCGGTTTGCCCACCAGACCTCTAGCACGAATCACCTCGACATCAAGACGCTCTTTCCTGTGCACCATCCCGATCTGGATATCACCTGAACAGGATAAAAATGTCCGAGGTTATTATCACAATATACATTTGCACAAGTTATTTTTTACAAGCAAGTCTTTATAAAGCTCCATTAGTAAAAGTATAATTCAGCATGTTTTAATTACAGACTCTAAACAAGCTGTTTATGTTCAGCCTAAACTCTACAGGAAATTAACCAAGTGTTTAAACAAGGCTTATATCTGCAAAAAAAAAACATCCCACAAATGTTTTTAAGATGAGATGAAGAGTAAGAAAGTCAAACACATATGGTCTTTATAGTTCACTTTAAGCTCATGTTAGGATCTAAAACAGGACATACATATCAGGCAGCTATGAAGAAGTATAATAAGACGTTATCAAGCAAAAGACCGTCCTCTCAATGTCCTTTATCGGGATTTGAACTCAAGGAGACGAAACAAAAGCTGTGCTCATTTAAAACAAATAATTAGTTTGACTGAAGTGTTCACTAAGAGTTCATAGGTTTGACAAGTTACTTTTATTTATACAAAGAAGTGCTGGAGAGTAAAACTCTAATTAATCAGAATTTCAATAAAAATGAGGTTTAAGTCTTTTTTCCAAATATAATTCTAATGCTTGATGTTTACTGAGTAAACTCTACAGTCAATAATTGTTAAACATGATTTTCCTCCGTATATAGTCAGCATGAGGTGAAGCTATGTCACAAAAGCCAGTTTCGACAGGATGCATGCGCAGATTAAACACTTTATTAAAAACACAAGCAGCGGTGTGTTAACTGTGTCCGGTGTTCTGCATCAGGAAGCGATCAACAAAGCAACAGGACACCCAGATTTCAACTAAATATCTGTGTAAATTTCCCAAAAGCACAAATGCAAGAAGTAGCGTCACTCACCCATTGGGGGCGTGGCCAGTGTCTGTCTCCCAGCGAGCTGGGCGGGGCCTAGACCATCCAAGAACTCGGTGAACTGACTGTCTTTTGATATTTTTACTCCGGGGAAAATAAGACTATGGGCAAATCAGATGAACAAAAACTGTTAGTGTAATAAAGCTGAAGTGTGTGTTACGCTTCAATAAAGCTGATTAATACACATTCTGTGCTGATCCAACAGTCTGGTCCAATGAAATGAGATAAGATAACATAATGACCTGGTTAATCATTGTTGACTGATTATGAGCAATATGAGTGCTAAATGTTGAAATTCTGATGTGATACTGTATCAGTACATATCTTCCTCCTTTCATCCTTTATCCAGAATGTACATTTTCCCCCAAATAGCACTGAAAGAAAATGATCATTATTATTATTTTTTGCGTACTTTCCGGGTTTGGGCTTCTCGCCTTCCTCGGCCGTCTCTCTGCTCGGCTGTCGTGTCATTCTGCTCTTCATCTCGATGGCTAAACCCGTCTCGACGCTCCTCTGAATGGCCAAACGCACCGGCTTCTTCTTCTTTCCCTCCTCTGTGAGTGAGAAACATGAAGAGAGAGGAAAGAGAGCAGAAACACATTATTCATATGGAGGGCATGGTGGTGTGTCTGTGTGATGGTATGCCATGATATGATACCCAGGTGCGGTGCCTGTGATGAGCACTTCCTCTTAACAAGTCCGCTTTTTTAGAAATATAAACCAACCTGCTGCAGGTTTATTGTGAAACCTGGGATCAGTTTCAGCAGATTTAACTATTTTTGTGGTCTGACCCAGTGATGGATTTCTGAAACATGCTGTTCACAGTTTTATTATTTTTATCAAAATATTCATAGTCTTCATTATTACTTCCTCAGCCGTCTGTGAGAAAAGTGAAAAGTCTGCGATTTATGCCAGGTATCTCTTATTATTTGGGGTTTCACCATCCCTGGCTTCACATTTAGATGTTTCTTGTGTGTTTTTCGTTTATGAAATCAAAGTAAATGGAAAAGAAAAGAAATGAACTTAAAATTAAAACTAAATTAAAATTAAAATTAAAATTAAGGTGTAAAAAAATTCAAAGGAGCCGAATATATGGAAGCTTCTTTTCTGAAACCAATTCAATCCAGCAGAGGGCACTACACACTGCAGTGTGTGTGTGTGTGTGCGTGTGTGTGTGTGTGTGTGTGTGTGTGCGTGCGTGTGTGAAGTGCAACTATTAATAACAATAACAACAATAAAAACAATAATAATAATAATAATAATAATAATAATAAAACCACAAAGAATTATAATAAATGGTCATTAATATAAAAGTATCATAACCATGCTTTTCCTTATATATGTCACAGTAAACTAATGGTTTATACTTTTTAGTGTATAAAGTATGCATTAGTATGTACTTGTAGTATTTTCACAAGGAAACTGAAGCACACTTAAAATGTAAGCAAACAATTAAAGATTAGAAAATCAGTCAAAAGTATATTGATTATATTGAGTATATGAATCCTTCATCTCTGATACACACTCCCACCTCCACACACACATGCGCGCAGGAGGATTCTGGGAATTCTGTTATAATCATTAGTGTTTATGTTGATCATCACTGAGACACTAAAATGAGCAGTGCATTTAAAAGAAATAAACGTCATGCTGTTATTATTGATGCAATACAAAGAACTCTGTTTTGGTTTCATTTATTTAGTTTTTTTATATTACTTTATAATTCCTTATATTATTTTATTTTTTTGATGAATTTAATGTTTAATTTTATTCGATATTCCTGTAACTGTTAACTACTTATGCTTAGTTTTCTATTTACTTTAATTTCACAATTTCTTTTTGCATTAATTTTGCATTTCATTTTGCAATACTTAGAAAATGTGCACTGTAAAGTTTGATCATTATCATTATTATTATTATTATTATTATTATTATTATTATTATTACAGCTTTAATAGTAATATTGCACATGCATTTCCCAAACGGGACGTGACAGTCGAGTGTAAACGCTTTCCTACCTGTGCTGTTGCCATTAAATGAGTTGATGCAGGTGAAATAAACAGCGAGAGCCTGGAATGAAACCGAGAGACTACCCTTTCTGTGTGAATCCTGCCCCAGCCTGCCCATCCTGATACCCCGCTTACCCCTCACACACTCCAACAACAACCACAAACACACGTGTCCTGGTCTAGTCCTGTCCCTGTCTCGACTGATGCTGACAGAGTGAAGGATGTGTGTGTGTGTGTGTGTGTGTGTGTGTGTGTGTGTGTGTGTGTGTGTGTGTGTGTGTGTGTGTGTGT
>JAQQZR010000023.1:27570687-27580853 GCA_030068235.1 Notoglanidium macrostoma
CCCCTCTCTCCCCCGCTCTCTCTCCCCCTCTCTCTCCCTCTCCATGCATCTCTAACCTTGTAACACTACAGGCTGGTATATCCGATATGGGATGCTTCAAAGGGAGAAAAAAAAAATGTATCCTGCTAACGTTAGCAATAAAACGCTACCACACACTGTGCTATCTTCCATGCACGTTATGACCTACACTTTAACAGCCTATATACGGGGTTTGAGGGGGCATTCAATTGGCTGCAAATCTGCAACTTCACCACTAGAAAGCAGAAATCCTACATAGTGTAGTTTTAAGGGAAGCCTTTAAAGGAACATCACGACAGGAACACTGGGACGCATATAAGCAGACTCAGTAAATCTCAGCAAACAAGGTGAAAGCAACACAAGTCCTCCGTGGTCCAGACGGTGATGCTGAAGACACACAGCTCTGAGGGAGGAGCTAAAGAGATCATCTAATCTAACCAACTCTGCAGCCGAACTCAGACGTCAGGATTAAGTCCACATTTGAGACAGGGAGAACAACTCCACACAACGACAATTACTTCTCAGAAAGTGTTACTGAGTGAGAGAACGAAGCCATGGCTAACTGTATATGTTCAAAAGTCCAGTAAGTAAGACCTCTGACTCAACACACAGAGTGTTGGTTATCTGTGAACAAGAGATTGCTTTGCTTGTTGCCATGACTGAAACATCTTTCTTTTACTATAAACTTGCTGGTAAATATTATTTAGAAATAATAATAATAATAATAATAATAATAATAATAATAATAATGTATCCCTCAGTGGTGTGAAACTGGTCAGAAGGTGTTGATTAATTTTCTCTGACAGTAAAGCAGCTGCATATCACAGGTTTATATTAATACAATATCGTTACTATGGCAACAGGGACTTGCACAGTGGATGCTCCACATAAACAGATAGAAAATGTGTAATTGTTGATATGGTGAAGTTTTCTTAAAGTAATGAGATGTTTATTTTACATGAATGGAAATAGTCTCCAGCGTTAGAGGAACAGCTGGAACTTTCCGACATCTTCAGGACAGAGGAGTTTACACTTCTTTGCGGTTAACATGACAAACTGCATTTTTCTGACAGAAAATAGAGAGGCTGGTGAGGGAACGACTGTTTATAGCTGCTATAACGTAGGTGAGAACAGGAGCATGCTGTTTGCTTATTATTTATATCACAGCTTACTGAGATGTCTGGAGCTGAAGAAGCAGTGAGAGCCTTTCACTTCTCATTCCCATTATATCCTCCTCAACATGACCAATGTTTTCTCAAGAATTTAATCAGCTCAAACAAAAAAATCGTATGGACCTTTAGGATTAAAACGGACCTTTAGGATTACACACCGCAGTTATAAGGCACGGCCATGTTCTCCACACCCAGTAAAAAGCTCTCTAATAACATATCCTAATATAAACTGTCCAAACGGGCACCACAAGCTAGTCTAATCCACACAACTATCCAGAAACACTAGAACACAGAACCACCGTGGATTAGCTACCTCTCCAAACTACCGTAAGCCCTGCTCGAGTAGCTTCGGGTCGTCTTAGCTGAGCATAACAGCTTCAGTGCATCTTCTCGATAGATAGGGTACATGAGACTGCAAGGGTCACACACACACACACACACACACACACACACCAGAACAGCATCAGCTTCCTCTAATTACACAAATGAAGGGTGGGAATAAAGATATTTTTTACATTTTTGGTAATAAAAGTGGGTTGTATAGCATTGACTCCCATAGAAAAGTATGCACTATTGATAAATTGATAACCTATTTTTTTTTTATTCCAAAAATGTAAAAAAATATATGGCATAAAGTGAAAAAACCTAATTCCCATGAGAAGTTATTAAGTGTAAGGTTGTGGGCGGGCTCAGTGGGCAGACGATCATCTTTAGCTTTCCATTACGAATTCATATGTATAAAATCCAACGTTGCTTTCCATTTGTACAATTTATTCTCCAAATTATATCAAAAATGTGTAAAACTGAGCTCATAAAATAAAAACAATGCTGCTATCCATCCTGTCAGAGAGGCGACTCTCTGCTTAAATGTACCTGTGGTCCTGGAAAGGCGTATCGATGGTGTGATATCTGGTTCGGACTCGATGAGGGTGAGTGACTGAGTTTCTATGGTCGCAGGGAAAAAGAGAACAGATGACCAGAGTGAAGAGAAAACTCAGAACAGAGACAGAGAGATCTGGAGAAAAGACAGACTGATGAATGAAGCAAAGAATGGAGAAAGAGATGTCACATGACCGCAGCAGACTAAACCCTTTAGGCGTTTTCTTATAGATAAACATTTATAGGTAGTGTATACAGCAGCATCCTCTTGTTGTTGGTACATTTCCGTTCCCCAGAGTATAAAGTACATTTACGCCCCCAGGTGGTCTTTAAGCTCCAGTTACAAACTTTAAATGAGTTTTAAGATTAAAGAAAAAGATAGACGACGTAATTAAGAGCTCTTCCATACTCTCCTATACATCCTCTAATACTTTATTTTATTCATCTTTACTAACGGCTCTGTTGACTGAATTATGTGCCCTCAAACTTCTTTCCACATCCAAGCACATCCTCTCATCCTTAGCTGATGCAGGTTTCATTTTTCTGCACTGAAATGTGGAGTTATAGGTTAGATCGTGGTGGATGGTACGACTGTACCAGCCTATACTCACTAAACATGTGACCTGTTACATCACAGCGCCAAAACCCTACAATCCTACAGTCTTGATTTCCTGTTTCTAGTCCCTACATCGTGCAGGTGTGGACGAAACACACATGCATGTGGACACCTGACCATTACACACATATGTGCTTGTACTCCAAACTGTTGCCACAAAGTTAGAAGCGCACAAAAGGCTTGAAGATATTCGCATGCTTTAACATTAACATTAGGCCTTCTCTGGTACTAAGAGGCCCAAACGGACCTTCTTGAAGTAGAAAACATTCCTGTTCTTTGAAGGATGAAAAAGATGGAGATCAACTTGGCAGTCAGAGTTCAAAACCTGCCCTAAAGCTATTATAATGTGTAAAGCTGTTAATAATCCACTAAACAAGGCAAGGGTTCGATAATAAAGCAGTCAGCATGGAACAATGGCTCAGAACCAACAGATACAAAAACAAATGGCAAGACTTCACAAGTTAATTAACTCTGAAATGTCTGGCAGAGGCAGCGCTAGCATTCTCGACCTCGACTGACGGGGAACAGGATGTTTTCTGAGCTTTCGCTGATCCATTTTCCTCACACTGTTTGTCCGTGATGTTTGACATGACTGCTGAGACCCTTCCTCTTGAAACATGAAATCATTTTCCAGGTTGTGTGGCTGCAGTTTGGGCTCCCACTATGTGCCCTGTTACCCTGACTATCATGGTGCTAACTGTCAGATTGTTATTATAGCTGGCATTTAATGATAATTAACCCAAATAAACTCCCCAAAGTAGATGTAGCTCTAGTTTAGTCACGCCTCCTTTCTCATTTAGTGTTCCTGTTATTTTGTCCCCCTCCTGTGGTAGTTCTTAGTGAATAGCTCATAGGGTGCCAAAACAAATGATATCTAAAAGCTTCCTGAAAACATACCTATCAGGGGAATATCGGTCTTCTGAGGGTCGATGTCGAGGCCCGTAATGCGCCGGTCCTCTCACGCCGTGATCTAAACTCCGACTGTGACACAGAGACAGAAGATACATGAGGCTAGATGTGTGTTAATGCGCTTAATTGTTTTTATCTGGACTGTGTGAGGAAGGGCTCTCTACCTGTGAGGAGGAGGAACGCTGGGAGAACGAGAGCGATTACGCATCACGTCCGATCGAGAGCGATGATTAGACGACATGACCTGCTCGGGAACGGACAGAGTGGAGCTCTGGAACTCTCTGCCATTGTGTCGGTAATCTAAGGAAATTTTATTCATTACTGAATTATACCGGTCCTAAAATATACAGCTCCAATGATCAACAACAAATAACAAGCAAAAGATGGGTCAACAAGGGCGGGGTTTAATTTACATCAGCTAAATCACAAATGAGGCTAGATCACGTTTGAACACCTCTCGCTTCAGCATGAAGGAGCGCGCAAGTGCTTCATATTAATGCTAATATCAAGATTATTTATCAATTATTCATTCATCCTCGCAACTAGCAACATAACACGGGACCTGACACGCCCGCACACAGCCTTTTAAAAAGAGTTTTAAGGAAAAAGAAAGAGAGAAGAGAGGGAAAGTCCAGGAGGAAGAGACAGGAAGAAAAACTGAGAGAAAGAGTCGGTACCTGATACGACACCAATCCCGTCCTCGCAGTCGTAGTCGGAAAACTCGCTGTCACTGATTCGCTGTGATCCTGCCAGCGGAGAGATAAAGGG
This sequence comes from Notoglanidium macrostoma, assembly GCA_030068235.1. Classification (NCBI taxonomy): domain Eukaryota; kingdom Metazoa; phylum Chordata; class Actinopteri; order Siluriformes; family Auchenoglanididae; genus Notoglanidium; species Notoglanidium macrostoma. The sequence continues at coordinate 27,575,050 of JAQQZR010000023.1, forward strand.
ATAGAGAGAGAGAGATAAAGGGATCGAGAGAGAGAGATAAAGGGATAGAGAGAGAGAGATAAAGGGATCGAGAGAGAGAGTGAGGTGAAAGACTGGAGGAACACATTATGTCCAGTGTAACTAAGCTAAATATGTCTGAAGTCAGTGTAATCAGCTGAATACACTGCACACGCACAGTATTTATTTATATTCATTTTTGTTTTTCATTTTTATGTTAGTATTAAATCATTAGGAACTTAATTTTGGCAATATGTTAAATATGTTTACACAGCAGACTAACACATAAAGTCAGTTCAACATGTAAGAACAAAACCATAAGCTGATGGGGGTTTTGTCATTTTTGTGTAAAAACCTGACCAACATTAAATATTGAATTTATGGTGCAAAACAAAAGGCTAATATTGTTTTATTCGGTAAAAGATTAAAGAGTCAACAAAAGTTTTCATTCGAACCGGATTCACCGATACGCCTCAATTCAAAAGCATCAACAGCAACATGCATAAACATGCATCAGCCTGCTACTTGTTATTAAAGGACTCATAAAACTCAGCAAGGAGGTGGATGAATCTTTCCAACCAGAATTTTACAGACTCGAGTCGTAAAACTGTCTACAATTTCTGAAAATAATTCCAGCTCTGAGTGAATGGCGCCCTCTAGTGCTGACAGTGTCGCTTGAAAACAGGATGATGCTCATGAATGCATTTCTTTTTTTCTTTCTGGAAAACGTTTTATAAAACAACTTATTGCTACTAAATCACCATGAATTCCACTGATACCAATAACTCAGTACAGCTTTAATATCGGCTGATAAAATCAACAATACAATCCGTGTAATATATTGATCAGGTCTTAAATATGCTCATACAGCAAATATCATCAAGCAATATCATGGAAAGTGCATCAGGCTTGGGGAGTATTTGCTGGTAACACACACACACACACACACACACACACACACACACACACACACCCCTATATAGGCAAGTGACATTATAAGCTGTATGAGGGAAGAGCAGCTGTACTCTACAAAGCCTGTGTTAGTATTAACACACACACACACACACACACACACAGCAAGCTGTAGTAAACCAGAGCGAGCTGCTGGAGAAGATGGTTGAGAGAGAGAGGTGGAAAGAGTGAAGGAGGAAACTGAGAAAGAGAGAAGGAGAGAATGGTTGAGGACGGATCACATGCGAGCGGAACTCAGTAACAGTGTTTGCGTTACCTGGGCCGTGATAATACGAGCCTTTATCTGCAATTGAGTCAGTGTGGTCATAAAGAATGTTTTAAAGGAAATAAAACACAAAAACATGCATTAGCAAAAACAATCACCACTGCAGTGAAAAAGAAATCAGAACTACATTTAAAGCTCTAGACACATAACGGTAGGTCACGTCAGTGGAATCTATAAGCGTGTATATAGTGAGTATCCCGCTAGGTGAGAATGGTTTTGTGTGTGTGCGTGTGTGTGTGTGTGTGTGTGTGTGTGCGTACTCTGTAGTCTCCGTGTCGGACTCTCTCCCTGAATGAAGCGTCTCTGCGTGTACGGTGAAGGGTTGGGCAGTGGCATGGAGGAAACGTCATGCGTTTGGAGTTTATACCAGTGAGGCTGATCATCCAGCAGGGCTGTCTCCAGCTCTATTAAAATCTACACACACACAAGCATTCAGCCCATGTGTCTCGTCACTGTTTAGATTTCAGATCAAGCCCACTCTTTACCCTACCCTCCGACAGTACATTTCTAACTTACCCTTATACCCTTACACTCTCCTTATAGCTCTCTTACCATCGTCATATCAAACATCATCATACTGAAGCTTTATACCCTACTCCTGTTACCATACCCTGAAGTGTACCCTCATACTGTACTCTCATACCCCACCCTCACAGCATATCTATACCATACCCTCGTACAGTATCCTCATACGGTCCCATACTGTCTATTCCACACCCTCATACCCTTCCATCATTCTGTACTATTGTTCTGGAGCTTCCTACCTTACCTTCACAATCTAATACTGTACCCTTATACCCTATGCTCAGTACCCTAATACTGCACCGCCATACTGCACCCTCATACCCTTATACTTTAATGTTCTACCATTTCCCCATAGCTTAGCCTTATACAGTGCCCTCATGCCCTACCTTTATACCCTTCCCCAAGACCTTACCCTCATCCCCAACTCTATTCTCAATTCTATATCACTACCTCATACTAAACCCTTACACCCTACTCACCTCTCCAAGGAACTCGCTCTCCTCCTCTCGAACCCGTGCCTGGTCCCATAGTGTGATCTCCAGCATTCGCTCCCTGAACTCACGCCTGTGCACAGGCGAGTACATGAACGTCTGGCTCCACTTAGGTTCTAGCGACTTCTTCACTGTTTTCGTTCTTCGCTTGCTTTTATCACTGAACAGAAAGTAAGGATCGAGTTTAACATCCTAACATCCATTTCTCTTGATTTCTCCAGTTATATAAGGATTAAAAATGCTTTCAACTGGCCCACTTTTAATATTAACCACTGAGATAAAGAGAAGATCTAATTGGTATTTTAGCATAAATGTTACAGTTATAATGCTACAAATTCCAGGAACAGGAGCTCAGAAACTCTGCACCTTCTGTCAGGGAGGAAGTATATTTTGACGTAGGGGTTCCTGGGACGGCCGTCCTCTCGAGCAGGCAGGTCTTTGGCGCCCAAAATGGTGACGATGAGTTGGTGTCCCACTTTGTCGTACCACAGCTTAACCTTTAAGGAGAGCGGAGGTGAATTAGCATGTCTTTGATTGGAGGCAGGACTTGCTCACCTCCCAGATAAGGCACCACATGCATACCATGGCTTTTAAAAGAAGTTACGGATCCTAAATACACACGCTGAGCTATTTCACTATGCGTTTATCACTGTTTATTATCCTAGAAGCATGAACTAGAACGTAATGCAGGTGGAGATGTTAATTCTAACGCTACCTGGATGTACTAAGATTTAAAAATATGTTTCCTAGATCACTGAACCAGAAAGTAAGACAGTGCATGTATAATGTGTTACAGGATTTAGCAGACTAACGACTGAAAATTACACGAGATTTCTCCAGCTACGCCTACGTTCCCCAGTTATGTTCCTTGAGTCACCTTGAACTGCACATTGTACTATTAATCTATCAAGAATACAACAGATGCGTCAGAACAGAAAGGTCCAGAACTTCAGCCATTTCTTCAGCTAGTGATAAACAGTAAGTATATCTGTAGGAGCCATTTTGCTTTCTTGATGTAAACACATAATTGGTCCATTAGGTGTCGTCACACTTTGTTATGGATTCACGGGTTATAAGGAGGAACCTTCATGCACGTGCAGGTGTTGCCCGACCATGGGGAGCAGATAGCGTTTTTTGACCTCTATGCAGCAGGCCACATTAAGTCGTCTAGTGATACTTGTGTACTTAGGCAATGTCGGATTTGTTTGTGAATGTTTGGACATTATGTGGACAATTGGAACATCTTGGTGAGCAAAAAAAACAAAAGTTAAACCATAATGATATAAACAAGTTTGAACTTACATTAGTATATTTCATCACTAGCCGAGTTTATAGCCCTGATTTTTTGTTCCGCCCCCTAGTGGAAATGAGTCTACCTCTTTTTTTAAATTATTTCAACTCAATTATGGACCACAAGACAGTATTAATTTTGTCAAAAAAACACAGATTCTAAATTAATTTAGTGGACTGGATTAGAAACTCTTTCAGGCCGAACCCATCCCACGCGCCATAAGTTTAACGTCCCTGCTTTAATCAATCGAGGTAAAAATACATCTCTACTTGCAGGTCGGTTCGGAATGCTGTGCTTCTTACACTGGTATGAGGAATGCTTATGGAGGCGTGGCTTTGGAGGGAATGCACAAATAGAATTTTGAGTCATGAAACAACTTCCTTCAGCTAACTTCCACCAAAATCCCTGAAAATGCCTGCAATGGAGCAGTAGTGTGATTTATTAAAAATAAATAAAAAAATAGCAAAGTGTGCAGTACATGGGGACTCAAGGCACAGAACTGGAAAACAGTGAGCTAGCAAAATATTCCAGTGATGCATTTCATAAATCACTCTAACACCGAGAGACACTTTCAAAGCCTGACAATCCAACTAAAAGGCATAAAAACAAGACTGCCAAAAGGAAAGTCCCATAATAAAAGAGAACTTGAAAAAAAACAACAAAATGCTTGAATAGGGTGCATGATAAATCCTGTTTTTTTGGATCCGACATTTGGAAAGAGCTTTGAAAGTCTTAATAATCCACTCATGCTTTATGCTCACTGTGAGTAAACTACAGCCTTACAGCTACAGAAAGAAAAAAAGAATTTTAAAGAAGGGGCAAAAACCAGAAGACCACTACAAAGTGTCTGAAGTTGAGCGAACATCTGTGACGCATTTGGATTCGAGAAATTGTAAGGCTTCACAGAATTTGCCCATCCTTTGTGACAAATCGCTAATGAAACATGGCTCTATAAATCTATAAAGCGAACACTGCTCTAAAAATAGTCCAGAACTAATGCATGCAGCAAAGCAAGAGAATGCATTCTGTACAAACTAGAGCAATCCAGGCTGCTTCAAAGGTTAAAAAAAGAGTCAAGGGAGAGGAAATCCAGTGCAAACAAATTGTACCATTTGATTTCTCTACTGATTTGACAACCCAATCAAATCAAAACAAATTCTTCTTCCATGTGAGCAACTTTTGACAGTAATATCAAGAATTTCAAAGACCACACATAATCAAATGAATGTGCTCATTTAGTGAAACAGGCTGCATTTGTGTTTGCATGTAGAAGTCTTAAAATGGTGATTTTAAATTAAATAACATTGTTGATATAAAAGAGATGCTTTATTTCTCTTGGTACAATTTGTTCATTTCATCTTTGGGCTCTGGAGCAACAGCCAGGTCTTCATTGGAAAATGCAATTTCATGTTGAAAAATGGGACTTTACAGCAATCTTCTCATTGCAACGTGGAAAACTGAGATTTCTCTTATATTAAAATAGAATGCTATTTCAATACAATATAAAGTGTGTGCCCTTTGAGGGGCATTTCAGAAATCTGATACAGGTTATTTTCTGGATTATGAGTTGCACTGCAGTCAATGATAAAAGTTCAATGGTTAATATTTAACATGCACTGAATCTAGGCTTTGCCTTAATAACTTACTGAAGTGTGTGAAGGTTGGCTTGAATTTTTAGATTTATGTACTATAGAATAAAGCTAAATTTATAATATACATTCAATTGTATGTCACAGAACTGCCAGCCTAGAAAATACAGTAGTATCTTATAGTCCTCAAAATATAGTAGTATCTAACAGTCTTGAAATAAGGTAGCATTTCATATTACTGAAAATGCGGTAGTGTGTTACATTCCTGAAAATAAGGCAGTATCTTATAGCTCTGGAAATAAGTCAGAATATCATAGTGAATAAAATTCATTAGAACCTTATAGTCCTGGAAATAAGGTAGTATCTTATAGATCTAGGGATATGGTAGAACCTTATTTTCCTGAGAACAGGGTAGACACTTATAGTCCTGAGAATAGGGTAGAACCTTATAGTCCTGAGAATAGGGTAGAAACTTATACTCTTGAAAATGGGGTAGAACCTTATAGTTCTGAGAATAAGGCAGAAACTTATAGTCCTGAGAATAAGGTAGAACCTTATAGTCTTGAGAACAGGGCAGAACATTATAGTCCTGAGAACAGGGTAGAACCTTATAGTCCTGAGAATAGGGTAGAAACTTATACTCTTGAAAATGGGGTAGAACCTTATAGTTCTGA
>JAQQZR010000023.1:27630933-27641532 GCA_030068235.1 Notoglanidium macrostoma
GTATACATATATGCAGGTTATAAATACAAAGACAGACTTTTCAGAAACTTTTGCAGCAACTCGAGACCTTTAGGTACATTTCAACCAAAAGAACCAGGGCTGATTTTAAATCCTGCTCCAGAACTGGAATTTTGTTACGTTTGAATGGTGACTAGAACTTGGAAATACTCATTGTCATTCAAACAGCCAACAAAGTCGAGTTATTTACGATTTCGAATTCTGGTGATATACCAGGTTAGGACACGTGGCATTTATTCTGTGTTGAAAGGTTCATATGCTGCAGGTATTCAGACCTCAGGCGTAACTACAGACTTTATCACTATTCAGACAGTTAGACAGGAGTTGTGTGTGTGTGTGTGTGTGGGGGGGGGGGGGGGGGGTTAAAACCACTGGTGCTGCCATCTTTACATCCCTCTTACACACTGTACTATATGCAGTGTTCATCCTTTGACTTTCTATGCAGTGAAAATGAACACTCTTTTCAGCAGATTCCATCACGTATCTGTGCTGTTTAGCTGCTGATGAGCCTTATTATCATCCATTACCATGCGATGTTTGGTCTGATTTGCAATCAGGGCCGTGAGAAAGCAGCCTGTATGTAGGTGAGTCTCAGTTATACGCATTTCTACCATTTTGCCCCCTGACCCCCCCTCTCTTACCCCTCCCTCTCCAAGCATGTATTAGAGCGTGCGGTGGCCATCAGGAGCCCAAGTACTTCCAAGTACTTACATTTGCACTCCCTTGCTTTTTCTGTGCTAAATAATAAGTATGATCCTCCATTTGTCCAAATTTGGCTTCTCAAACTTGTTATCCAGCTCCAGCAAACACTGATTCCTCTTCTTCCCTCTGTCTTCCTTTCTTCTTCTTTGTCATCCTTCTGGATTCATGCTGTCACTAGTAAAACCGTGAAACGTGGAAGGCTTATCCTAGGCTAGAGGTTTGTTCGCTCTGGGCTACTGTAGCGGCGCAGCATGGCAGCTCCGTAGAGGCTCATTCTAAACTTACAGAAACACAACGATTCATAGTTACAGCTAATTATACGCTAATTATATGCTATTCAATGAAAATTATGAATTTCATAAGTATATTGTGGAATATATACTCTGATTCTGCTAATAGTTGCCCTCAAACATACATAGTGGACCTTTAAAAACATAAAATGCAAAATAAACGTACATGCTGGATCAAGTGCTATTATATGCACTCCTGACTAATGAATGTGTAAGAAATATTGTCAAAGCCATCCAGAATTTGCAGTGATTAATGTGTTCATTACAGTTTTCATCGTACTGCTTTTTTTTTCATTTTTCACATGTTAGGTTTAATAGCAAAGAGTCTGCAGTTTCTATCCCAGAATCTTTTACATTTTAAAGGTCAGCTCTTGTGGTTTTATATGGTGCTTTAGACACTATTGAAAGCCCATCTTGGACCCTTCTACTCAAGAAACATCTGGCAACCTCAGAGGCATGAAATACACACAGGTGGTTTTAAAAATCTGAATGTGGAGCCAAGAAACTTTGGACCTGAGGACATTTCCCTCTGTAAATACTGATCTAACTTTTGGAGTTATATATTAACAAGCAAATTCTGATATTTTTTCATAACTAATATGTGACACACAGTGTTAACCTTCTGGATGCCAAGTCTCAAATATGCTTAATTTATTTTATTATATGTTAATAATAATAATTATTATTATTGTTATTATTATTATTATTATTATTATTATTATTCATAAATGTTCCCCAGATGTGCTGATAGTTACAGATTAAACTGTTGTTCGTCCTTGATCAAGAAAGTTCTTCCTGCTCTGCTGTCTGGCGATGAATCATCTTTCTATAATGTTCAGGCCTGTTATTGTTCTCCTGTTGTTTATCTCTGCTTTGCAGAATAGATTTATTCAGACAACCGTCCCTGCATGAAGTGGCTCTTCCAAGGTTTCATGCGCGTTTCTTTTATTGGGAAGTTTTTTTCCTCTCTGTCGTCATGACTGCTGTAAGTCTGGCGAAGGGAGACGGGATCATTAAATCAATCTGTCCAAAATGAAAATGAAAACGGTGTCACTGTTTGTCTTTATATATGCAAGACAGTATTTAAAATAAACTCTTTACTTAACCTTGAATCTGGAGTCACCTGTCTGAGAAATCTGAGGTTTTTAATGGACTGTTAAGCTGAGAGAAGTGCATGAGGTCTGAGTTTGATGGACTGAATATATTTGTTGATGTGCACTTAATGTGTCGTCCAATTTACAAAGCAGCCAAGACAGGAATGAACTTCCCTGCAGTGCTGTGCCGCTGGATGAAGAAGCTGAATTGTCTTTACTCGCTTCTTGTGACTTAATGCAATCAGAATGAATTGGATGTCGTTGTTTCCGGCGCTATTCCAGTATGGTGAGGATTTTACAGTACAGCTAGGCCAAGCTGTTTGTTTCATGCCTCAAAGATCTGATTATTCTGGTCGGGGTGGAGAGAGTTAATGACGTCCTTCTCGTCTAAGCTCTGAGTCTGGTGGTGCTTTGGCTCCGTCTTCGTGTTAACATTCAGTTCAATTCAATACTATTAACATAGCAAAGAAGCTTTATAGAAATCTGGGTATAGATTTCTCTAATAAACACACCAGACGGGACGGTAGCGGCAAGGCCAAACTCCCTGAGACGACCAGGAGGAAACTTTGAGAAAAACATACTCAAAAGGGGGAAGCCATGCTTTAATGTCTGTTGCTGTTTGACTTGTGTAATCAAGCCCCATGCACTGGTGGAGGTTATTAAGATTCTGGCTTTATAATACTTCAACGATTTAGCCAGACTCATGTCAAAACCTTTAGTGTCCAATTAATTAAAACAACACAAAAAATACTCTAAAGAAACACACTTTCAGACGCTGAAAACGTCTCGTGTAAGAGAGGAAATTGTGTTTGTACAACATGCCTAACACCCGATATTGACTCAAATATAGATTGGTGTCCCTGCTGCTTTCAGGCAATAACACCACCCTGGTTTAGACTCATAACACTGAAGAATGATGTAAACAAACCCCAACCAAATTCCTCTCCAACTCAATTACGCAGCATTCTCTCTCACACGCTTCAGCAGAAGCAGGCTGTTAGGAAGGACGACTGCAGAGGACAGGATCAGGGAGGGGAGAAGTGTAATTCAGAGAACATTTGGCTCTGTTTCTTCATCTAGATTGCACTCTCTCTCGGTCTGTGATCATAGACAGCACTGGGTAAGTATTATAGCGCCAGCTACAAGAGAGAGCATTCAGACATGTAAACGTCAGCTCTGCGTGCTGGGGTAAATATTTAGCTTCATTAGCTTGATTCTGTAATTGGACAACTCAAGCGCAGTTACTGGGTTTGGTTTGTGGTTATGGTGTTAGCGTTGATGCCCATGTCACCATAGCTAATAGGTTAAACACTGTAGCTGATGCTCAGTGATGGTCGTTATGACTCGTGCGTCTGCATTAATGTGTTTAAGTCATCTGTGGGAGTGGATTAATGCTGATTCAATGGACCGAGTGGATTTCTGTCATGTTCATATGTCTAGTTGTGCTGCTGTGTGGTTCAATTAATTCGCAAATCCTTTTTTTACAGAACTGTAATAATGGTTTTCATTCTTTCCAGTTCATGTTTTTCTTTCTATTTCCTTCCAGTTATAAAAGAAAAATAAGTTGAGTATACTACAAATTTAACTCAAATATACTAATTCCAAATTGAACCATTTTAGGAGGTGATGGGCCCTTAATTAGGCCCTATTAAATAATAAGAAGCCCTTCTTCAAAGAGTAAAACATGTACCAAGACAATTCAGCTAAATGTTAAACACCTGGCAGGTTCTAGGAATTAGAAACTAAATAATGACCAAAGGTTTACAGTTTGTTCATTTTTAATAAAACATAAAGGGTTTATCAGAAAAGGGTTCTTGGAGAACGCCGCTGAAAGGTTCTATTTAGAACCTTTAAAGAGTCCAGAAACTGTTCAGTCCCCAGTTAGTCTGGAGAAAGTCAGTAACTTGATGTGCACTTTAATGATATTATAAGTCCATAAGGAATAAATCACTTGTGTGTGTTGTTATTGGAATATAATCAACAACAGGGTGATGTAATGTGGCACAATGTGAAACAGAGTTACTCTTACCACCCTGAAGTTGATTACTTTCCTATAACAGCATGTCCTGAAGTGTTTTATACCTCCTACACCACATCACAAACAATTACTGTTTATTAAAGAATATGTTTATCAGTTTATAGATATATTTAATGCTGTAGAACTTCTGTAATGCAAGTTAGGTCCTGTTCTTACTTATATTATAGCAGCTATAAACGCTCATTCCCTCACCAGCCTCTCTTTATTTCTCTGTTCAGAAGTTGAAAAGACAAAAAAAAGCAGCGTATTATAACATATTTGAACAAGCACATTAACATAAACCTGCGCTACCGTCAAAGCTGCTGTTATAGACAATTAATCAACACCTTCTGACCAATCAGGATCCAGAACTCACAGTACTGTGATGTAAATATATGGAATGCACTTACATTACACAGTACACTTTAAAAACATTCGAAAGTTCACTACAAGTTCGTAACTATTCAGTGTTTCCTGGCAGTCTGGCAGTCTAGACCTCAGCTGCGATTCAGACACACACTTCACTCTGCTGTGTGTTTCTTACAGCGTTTTTTTATTTAAACTAGATGATAATGCATTCAAGCCTGAAATTGTTTTTCATGTCTATGTTTCTTTCCCTGCACTTTAGATTAGAGTCTGTCTCGCCTGATAGAGCACAATATCAAATCCTTCACACGCAGTGTTGGAGCTGCAGGTGATTCAGTCACAACAGTTTCATCTGAAATCATCAGCTTCAGGTCAACCGAATCTGAGAGCAGAGCATCATCCCTTTACTCGGGGTCATGTCGGAGAAACGAGAGGTCTTCATGTGTGTGGTTCTGCAGGTCTGAACAGTTTCTCCAGCAAAATAAATTCTCAGTAAATATCTTCCTCAATAAATGCATGTCCTCTGTTATAAATATGTAGTATGATGTTTTTCCCAAGCTGCTTGTTTTTTAACTTTAACTCTCTAATAACAGTTGTACATTTTTTTAATTTCTAGTTGTAGTTCTACAGTTTTGTTTTCCTTTTTCCAATAAACCCAGGTCTTTCTAATTGCTTAAAATGTCCTGTTATTGTTTAGGGCTTTTTTTGTGTGTATTTGCTGTTTTGTAGTTTCCCAGTTCCTTGTAATTTCTAGTTCTCTAGTTCCAGTTGTTTGTAGTTCCTTCTTGGTTACCTAGTTCTGTTTGTGTTGCTTTGGGTTTGTTTTTGTTCCCCATTTCCTTCTATTTTCTACCTCTGTGATTTCTAGGTGTGTAATTGTTTCTGTGTGTGTGTGTGTGTGTGTGTGTGTGTGTGTGTGTGTGCGTGTGTGTGTGTGTATGCCTGGTGAGAGCATGCGGATACTGCATTTCTCCCAGAGTCGTGTGTTCTGCTTCCTCACGCTGTATTTGAAAGTCTCTCAGGAAGCTGTTATCTGAAATCAGAGGGGTTTTACTCCCAGAGTTTTCTCCATCTGCACTGCAGCAGCAATATGAACACGATGGAGCTGAAAGTTTGCGTCATACTGAATCCCAATGAAGTGAGGCATCTGATACAGCATTCATATCAGGGCAGCGCGATGAGCAGAATTTGATGAAAACACATTTAAAAGCTGCAGCTGCTGATCCAGTTCACCTTAAACTTAACCATTTTACTGTGAGTTCAAATGGAGTTTGTGAGTCGCTGCTGTCCACATGGCATAGCAAACACACGATAAGTCAAATTGTTGCTAGGCAACTATATGGAAGCAGAGCATAAGCTAGCGCGTGGCTTTACAATTAAGTCATACAGACGGTAAAAATGAGACAGAAACATCCATAACAACAACATGTACCTCAGCTGTGTCTGTGAACGTCTAAGAAAATACTCAGAATAGCTAAAATTACACTTAGCATCAACTGACTTCATGTCCATAGATTCAGCCACACTGGGAAACATTAATCTTCACAATTCATTGACGTTAAGTGGATAAAGTTGTGAGAACACTGTTGCTTAGCAACTATATGGAAACACTGTGTAAGCTAGCTAATGATTGAAACAGACAGCTTAGCTAGCTAGCAGGTAACGGAGTCTTTAAAATGAAGTCAAAGTATAAATCAGACGAAAATATCAGAAACAGCAACATTTACCTCAGATGTGTGGGAAAATTCTTAAGAAAAGACTCAGAGCAGCTAAAATTATACTGTAATTACTCTTAACATCAAGCGCTAGCGTAACTTCCATGCACGCAGGGACAGAGGAATATTAGCCTAATTGTGCCACAGTTCATATGTCATGTAAACACTGGAGTCGGTGTTGAACTCCAGTTAAAAAGAGCATCTGACACTGTAAAGTTGGAGCCGTCGAAAAATTGCTGCAGGCACAATGACTCAAATAACCGGAGGAACAGAAAATCCTTCTCAACCTGTTCTCACGTCTTCTTCTCCTTCATACAGGGACAAGGCGTTAAATCTGCTGTTCTGGATTTCAAATAAGTGATGATTTAATAAGATGATAAGATGATCTCATTCCTGGTATTTTCTCTCTCACTGAAAATGTTGACAAGACAACCATCCCTTTCTTTCAGTTTAATTCCTTTATTCATCAGCTTGATAATAAAAGATACAACACTGATATTTACAGACATCCACATAACAAAACAGCTTTTATAATTGAATGATGGCATTTGATGCGATTATGATGAACACGGGGTCTGTCCCAAATGCTAGAACCAACGCCAGCTAGTTCTTGCTAGAACGAGATTCGATATTGCAATAAATGTTAATAAAATATACGTAACTGCTGAGAGAAATGAATAAATAAAAGAGCCAAAAATCTTAGCCATTCTGCTAGCACTTTGTCAGCAAACCTGGGTATTGTGATGCGGACTGTGTATTGTGAAAATATCTTCAGGTATCATGATGTAATATTTGTATCACGTCCTCTTGTCAGGCAATGAGACGCCAGGTTTAACTGAGAAATGATGCGAGCGGCAAGCTTACAAATGTAACACTGAGATGATTGAACGACATGAGGCCTACTTTTTCTACTCGCTAATCGCTATCAGGACGCTAGCTAGCTAATAAATAGGCTACAGTAGCTTACAGAGCTAGCATAACGGAGCTAGCGTTAGTCTTCGTCTCAGCATGCTGATTTATAAGAGCTATTGCACTGATTAGCTAGATACTGCATGTAACATAATAATAAGAACGTTTCTGTCGAATCCCAGCATTGACACAGCCATGCTCTTTCCCTGAAACAGTGTGGCGTTAATGACTATTTTACAACACATCTAATAGTCAGACAGTCGTACAAAGATACATTCACAACGTCCACTTTTTCTTCGTAATAAAATATAAACATCAACACGTGGGCTAAGTTGTGTGCATCACCTGAAAAAAAAAATTCTTCAGTGTAAATGTACGAGACAAGTATCGACAGCTACGAGGATGGATATGGCATTCACCGGACACACCGGAAGTCAAACAAGAACTTTTATGCTGATGGAAAACTAAAATAAGTGGAAACACGTGACATAGCTTTAGCGTCAAATAAACGCCTAGACATCAAATGAAAGACTTTTGTTTAGAGTTTGTACGTATTTAACACGTATTCAGCGTAAATTCAGTGCAAATCTTTCAAATTAGCTGTACAAAACAGCTGTTAGCTATTGACATTATTAATATGCTAATATGGTTTGACGGCACATTGCGGTATAAATAATTATATAACAAATTTGTGCTAGCACCCCTGCTCCTACTGCTGTCAGGCGTCCAACCAAAACGCGCAATCCTGTCACGTTTAGCAACGTACAGATCATGAAAGGATTTTATTTAGTACGCTCGTCATCCCGCTACCAAATATTTGTCAAATTTGTACAACAGCTGAGATTTGTCCGATTGCCGTCTGCGGAGACGTCCAAGTCCCTACTGTTAACAGAGTATCCAGAATACAAGACGGAAGAAAATCTATATACGCTATGACATATTAAAGCACCTGATAGTATATCATTTATTGTCTGTTTTTAATGTATTCACATGCCAGAGTTAGAAGACTCACTGTACAAGCTGAGAAGATTCTCCACCACCAGCTTCTTGTGCCAAACGCTTCTGAAGACTTCTGTAGGACGTGTAGGAGTCGCAATACGTGTGTTTCAATCGCAATTTAAACTCGGCGAAGGTCCTTCTCATGAATATTGCATTTTAAATATCTTGAAAGATGAATGTGAAAGGTGCTTACCTCCTACTGATGTTGAAGCGCTTCTGATTTGTCTGGTGTTCAAAATTCCTCAAGAAACTCTGAGTACTAGCAGTTCCCTGGCTTTAATAGTGAAGTGCGCTGCAGCCCCTCGTGGGGATTTATTACTATTTTAAAGGGTGGGACAGATTTCTAGGCAGTTCCACATGCATTAAGCATTAAAAAATAAAAACATTAACAAGATCATTTCAGTAAATATTTTCAATATGATCATTACAGGACATTTTGCTTTTTCAGGAACACTAATGTTACATGCTCCATGCTTCAGCTAAGGAGTCACTTAAATCAACGACTTCATTTTGACTCACCTCTCAGACAGGAGCGTAGAAACACTAAATAGTTTTATTATAATGATTTTAAAAAGTTCAATAATAGTAATAGTTTTACAATTCACAATCTATGGAGGTTCCTAATAAAACTTTGGATTCATTACTTCCTGGGAATCGAACTGCCTGAGTCACTTAAAAGAGTCATGAAGAAAGAATGATTCCTTCTCAAATGACCTATTAAACACTATCTTATGCTCGAATCCTGGTCACCACGTTCCACATCAAACCTACTTTCACATCACGTACATTGATTCATTTCCATAAATTAAATAACAAGTGTTTCGGCCTCAAAATTGTTTGCTTGGAAACCAAAATGTAAATAAATTAAAATATCCAGTGTACTGATAACATTCTGATTATTTACATGAGCTAGCTAATGGTTAGCAAGCTGGAATGCTCGCTAGCTACATCTGTCACATTGTGCATACATCATTAGAACATACTAGCCTATTTGAATATAATTATTCTATGATACATTAACATAATACGAACATAGTCCATCATTCTCTGCCTTTGTTACATAAAAAAAGAAGTGACAAGTCAAAAATTCAGTGTTAATTAATAAAACTTTCCCATGCAGGTGTGGTACACCAACAGAACGCGTGAGTTTGCTGGTGTTTCCTGGATGATGTATTAACACCTCCACCTAACAGCATGATGAGTGAGATGTTTAACTTGTTAGACAGCTAACTAAAACGACCGTAAACGATAAACAAACTACACACAGATTTCTGCGTCTGGATTCAATTAGACCATCTCAGGACATTCCTCAGGCTGTAGCAGCAGATGATCTCCTTGAGCGTCTTGCGCATCTCCTGGCTCCTGAAGGCATAGATGAGTGGGTCGATGACGGAGTTGCACATGATCAGGATGAGGTACATGTTGAAGTGAGACATGAAACACATGCAGTACAGGTTCCTCGGGCAGGAGATCATGAGGATGAGGTGGAGGAAGAAGGGCGCCCAGCACACGATGAAGATCCCCAGCAGGATGGTGAGCGTGACGGCCGCCTTCATGTTAGTCCTCTGGTGGATGGAGTTGTATCCGGGCAGAGCGGCGATGCGCTTGACATGCGAGCGAGCCAGCATGAACATGTGCGTGTACAGTGAGGCCATGAGCGCCAGCATGATGAAGAACATGGACACCAGGCACACGATGACAAGCGTGCTGTCGGAGTAGATGATGAAGACGATGCCACACCCTGTGCAAAAGGTCCAAATCCCAGTGATGATGAGCGAAGCACGCTTCACTGTCATGATGTTGTGGTAGCGCAATGCATAAAAAGTGGTGACGTAGCGATCCACGGCGATGGCCAGGAGGCTGCACATGGACGCCACCACTGAGATGCAGATCATGGAGTCGAAGACGTTGTCTATTTGTCTGATGATGTGATCTTCTGCCACCAGCTGTTGATTGCTGAGCAGGTAGATGACGATGGTCTCCCACGCATTCGACACGCTCACCAACATGTCTGCCACCGCAAGACTACACACGAAGAAGTACATGGGTGAGTGCAGGTTCTTATTCTTCACTATGGCGCAGATGACCAGGATGTTCTCCAACAAGCTGATGATGCCCAGAATGAGGAAGACCTCAGGAGTGATGTTGAGCTGCTCACAGACTTTGGATTTCGTCCGAGTCGGTGGAGCTTCAGTGATGTTCTGGGAGTTGACCTCTCGGCTGGCGTTAACCATAAAGCTCCAGACAGAGGGGCTGACAGTGGTGGGCTTGGAGAAGTTCATCTTGGTGAAGTGATTTGGTATAAAGTTTCTGGAGCTTTCTGGGAGTCAGTGGCTTGGTGTATATCGCATCATTGCTCTGTGTATGAACAGAAGATGGAGATGGCAAAATTAGGCATAGCACCTCAAAAACATTATTCAATTCAATTCAATTCAATTTTATTTGTATAGCGCTTTTAACAACAGACATTGTCTCAAAGCAGCTTCACA
>JAQQZR010000023.1:27655655-27665655 GCA_030068235.1 Notoglanidium macrostoma
CACACACACACACACACACACACACACACACACACACACACACACACACACACACACACACACACACACAGCAGTGTTGCAACACCACACACACACCAGCAGGAGGCGCTGCAGTGCTCACACAGTCTACATATTACTGCTTAATACACACTTTCACTTCTCTCACGTTCCCTTTCACCTTTCCCTGTTTATCTCTTTTCTTTCACTTATTACTTACATTTTTCATCTTTTTCTTTCTCCCTGCTCTTATTTTTCTGTCCCTTCTCTTCCTCCTTTTTCATTCATTTATTTGTCTTCCTTCCTTTCCTTCTGTTCCTTCCTGTTTCTCCCCCTCTTTCCTTCCTATTTTTTCATTCACTGATTACTTTCTTCCTTCATTCTCATTCTTTTCTCTCGCTATTTGTTCTTTGCTTCCTCTCTGTCTCTCCTTCCTTTTCTACTGATTGTAATCCGTGGTGTTTAACACTGTTTATTTTACATTAAGGTGTAATGTGAGGTGTATCAGGGATGTGTGTGCGTGGTTACACTAGTTCGTAGGCGTCGGGTGTGGTCCCGATGAAGAAGCCGCCGGGGCGGAGCCTCTCGCAGGCGTTCCTCAGCATGGTGTCGGCCTGCTGCTCACTCTCGAAGGAGTAATGATACACAAACTGACAACTACACACATCAAACTGCAGCTCGGGGTCACTCAGCTTCTCACTCAGCAGCTCCTACACACACAGTTCTCATTTCAGAACGCTCCTTTAAAGTGTAAAGCATGTTAAGTGAATCTGTGATTTGAAACTTCCATACATAATGGTGTATGTGTGTTTGTGCGCGGGCGTGCGCGTGTGTGTTTGTGCGCGCATGCGTTTACCCTGGAACAGTCAGCAGTGATGAACTCAGCAGCGAAGATGCGGTCGTTGGGGTGACTCCTCTTCTTCATGTCAGCGTAACGCTGCTGACACTGTTCTACTGATACACCCGCAATGTCTAACACACACACACACACAATGTAGAAAGATTTTTGCAGTCAGATGTTAAGCTGCAATAGAACTTTTTTTATTCTAGTTTAAAGTGGATACAAGCAAAACTCAACAAACAAATATTGTAAATAAATTCTTAATATAAACATGTTTACGGATCAAGCACTGATAAAGTGAACGCTACAGGTACAGACGATCTGATTGGTCCGACTGCACTGCAGCGGTGTTCAGGTAGGTTTGGTGCGTCATGTTTTCCAGGCGTTGGTGTTAATAATAGTAGCTGAGTGCTTCACCTGCACACACCAGCCTGCTGATGCGTCCTTTCCTCCACTTCAGCAGATCTCCTCCTTTCCCACAGCCCAGATCCAGCACACACATGTCCCTTCTGTCACGCCGCACCATGTCCAGGATCTCGCCTGACACAAACACACACACAGAGAGAAACAGGTTCATAAATATTGAATTACTGTCACTGAATCATATTACAGGAAGTGTAGACAGCCAATCAGATCATGGCATTTGGGATTCTGAATCTTGGGGCCAAAAAAAGTGTGCAAAAAGATAGCAGATGATTAGTGGAGAAAGCCTCTGAGGCTGAGACTAGAGTGTGTGTGTATGTGTGTGTGTGTTACCGATCAAAACGCTCTTCAGCCAGTTGTTAAAATTGCGCATGTGAACGATTCGGCTCTTGTTGCGCTCCACCAGGCCGAGCTCCTGCAGAGTGTTGTAGTGTGTTGCCACCTTCTGACTGTGACCGTCCTCCGTGTCCTATACACACGCACGCACGCACGCACACACGCACACACGCACGCACGCTTAAAATCCAATTAATGAACCACCACACAAATATTAGCCACATGGCTGTGGTATTTCCATTGATTGAGGCGCCAATACTTTCTACAGCAAAACAGTCAGTATTTGTACACCTAGGAAGTCAGCTATATGTATAACGAGATGTTAAAATGGAGGATTGGAGTAGGTGAAGATGCACTGGATCATTCCGTCCACAGATGATCGGTGAGACGTTACCAGCTTTTTATTAGGAGACTCGTGCTCATCCTCATCCTCATCGTGCCTCCTCTTCAGTGGGCGCTGATCCCGAAGCGTCCCGTTTCCACCACCTGCTGAGCTTAATCCTGAAAAACACACAAAACAGCAAACTTTGTTACAAAGCGTTTAACAGAAACAGATTTGCCAGTGGAAAAGAAGGAAGAAATGAAAGTGAAAGTATAAAATGCACCTAAAAATTAAAGTCCCATTTCCCCCCCAAACATTATTCATAGTTTATTCATGTTTTAAATAATCTACTACATTTTGAATAAACGTCAACCCCCAAGTATACTTTTCTTCAATGGCTGCAAGTGGACTTTTGTATATAAAATTTAAATCATGAAAATTAAATTACATTCAAATGAGCAGTTTTTTCCCCACTAATAACCAATTATACATATTGTATTAAACGGCATTTAATTAAATAGGATAACTGGACAATTTTGAAATCAACTATTGCTCAGTACACGGCTGCTCGTGTTTGAATAAATCTCATTTAAATACCAGTCCCTAAAGTGTAAACATCACACACAACCTCAAAACCTGCATTTAAATACAGAGTAATGGAGTAACATTACCTCACTGAACATTTGCAATAGCTGTATTCCAAATACATCAGTCGTCCCTACTTACCCGTGCTACATACTACGTTTAATTACACGCGACAGCACACTATCTAGTCCACTAGGCCTCCATTTGAAATACGGTCACCTCCTGACTGCAGCTACAGCGCTTACGCTAGCTAGTAAAGATGCGTTTCTAAAGGCCCAAAACACCAAACAAGCTCCGTTTCACGCATCTAAAGTACACACACAAGTCCGGTGCCTCGACATGGCGTCGTAACATCTTTATTAACCAAACACACACAGCTTCAAAACGCATACAAACGCCTTTAGCTTGACGCTACTCACTCAAGTCTTCCGCCATCATGAGTCCCGCGGTTAGTGTTCTTCTTTCATGCGTCACGCGCTCTCGGAGGGGGAAAAAAAATCATGCCTCCTGATCAATGATTGGCTAATAATTCTTATTCATAAATGCAGCGATATGATTTGACAGAAATATTACAAAGAGCCCCGCCCACTTCCTGATCATGTTATGAAAGCACTAAGCGGGCGGCGAATGTAAAAAAAATAAAAAAAAATAGGTGTGGTGTTTTATGAATTATATTGTTCAATAAATACTACTTTAAAAACTCCTACTCTTTATAAGGAATCCAGGAAAGGCAGGGAAAACGGATGGCATGAAAGAACGAGAGTGTGAAAAAAAAAAAAAGAAAGAAAAAATAAGACGAATTCATGTGAAAGAAATGTTAAAATAATTTTATTTTATTTTATTTAATTTTAATAAAATAAAAAAAAATTGAAATTGAAATTTATATAACTGTTTTAATTTCCTCTGTAAAACTGACATATTAGGAGCGCTGCATTTTTTTTTACTTGTAACCTCATTATAATGATTTAATAAGTCATAAAAATGCATAAAATGATACCACTCTTTTTTTTCTCTTTTTTTTTTACTAATTAACACTAAACATTACTGGTAATTTCCGACAGACGGCTGTATATATCTGTATATTTGTACACAACATTAAATAACAACAGCTCTCTAGCTGAAGCAAACAAAAATACTCACTTGGCCTATAAACGAACAAATCAAATCCGAGATACAAATAAAGTGTTCTCGTTGGGTTTCCGCTTACTGTTTCCATGTAGCCCGGCAAAAATAAATAGATTTTTAAAATAAACCATCATATTAAATCATTATCGTTTTGTGAATCATTGCATTTCTTTTGAAAAGTTTATTTTAAATAAGTGTTTAATTAGAGAACATCGTGAATTCTATATATTGTATGTCTGAAATGTATTTATTTATTTATTTATTTATTTATTTATTTGTACGCCAGAAATTTATTTAAATTTGTTTTTCTGAAAATTGAAATGTATGTGATTAAAATTGTAATAAAGTTTGCTCAATTCAAAGTGAAGCGCGAGACTATGTGGGAATTGTAGTGTTATAGACCCGTAGTAACGCTTACGTGAGGAGTTGTTCACTCGATTTCCCAGAATGCCTTGCGCAGGAGCCCTGCGTGCTGCGTCGCTGTGCGTGTGTGAATGACAGAAGAGACACGGCTCATGGCTGAAGGCTTAAAACTGGAGCTTGTTCGGTTTTAAATGTTTTTTTGGTGAAGGAAAGTTCAAATATAAAATGCGGAAGTGGATTACACATGTAGGTAAACATCCGGTGTTTTAGTTTAATGACAAATAATTTCTAGACTTTTGTGTTTTTTACCATAAAAATGCTGAGTTATCTAACGTCAGGAAACTTAACTGGACTCGTGTGTTATTAGTGAACAAAAGCATTCCGAGATTATGATGTTGTTTGGGGTTTTGTACATGTGTGAGTTAGATATGATGAAATGCTACACTAAACTGTGTTGGTGCTGAATCACAGGAAAACGTGAGAATGACTGATTATTATTTATTGTTTATTATTTTGTCGAACTTTGATTAGACTATTAAAGCCACAAACAGGCCGTGTTTATACGCAATAATAATAATAATAATAATAATAATAATAGTAGTAGTAGTTGTACTATAATTCACTACGAGTTATTAATAGTATAACAGGATACTGTTACTTTTCCCGAATGTTTAGTTTTTTAAGTGGAAGCTATTAATAACAAATGAACCCATGAGAAGAGATTATTAAACATAGAACCAGAATGCTAATACAGTGACTTAAAAAAAGAAGTCATTTTTGGATTAATAATATGATGGTGTCTATAAAAACTTTATTTGCTTTGATCTGTGGCATTTCTTCCATGATTTGTTTAATGGCTCTACACTTTTCTTTTTCCCCCTTTTTCCAAAAAAAACCCCCACAAAGTTAAAGCCACATGCTGTTTTAATTTCATTAATTTATTTATATGTATAAATAGATTTTTATTTTATTGAAATAATATATCTCCCATGATGCTGTCACCTTTGCTCCAGTGATAAGTGGAATAAAACATTATTATTATTATTATTATTATTATTAATAAGAATCATTGCTAGTGATTATCTCCTCTCTGGTCCCCGCAGAGACGTCGCTGCTGATAAGCGGAGTGTGATGATGCGTTTCCTGTGTGTTCGGGAGCTCCACCGGCTCGTCCCGCTCTCTCAGGTCGGGACTCGCTCGTCCTGCGGCCCTCGAGTGACTCTCGCGCTCCCTCGGAACCAGCTGGGATCGGGGTGGCGCCGGATCTGCGCCTCTTCCTCCTCTTCCTCTTCCTCACCTCCTCGGAGAACCCCGCCCGGAGATGGCCAGCTCGGGCAGGATGAGTCGGCGGACGCAGATCCTCTTCAGGACCAGTCCATGGGACTCGCTCAGAGATTCAAGAGAACCTTTAAACAGTACGGCAAAGTGATGATCCCTGTGCACCTGCTCACCTCCTGCATGTGGTTCGGGAGCTTCTACTACGCCGCCATGAAGTGAGCACGACCATCAATTATTACCCCTCCCTTCTGTGTCACTTAAAGCTGTTCCCTGACTTCACTGTTGCTCTGTTTCCCCCTCAGAGGAGTGAATCTGGTGCCGTTCCTGGAGCACCTCGGCATTCCCGATAAACTGGTTAAACTCCTGGAGAATTCCCAGAGCGGCTACGCGCTGACTGCGTACGCCATGTACAAGGTCTGAGATCATCAGTGTGGCCTTATAGTGTGATCCTCTTATATGTTTTCTCTTAATACACGTTTCTGACTGAGGAACCATGTCAGGAACCTTTTCAGGAAACTCTTACAGGTTCCAAGTAGAACCATACAACAGATGATTGTATTTTATTCTACTCTGTTTTACATTTATTTTTAGACCCAAAACCCAAACTGCCCTTTAATCTTTAAGCTCGTTATCACTGGAGCCTTGATCCGGTTGTGCTCGATGCGTCTTTACTAACTATTGTTTCTTATCCACCGTCTTCACACTGAAGATCAGGTTTTTTCCCTCCTCTACTCAGAGGCAGGATAAAAGCCAACAAGCACACAGACACGTTGAGATGAAAGCGTTTAACACGTCAATCCGGTCCTGTCCACCAGAGGGCGCTCTTTCACTCAGAAACATGTCATGCTGCGGGAGAACTACTCCTTCATTCTTCTGTTTTTAAGTTGTGTTTAAATATTCCAAAGTAGAACCACTCCAGAATTTAAGTAGAACCACTTCAGAAAGCTAGAACCCTTCAGCATTTAAGGATCCGTTAAGAATGCCGCCTTTGAAGCTTGTAACAGAAAGCAGCACTAGTTTAGTATGAGTTTCTCCGTCTGCCCTCTAGTGGTCATTATTAGTAACTGCAACAGTGACGTGTAGTTCAGGTTCCACACAGGTTCTTCACCTTGTTCCTTTGGTGGAAGCCGACAACAGAGCTGGACCTGAGACGCTCCTGAGGAGAACCTGTTTAGAAAACTAGAACCGCTAATCATGCAAAGTGAAAAAATGTCAGCTGAAAATCTTTCCACGAACAGAAGTGTCTCAGCTCTTGAGCTGCTGATGCTTTCGGTTCTTTTTGGTTCCTGAACTGGGCTAAAGATCCAGAACGTGATCCAATAAGACACTAATGCGTTTTTAAGTGTTTTCAGCTTTCCCTCTTTGTGTGCATGAACACAGCTTCCATCATGTTTACTTTATAACTTGATTAACTTTTTATTATTATACAGTTTTAAAAATAACACAAAACATCAACTGTTCGTTCATTATTTTTGCCCCCTGAACTATTCTGATCTTATTTGCCCAGAAATGAGCTCAGTGATGCCCATGTGCAGAAAGAAGTGGTGATTTACACACACACACACACACACACACACACACACACACACACATGTGATTCCGTAAACTTTTAAACGAATATTAGCTAAAAAGTAAATCCTGAAATATTATTTATGAAAACGGTTTTTAAACATGGCGATGATATTTAATGTTTTCGTCACCATGGTAACGTTAGTTTCATTTTCAGTATTTGTTCAGTTATATTTTAGTATAAGAGCACAGAGATGATGCATGTTTCAGGGAGAAAGTGAATCGACTCTGAATCAAATGGAGGTGAATCAAAATACCGTGAGCTTTGGGTTTAAACCGATCGGAGATGAGATCTGTAGAGCGGCAGAAATGCTGTGTGTCCTGGAGAGAAAAGAAACACTGGATGCGACACAAAATGTTTTCAACTCCTTATTCACGGAATCGTGGAATCGGGTTATTCAGCCCCGGCTCCGTGTTCTCCGTGTGAGGGTGATTTTTGTGATTCGGACGCTCACGCAGTTGCTAAAGGTTTAATTTTTCATCTCTGGCTGGTGAATGGAAGAGTTTTATGAGAATGTTTTCAGTCCTAAACGCTCCTTAACCTAGGCGTTTGGTTTATGAAATGAAAAACGATTCAAATGAATCAATTTCACTCTGATTCAGATTCATCAAAGTGTGATCGAAGAAATAGCATTCTTTCTGGAAAGAAACAATTGTCCATTCAGAGACACCGTAGTGAAATGTTTTAATATAAGTGTGTGTGTGTGTGTGTGTGTGTGTGTGTGTGTGTGTGTGTGTGTGTGTTGCAGATCGCCACTCCAGCGCGCTACACGCTGACGTTAGGCGGGACGTCTCTGGCCGTGAAGTATCTGCGTAAACACAGCTACATGTCGACGCCGCCGCCGGTTAAAGAGTACCTGCAGGAGAAGATGGAGGAGACGAGGGACCGCTTCTCTGAGAGGATCGAAGAAACCAAGGACAAGTTTACGGAAAAACTCCAGGAGACCAAAGACAAAGTGGGCTTCCGAAAGAAATCCGAGTAAAGACAGATGACGTCATCGTCATCATCATCATCATCATCGCATAAATGATGAGATATAATTATAAATTAATAAAAGCTTCGTGTGAGACATGCACTATTGACATCACTTCCTGTTCACTCATCCATTCATTGCAAAAAAACATTTTGGTGACTTTGTGGATCCGCCCCCAAACTATCGCTAGCGCATACTTAGCAGGTTAGCCACTGTTTTAGCTACCGTGATGCTACAAATCATCTGCCATACTGGGAGGGCACGTTTGAGAAAAGTTTGCCTAAACTGACCCTTGTCTCGTGGATGCTATAGATATTGCTCGTTAGCTGAAAAATCACCACCTCTACCGCTTCGTTTAGCGTATCCGTCTGATTTATATACAGGATGACACGAATTTGACACAAAATGTTGGAAACTGCGATAAACCTAGGGAGCTTGTGTTAATCTATTATTAAATACGCTAGCTTATGTTACATAAATTGTATCTAAATTAGCATAATGTCACAGGAATAGCTACATAGCAAGCTAGCTTGTAGTTTAGCTATAATCGCTGTAGATAATAATGTGGCTAGCTTATTTCATAAGTAGCGAACAGTTAATGAAAGCAAACAGCTTCAAAATTGTTCATCACAAAAGGTAATAACTGAATAATGATTATATTATTTATATATGTGAAAAAGTATAAAGATATTAGTGATAAAGGTTGTGGTAGTTACTGAACACCGTTACTGAGCAGTGCTGATGGTTTGGAGGTCGTTATGAAGTACGGTGTTGCTAATACACACGTGATGTTAGTGTGATGTTAACACAGCAGTGTGGGATGTTTACTTCAGCGCCCTCTGCTGTCCACAAGTGAAACTGCAATTAACACATTCTTCTCTAATCTGACCTCGCTCTCTCTCTCTTTCGCGCTGTCGCTCTCTCCCTCTCTCTCTCCCTCTCCATGTCTCCCGTGAATCTGTTTAAGGATTCCTTAAGGAAGCTGGGTGGAGCCAAGCAGCTCTTTATGAACTGGCTTATTTCTGGCTGAAACTAGAGAGATGTGCTGAATCACAATTTTTTGTATTTGTTTTTTGGAAAAACTAAAAATAAGAAGCTGTATACATTTACATCGGATTAAATCTGATTAAAAACGCCTCGGTTAGGATGAACGCAGACATCAGAAGGTTGTAATATTTATAACAGAACCTGTGTTTATTTTTTCTGTATGTAAAAACGAAGGCTCAGACTTGACCTCATCTGTTCCAGTTTTGTGTCTGGTGTGTAAACGTCGGCTCTCGGAGTCACTTTATTTTCATGGTGTGTGTGGAATTTGGTGGAAAATCTGCATCGTTGCTGTTGCAGCCATTTTGACTGACAGGAAGTGACAAAATAAAATCAATTTCAAAAGAAATTCATGATGTTTTTTCCATTTTGTTTTAACACACACACACACACACATATATATAACTTCCTGTCCACTTTTCCCTGCAAATGGTTTCTAAATGAATCTAGTCTGAATGAATTTTCTGACTGCGTTCTTCTCGATTGAGCCTGATGATGTCCCTCCAGTAGTCTTCCTGTGCCACTCGTCCGGTTTAGGGGTCACGACCCCACCTGATCCTGGATCCACTGGAACGACCGCTAGGGCAGATGGATGTATTATAGTTTATATATTAAAGGAAAACTCCTGTGGTGTTATAACCTCCTCCTGGGCGGGTCTACTGGGCGTTCTCTAGCCAATCAGAGAGTGAGATGAGTTTTCATTAATGCCCACGTGACTCTAACCAACCAATCAGCACGCATCAGGGAGAGACTTCCTCAGCTCACCTCACACATGGACCAGAAATAATTATATAGTATATAGTTTCATTAATAAAATAAAACAACAGAAGTCTAATGCCAGCTGTAGAACTCACGTGGAAAATACGTGACTATGAAACGCAAACTAAGCGTTCCAGCCATTACACAGGAACAGTAAAGGTGTGAGGACGAGACACAAGAGAAAGTCTTACTGTAACTGTTCTCAAGGTGAGGAGCAGATGATAAACAATATCACACTAATACAGAGAACACTGTCTCACACAGAACACTGTAATACAGAGAACACTGTAATACAGAGAACGCTGAAATAAAGAGAACACTGTAATACAGAGAACACTGTAATACAGAGAACACTGTAATATAGAGAACACTGTAGTATAGAGA
>JAQQZR010000023.1:27689104-27704186 GCA_030068235.1 Notoglanidium macrostoma
GTGTGTGTGTGTGTGTGTGTGTGTGTGTGTGTGTGTGTGTGTGTGTGTGTGTGTGTGTGTGTGTGTGTGTGACACACACTTCCACCAGAGAGAACATGGTGTAGTGGAGTTCCTTTTTAACAGGAAATAAACTCCCGTTTCAGGAGTAAGATGAGTCAGCGGAAGAGAGATAAAGGAAGGAACAGATGGATGGAGTGATTCATCAGGAGGAGAGATGAGAGGAAAGCGGGAGGAAGACGAGGGAAAGACTGAGAGAGAGGAGGATGGAATTGGCAATGTTAAAACCTAACATGGATTTAGAAAGGAAGGAAGAAGAATAAAAGAAAGAAAGTAGAACCAGTCAGAAAGACAAACTGACATAAAGAAAGAAAGAAAAAAGAATGTAAGTCAGACAGATAAAAGGTAAAGGAAGACAAAATAAAGATGTAGAGATTAAAAATAGGGATAGACAACAGAATGGCAGAGAGAAAAACTAAAATAGAGAGGAAAAAGAAAGCAGACTGGTCAATAAATTAACAAAGAAAGAAAGAAAAAAGGAATAAAGAATTAATTATTGGATGAAAGAAACAAGATGACAAGAAGAAAGAAATAGGACAGGAAAAAAAGAAAAAAAGGCAAAATAAATATATAGCTAAGGAGAAAAAAAAAGATAGAAATAAGGAGAATAAAAAAGAAAGGACCAACTGCAGGGATACAGAAAAAGAAGGGATGGGAAAAAAAAAGACTCAGAGAAAATAAAGAAATAGAGGAGTTCTAATCACAGTGCATTCTGGGTAAAATTATGTTCCCGATGAAGTGACGTAACCGTTAAGATGGCTGCCGATGGAGGGGAATTGGACGATCACTCAATAAGACCTGTCTCACTGGACAGGGAGGTGGAGGAGAGACAGACAGGCGTGTAAGACAATACGGTTAACGTTAGCGGAGGGAGAACAGGGGGAGTTTGGGAGCAGGTGGTGTCTGAGCCGCGGCTTATCCTCCTCAGAATTACGCAGAGGTTAAATAATTCAGGGAAAAAGCAGGCCGTCTAGACACGTCTGGCTGAGACGGGGGTGAGACACAGACGCTACAGTGAGGAGATTCTGAATAAATTATATTAATGTAAAATCGAAATAAAGAAAAAGACAGTCTGAGTGAAAACAGGGCTAGAAGATTGCTAAGTAGTGAACACTACAGCAGGGCTTCACACGCCCTACTTCCCTACAGCGCTCCGTCCTGATTCTCTCTCTCTCTCTCTCTCTCTCTCTCTCTCTCTCTCTGACTTTAAGCGATCTGATCTCATTTGTTCCGTTCCACTCAGTTTACTCGCCTAGCTCTCGCTCTCACTCTCTCTCTCTCTTTATTACTCTCTCTCTCTCACTCTCTTACTCGTTCTCTCACTCTGTTTCTCCTGCACCTTGAGTGTGAATGGAAAATGTCCGTCACGCCAAGAAAAGGGTTCACCACAAGCTGTTTTCTTTTCCATTTTCCTTTTTATAAAAAAAAAAAAAAAAAAAAAAAGAGAGAAAGAGACAGGAAAAAAAATCCCTGGAAGAAGGAAAGAAAAGATCCAGAAACATTATGAGCTGTTACATAGAGACAGATGAGACTGTAACACAAAACACATCCAGAGTTAGATTTTAAATGTTCGTTATTTATTTAATGTTCGTTTTTGCTCGTTTACTGTGAAAGGAAACTATTTAGAATGGATGTATGATTTAGAAAGCAAGAAAAAAAGAAAGAAAGATGTTATCTTTCTTTGCACATGGACAAGACATGACATAACCACATCCAGAGTTAGATGTATTCATTATGTATTTCCTGTTTGTGGTACAGACCAGGGCTAATAATGCACCATGCTAATTTTTGCTAGATTACTGTGATCTCAAGCTGGACTAATTTTAAGAAACACCAGACAATCCAGACAAGCTATGAGCTAAGAGCTGACAAGAAGCTAAACAATAGTAAACATTAATATCATGCTAACTCCCCCAATACGATAATGAAACACAATGCTATAAACACTCCTTGCTAATAACAACAATGTAGTTAAAGTGTTTCCTGGTAGCTAGCTACAATGCTAGTGTAATGTTGTCCAGATGGTTTGATGACGAGCTACAGTGCTAACTAGTTAGCATATTAAAGTAAAGGACAGGGGTGTATGCAGGCTCTTGTGATGCCTGATGCTGTCTAGTTATCAAGCTTCAGACTCATACTGACTAGCTGACTAGCTGACTAGCTGCTTTGCTAACTACCTAGCATAATAAAGTACTAAGCAGTGTACAGATGCAGGAGTCAGTTACATGAGTCCAGTTTAAATATAATAAAATGTTTTAATAACAACTTCTTGAAACATGACACATTTTATTGGTCAGGGTTTCACTTACAAACACCTGCCATTTTGAAAAGGAAATTGTGTCACTCTGGATAAATTCATTTGAGCTAAGAAAGCAGCAGGTCACTCCCTGTGAGGGCAGCAAAGAAATGGGGAGAGTGAACAAGGGGGCTTAAACACAACAGGAAATGATGTGGTGGATTATTTTCCCCATGATGCCTCTGTGATGTGTGGATCAGAATAAAACATTCTTCTTTTCTTACTTTCTACTGAGTACCAGTACGGCCTACATGCCCGAGAAGCCGGAGTGGGTGGTGTGTGTGTGTGTGTGTGGGCATGATGATAGCGTGTGTGTGTGTGTGTGTGTGTGTGTGTGTGTGGGCATGACTATGGTGTGTGTGGTTAGCATGTTTGTGCGTGGGGTTTGTCGTGACAGACGATTCTCTGTATTTAATGGCCATATTAAGAGATTTACTTTGGCTCTGAGAGTATGAGAAAAAATGGATAATGGAGGAAGAGAAGGAGTGTGAGAGAGGAACTGAGGGGAAAAACAGGAGGAAGGTAAGATAGAGGGACAGGATGAGGGTGGAGAAAGGAGAAAGAAAATGAAAGCATAGAAGGCAGAGAAGAAAAATGAGAGAATGGAAGTGAATGAAACCGAAAATGGTAGAAGGTGAAATTAGAACAGTCCTGAGAAAGACAAATACAGAGTATGGAAAGAAAAAGGAACGAGACAGGGGTGATAGTGAGTGAAAGATAAAGAAAATGAGAGTGAGATAGTAAGAGGGAATAAAAAGATGGGGAAGAGGGAATAAGGGAAAAGAAAAGAGGAAAAGAACAGGGGCAAAGGCAAATCAGAAAGGAGGATAGAAGGAAAAGAAAGAATAACTGAATAAGAAGGAGAGAGCCATAGATGGATGAATAGAGTAAAAGAAAAAGAGAAAAAAAACAGAGGTTGGAAAAAGAAACATAGTTATCACCTCAAGAGTAGAGAAGTCTTTCTGCAGAGATAAATCTTTTTTCTTTTTTTCATTGAAGTGTTAATTATGCATTTTTCCAGTGCATTAAAAACTGACCAACTAAGAAACAGTTCATAGTCACATGACCTGATCTTCAGTTAAATATGTAGTATTGGGCATTGGTTTGTGAGGTGGGTGCCAATATTTTCAAGCAGCTACTCAGATTGTTGTGCTGCCTGACAGAAATGTCTGAAAACAGCTCTGGTTTAGAGTTTAACCTTTTTAATGATCACTTCTGTTCTGAGTTCAAAATCTACTCAAATTAAAAAATATGTAAATTAACTAACGATCTAATACACATTGTTTTCTGAGTTGACGGACACGTGACGTAAGCGTGTTCTTCCTTTACCGTGAAACTGGGGTAATAATATTTTTCCATGACATGACAGACTTCTTTGTACAGTGAAGCATATGTGTTGTTTTCTTTCCCCAACCATTAAACAAATAAAATGTGTGTGTGTGTGTGTGTGTGTGTGTGTGTGTGTGTGTGTGTGTGTGTGTGTGTGCTTCGGGTGAAGTCCAGCTGTTTTCCTCCTGTTATGAATTTCAGGAAACAGGAAATGGTTGTGTGAAATTCAGAACAAGAAGAGAGAATGATGGAGGAAGGGAGGGAGTGAAGGAGTGAGAGGGAGACTGGGTGAGTGAGTGAAGGAGTGAGAGGGAGACTGGGTGAGTGAGGGAGTGAAGGAGTGAGAGGGACACTGGGTGAGTGAGTGAAGGAATAAGTGTGGAATTGAGTAAAAGGGTGAGAAAATGAAGAAGTGAAGGAGTAAGAAGGAGTAAGAGAGTGGGTGTAGGAGTGAGAGTGTGAAGGAGGGAGTGAAAACCTGAATGAAAGAGTGAATGAGAGAGTGAGTGAGTGAAGGCGTGCGCACTTCTTTATATAGACTTACGTAACACCTCTCAGTGTGTCTGTCTCGCGCTCCGCTCAGGGTGACGACAGCTCCTCGCTGCTGTGTTACTCTTACACTGTGTACTCTGTGTGTGTGTGTGTGTGTGTGTGTGTGTGTGTGTGTGTGTGTGTGTGTGTGTGTGTGTGTGTGTGAGACCTAAAGCTAAGCAGATTGAACAACCATCTGATCTGAAGGAGTGTGTGTAAGGCTGACCTGAATTACCCTAGCTGCTATTCTCTGCATTTGTTAGCGCATTAGCAAGAGATTCTAACCCAAACCTGTGAAATTAAAATAGCAATGTTGGGATTTTTCCTTTTCTTTCTGTCTTTTTCTTTTCATCTTTTTATCAGGTGTGCAGTTTTTCTACAACTCTTAGCCAAGAAGAAACTATACCATCCCAAACACACAGAGTTATCCAATCCATCTTTCTTTTTAGCGTGTTAGCAAAAGCTCAGCCTTGCACAGACACAGTTAGCCGAGCCCTTTCCTCGTTCTCTGCCTCCTTCATCCTTTCTTTTTGCTACCTTTTTCTTTCTTTCAGTTTTTCTGTGTATGATCTGGAATGTTCTGCTGTCATTAAATTCACTGACAGAAAAATGAGCATAGCCGTTACGAAATATTTTTGGCTGAGCATAAAGTTACCTTTAAAATGACAGCAAATTTGTGATGATTCCTTTATAAATAAGAAAGTTAGAGCAATTTATGTCCTGAAAAAACTGACTCATTAATGCCTATTGTTTATAATGTACATTCAACAAAACGTCTGATCTGCGTCTGAGGAAAACTGCATAAGAATGCTCATAACTTCCTTAATACTGCAGATATTCTCTTGAAATTTTCGGGAAATAAAGACTGCAGTGTCTCCTCAAACATTATATAATTAAAATGGCCACTGGTTGTATATTTGGGGTGAGTGATTAATTTAAATTATTAGTTGATGTTCTGAAAGTTGAATAGCAGTGGATGACATTTTCACCATAGCAAATATCAGTTAGTGTTCTCTCATTTAAAAATGCATTTAAAACAACAAGCTGGATTGATAATTAATTGATAACAGATGAATGAATGAAGTTATTTTACCATTTTGAGGAAACAGATTCTTTCCGTCTAAATATTTTGGGTCGAAATGAAAGATGGTGAATTTGTGTGAACCTGGAGCCTGACATGAACTGGCTCGGGTCTCCATTCTCTCGCTCGACCACAGATTTACATGATTTTTAGCAGGATTACCCAAAACTATCGCCTCTAAATCATAGTCAGGTTTTTAAAAACAAATGCACTTATCTTTTGCCTCTGACTGATCACTGTAATGACGTGTTTTTTCAGGATAAAATAAGACACACTTCAACTCAATGGATCTGAACATTTCAGGCTCTGTTCCATGGTTGATGTGAACTACAGCATCACTCTGTGATTAATCCAAGAAGACCATAAATAAAACCACTATAAAAAACATACTTCTTGTACATGAAGGCCTAGTTGGTCTTCTTACATCACAAAAAACATACCAACAATTAGATTTTTTTATCTACTAACGAAATACACGTTTTATCTGTATAAAGTTACAGTTAATCATGTGGAATGCTCCGTGAAACTAGTTACATCCTGTTGTCACTTATAACAGCTATGAACAGACATTCCCTCACCAGCCTCTCTTTTTTTCTCTCTCTTGAAGTTAACAGGACAAAAAACCCTCCTCTGTCCTGAAGATGTTCCTCTGTCTGACTGTTACACTAAACATCTCCTTACAAAAGAAAACTTCACATCAGTTTTTAATCTGTTTACTATTTGTGTAGCTCATCTGGGAATGTGCTGTTGCCATGGAAACAATGACCTATTACAGCGTGTGCATTAATATAAAGTTGTGATGTGCAGCTGCGCTACAGTCAGAGCTGCTGTTATAGAAAATTAATCAACACCTTCCGACCAATCAGAATCAGACTTTCAAAATATATATTATGCAACCTGTATATTTGCATGGCAGTAACATTTCAAATCCAAAATACTGCACTACTCCTTTTTCCCTACAAGTGTATTATTTATATTCTGCTCGCTGCAATATTTCAGCTATATCTCGCTGCACTGAATTGTGGAATATCATGGGTGCACTGGATATCAAAATTTTATACATCTGTCATGACTACAACACAGCAGAATTTCCAAAGTAGTAGACTTTGTAGTGAATAGGGTGTGAATTTGGAACATTCTTCTTCACCGCCCCCTAGTGGGAGGAATGAGGAGCACAGTACAGAATGTTCTCTCTTCAGTGTGATTTATGAGTATGAGGATTAAATGTATGTATTTTATGTAGTGTTTAAATGTGAAAGAATACCAAATATTTGATCTCTCTCTCTCTCTCTCTCTCTCTCTCTCTCTCTCTCTCTCTCTCTCTCTCAGCTGAACTGGAGTTTGTTCAGATAATAATCATAATCGTGGTGATGACCGTCATGGTGGTCGTGATCATCTGTCTGCTCAACCACTACAGACTGTCGGCCTTCTTCAGTCGCCACCGCCGGGGTGGAGCAATGCAACCAGTAAGTGTGTGAGTGTGTGTGCGCGTGTGTGTGCTGAGTGGGTGGGTGGGTGAGTTCACGTTCTGGTCTTTGTCCTCCTCAGTTATGAATGTGGGCGTGTGTTTCCTGCATATTTGTCCTGTGTGTATATTTGTACTCTGTGTGTGTGTGTGTGTGTGTGTGTGTGTGTGTGTGTGTGTGTGTGTGTGCAGGAAGTTGGTGTGGGCTGCACATTCTGTTTGATGTGCATGACATATCTGACACAGCTCCAACATGTGCATGCCTGCTTTCAAGCCTGTGTGTGTGTGTGTGTGTGTGTGTGTGTGTGTGTGTGTGTGTGTGTGTGGTGAGGCACTGCTAGACTGCTCATAGTGACACAGAGTGAGAGAGAGAAAGGAAGGGAGGGTACGGAAGGGGAAGAAAGAGAGATGCAGAAGTGTTGCAGTAGAGTCTCATTCTGTGTGTGTGTGTGTGTGTGTGTGTGTGTGTGTGTGTGTGTGTCTTTTTCTCAGAGCGGATGTTCGTGGCCCACAGACAGTCTGGTAACACAACAAGGAGCCACAGAGGTATGTATAGAAAGTTTTTATCGAAATCACTATCAGATGATTTTGGATTAGTATTGGATGTCTTGAATGCTGGTGTTTGTTAAGTTTTTTGGTGCAGATTACTGAAGTTTTGCTGTGTTTGGTTTTGGACTTTGGCTATAAACTGCTTACGTTTGACAGAGAGTGTAAGTGTTTGATGGTGTCTTAGTGTTGGGAAATGAACATCAACATACATTCCATGGTACAGAGGTTTAAGGTTGAATGCTGGGGTTTGGCGCAGCAAAAATTGGTATATTGTTGTTGGCTGATGGAGAATGTTGCTTTTGAAGAAAAGTGGTGTTTATTGGAGAATGTTGGTGTGTGATGGTGAAGGAGGGTGATGATTGTATGGATACATTTATACATTTTTATGTTTAAAACTTGTATCCGGAATTTATATATTTCTGTAAAGTTGCTTCATGACAATATCAATTGTTAAAAGTGCTGTAGAAATAAAACTGATCAAATTGAATTAAATTGAATTGAATTGAACTGAATTGATGTTTGATAGAGAGTGTTGGTGTGTGATGGAGCGTCTTGGTGTGTCATGGAGCGTCTTGGTGTGTCATGGAGAGTTTTGGTGTGTGATGGAGTGTGTTGGTGTGTGATGGAGAGTGTTGGTGTGTCATGGAGAGTTTTGGTGTGTGATGGAGAGCGTTGGTGTGTCATGGACAGCGTTGGTGCGTGATGGACAGCGTTGGTGCGTCATGGACAGCGTTGGTGTGTGATGGACAGCGTTGGTGTGTGATGGACAGCGTTGGTGTGTCATGGACAGCGTTGGTGTGTCATGGACAGCGTTGGTGTGTGATGGAGCGTGTTGGTGTGTCATGGAGAGTTTTGGTGTGTGATGGAGCGTGTTGGTGTGTAATGGAGCGTGTTGATGTGTGATGGACAGCGTTGGTGTGTGATGGAGCGTGTTGGTGTGTGATGGACAGCGTTGGTGTGTGATGGACAGCGTTGATGTGTGATGGACAGCGTTGGTGTGTGATGGAGCGTGTTGGTGTGTGATGGACAGCGTTGGTGTGTCATGGACAGCGTTGGTGTGTGATGGAGCGTGTTGGTGTGTGATGGAGAGTGTTGGTGTGTGATGGAGCGTGTTGATGTGTGATGGACAGCGTTGGTGTGTGATGGAGCGTATTGGTGTGTGATGGAGCATGTTGATGTGTGATGGACAGCGTTGGTGTGTCATGGACAGCGTTGGTGTGTGATGGACAGCGTTGGTGTGTGATGGACAGCGTTGGTGTGTGATGGTGAATGTTGATGTTTAATGGTGAATGTGTTTGAATGGCTTTATTTAATGAAAAGTGGTGTTTGATGAAGAATGATGGTGTGTGATGGTGAAAGTTGGTGCTTAGTGGAGAATCGTGGTGTTTGATGAAGAACGATAGTATATGATGAATCATGGAATTTTCTGTAGGAGGTTAGTCTTTGATTGAGAATGTTAGTGTTTGATGGGGAATGTTGTAGTTTCATGAAGAATATTTACATGTTGGTATTTAATGCTCTGTTTCTTAATATTAACAGATGAATGTTGGGCTCTGTGGTGTTTCAAGTTAAATCTTTAATGGGTAAATATTAAGATTTGAGGCTGAATGTTGCCACTTGGTGTTATGGTGGTGTTTTACTCCCGTAAGTACTCCAGTGCTGTTCAGTGGTGTTTGATGAAGAATGGTATTGAACATGTTTTTCTCTCTGCTTCACTCAGGTGATGTTTGGGCCACGGAGTTTTGATCGCTTCGTACCTCCTTCCTTCATCCAGAGGGAGCAGTCGAGCCGTTTCCAGCCCACCTACCCACAAATGCAGACACAAATCGAGCTCCCGCCCACCATCTGCCTGTCAGACGGCGAGGAGCCACTGCCCTATAAAGGCCCCTGCACTCTCGCCCTGAGAAGCCCCGAGCAGCAACTCGAGCTGAGCCGCGCCTCTGTGCGAGCTCCGCCCAATCGCACTGTCTTTGATAGCGACATTATGGACCTTTACGGACCCAGGCCACCCAGCACACACTCAGGCAAGAGTGCCTCATACTCGCGCCTTCAAGGTCAAGGACCACCGCCCACTTACAGCGATGTGATTGGTCGATCTTACCCAAACTCCGCCTCCTCCTCCTCCTCCTCCTCCTCCTCCTGTTTCTTACACCAGCACAGCAATAATGCACCGCCGTCCAATCAGAGGAAGGCGAAGGATGGAAGACGTGACAAACCAACTTGACTGACAAGCACAGAGGGAGGGGGGCTGTGCTCTTTGGACCCTGTTCATAAATATGCGAAAGGGGGTGTGGCTTCCCTCCAAGTACTCACTCCCTTGCACAATTTAGTAATCCAGAAAATCGAGGAACCAAGCTTAAGTGAATATCACTTTTTTCTATACTTTTTTAATTTTACTTATTTTGCTAAAACTTGTGGGCCTCGTGTGGATGTTTTCAGGCTTGTCGGCAACTTCTCTGTTCCTGTTTTTGTACGCTTTCTTTTATTTAAGATAATCAACTTTTTTTCAGATTGCTCAAGAAACTGCGCAGGATATAGGATTTAAAAAAATTGTTTTACATTTTTTACATTCATGCACAAAAAAATCTTAAGTTTTTAACCAATCAAAATCCAAATTAGAGTGCCATGATTCGTGTAATCGTTACTTACATCTCGGTGATATCAAAATGCAGAGAAAAAAATCTACATTGCACTAACTTAGTATTGTTTTTGGTTCATATTCTAATTCTTAAGCATATTTTAGTATTCATTTCATTTTTGGTTTTTTTTTAAAACTAGGGACTTCAGATCCAGCCTAAAAAAGCCACTACTAACCCACACAATGGCACTTACTTAAAAAGGGGGTGTTGTTTAAATTCTGTTTTTCTCACTGAACGTCATTTTTTCATCCTTTCAAAATAGCACTTTAAAACTCGCTCGCTTCAGCATGGTCCAAATGCAAGGGAATCATGGGAAACGTAGTCTTATGCACATCCTCATCATCGAGCACATCTCATTGGCTAACTGATCTTCTATGCTTCTTTCTTCTATTATCTTTACACACACTGATTGTTTTCTTAGAACCGCCTTGAGAACCAAGAACCGCCGGTGTGTAGTTTTACAAGCGCTCTTTAAAAAAAGCCAAATTCATGAGTAAGGAAGTATTCCTGTTGTTTCCTGTTACGCTTGACCCTCGGCCAGCTTGTCCTTGATTGAGTGTTAGCATAATGTTTGGTAAAGTACACAAAACATTTTAAGAATTTTAAACTGTAAAGTTACAACAAAATAACGTTCCTGTGATGTTCTTACAAAGTGTGATGACCAGTGACACGAAAACAAACATCATGGGAATTTTAGTGTCCATTTATACAGCTAAAAGTGCTGCAGAAATGTTGCATAAGAACTTTCCTCAAAACATCACATTGAACCTTCTGGGAACCAAATGAAACATTCTGAAAGTGTTCTTAAACGTAACCTTAAACTGTTCCATTATCATTTTTAAAGCATGCTTGTTCGCTGACAGAAACGTACAGAGATTTAGATCAGCATGCTAGCTAGCTAGCTAGCAACCTAACATGCTAATCAGAAGGTTTGTTAATCAGTTAGATGAAAAAGCAACAGTTGCAAACCTGGTTACGTGACAACAGACTTTATCTTCATTTGTTCAACTCGGAAAGCATGTTTAGCCTAAAATGCCGTTTGTAATCAAACACAATAGTAGATTCACAGCTTTAGCTAAGCTAACTACTGCACTGCTTTAAGGCTACGTTTGCTAACAAGATAGCTAATATTTGGCTAACTACTACCACTAACCACTAAAGTGGAATTACATCCAGTAGCCAGGATTGCTACCATGCTACAAATAATCTGGGGAAAAATAGCTAATAAATGAAAAATTTTCCAAATATTAAGTGTTAAATTTGTAACAGTTTACACTTAAACAGCATCATCTTAAATACCATTTGTTGTTTTTAATGGCAGTTAGAGTTTGAAATTGGTTCAGTTGAGCTGATACAGCACTTAAGATGGCGTTTTCGACCAAGTGGAAGAAAAAAAGGGCGTGGTACAAAAATTGCAAGACTGCCGACGTACTACTCTCAGTGCGATTTCATCGGCTCTCGCTTGCTGTTACTCATCCTCATTGTGTGCGTGTGTGTGTGTGTGTGTGTGTGTGTGTGTGTGTGTGTGTGGTTCTGCTGCTGCTATGCTAATGCTAACATTATTGCTAATGCAAATGCTAATGCTGCTCTCCATTGTCTCATGTTCACGTGTACTTCAGTTTTACATGTTTTTTAAAGTTTAATTTTCATTTCTTTCTTCTGATGTGTATTACTGTTACATCCACAGTTTAAAACCTCCGAGTGTTGATTACATTTTGACGTTTGTTGCATGTTTCTCTGAGCAGATTTGGTGCCTAAAAGTTGTGGTAAAGCAGAAATAGGAACCTTTTCACTTTGCACTCCGAACCCCAAACACCCACACCCCCACCCCCCACAAAAATCCCTCCCCACCTTCGTTGTGCCTCACTTCCTACGGTGCTTTTTTCACAAGTCCGACTTTGTTTATTCGTACTGTGCTGTATAAATATATAACTTGAAAATATTATGCACATATCCTACCCAATGGGTAGATGAAAAAAACCACAAGAGAACAAATGTTAATACTGTAATATAATGTATAGAAGATATTACGATGAGAAATTTAACTAGGCGGCATCGGGTTTTTTGTGAATGCCCTACAATTGTGCTTTTTGTCTTTTGTAAAAAAACAAAACAAAACAAAAAGAAAACAAAAAAGAGGTAATAAAATTATACTACAGTATAGTCAAAACATAAGTTACAAAAAGTACTTCTTATATTTTTTTCCTATATCTGCTATGTGATGATTATGAGGCGGTCGCATACAGGACAAAACTCGCTGCTGCTTTTATAACTTCCAGAGAAATTATCATTATTAATGCCAGCGCTTGCCATTTATTTATTTGACCCTTTTTTTAATTATTATTATTATTTAGTGAGTGATAGATGTTCGGACTTTAAAATAACACAGAACAGAAGAGCTGTATCTTATTTCACCAAACAGACACGAATGCAGAGTTAACAAATAAAGGTTTTGGATCATATCCAGTCTGATGTCTGGTTTTTATTCCAGAGTAAATCATATCAAGATTGTGTTTCTCAAGGAGGAGGTGTGGAATGGTATGGAAAATTTACAGGATGATAAATTTAAAGTATGATAAATGTATAATACATATATATATAGGATAAAAGTGTAATAGAATATTAAGTGTAAACAGAATGATCCATTAAACTGAGATAAATTCAAAGTATGAGCAACTCATGATATGATCATTTTTAAGATCAAGTTTACAGTATAATAGTTTTAAAGCATGCTAAAATTACAATGAAAAGAATTTACGGTATAAAATTAATGCATGTTCAATGTATAGCATGAAAATTTTAAATATATGTAATTTTTTTTATTAAAAATGATCAATTTAAAGTATACATTTACAGTAAGAGAAATGTACTGCATGTAAAATATGATAACTAGTATGAAGTTTACAGTGTTTAGAAATTTACAGCATGAAAAATGTAAAGAATGAGATGTTACCTATGATAAATATAGGTTAGGTTTAGGGTTAACCATAACCATAACCCTAACCCTAACCCTAACCCTAAGTTTAAAATAGAAAGTACAGTACAAATTTAAAGCAGATTAAATATAAAGTATGATAAATTCACCGTATAAAAAATCTGAAAAATCTAGAGTATGATCAATTTAAAATGATACATTTACACCATGAGGAATTTACAGCATGACGAATGTAAAGTAGGGTACATTTACAGAATGAATTTTACAGTATTTTAAATTTACAATATGATAAATTTACAGTATATATAAAAAGAATGGTAAATTTACAGCATGAAAAATGTAAACTCTTAAATGTACATTATGAATTTTACTGTAAACTTAGTGTGATTAATATAAAATTTATTTTTAATTTAAAAATTTTATATTAAAATATTTATATAAATTTATATATCATTTGCAGCATGAAATGTGAAATGTAAAATATGAAATGAAATGTAAAAAAAAAGGTATAATAAATGTATACACTTATGATATAATTAATGCATGTTACATTTAAAGTGTGACAAATTTACAGTATATACTTCATATAATTTGCAATTATTTACAATATGATAAATATACAGCTGAAACGTAAAGTATGAAAATCTATATTATTACTGTATAATTAATTTTAACCATGATAAATTGACTATAAGATGAAAATGCTGCTCATTGTCTTGGCAGGTTTCTGCACTCTGTCGTTATTTTCCTGCAGAGAGAGAACTGCAGCATGCAGAGGAAAACAAGAGCAGTGTGTAAATATAGACACAGACACACCACCAAGTGTGTGTAAGTGTGTATGTGTGTCTGAGAGAGAGAGCGAGTGAGAGAGAGAGCGCGAGCGAGAGAGAGAGAGGGCGAGCGAGATGCACCTCCTCCCCCTTCGCTCGGCTGGCACCTGCGGGGCCACAGGAAGGTCACAGACACTTCAATCTCACACACACACACACATACACACACACACAGACACACACTGCTGTCTCATCAGGCACCAACGGTGTCAGACCGGAAAGAGCAAGAGTGAGCAGAGAGAGGGACAGAGACGGGGTTCATGTTAACACACACACACACACACACACACACACACACACACAGACTTTTGCTATATAAAATGTTCAGGTTGTTAAAACAGCGTACTGTTCGTGCGCACTCCTACCACCTTTACATCATTTTCTTTCGGTCACTTTCATTTGTTTTGATAGACATGAACATAAAACACTTTCTTGTATATTACAGTGGCTTATATCCTAAAGAAAGCAGTCAATAAAATGCACAATTAATAAAAAAAACACCTTACACCATCTTGAGCTTGTGGTGATCACATGACCATCACACTTGAGCGTTTCTGAACAAAATGGCGTCTTGAGATTTGTGAAACTTTGAGAAAATATGTGCTTTCAGATTACACCCGTGTGTGTGTGTGTGTGTGTGTGTGTGTGTGTGTGTGTGTGTGTGTGTGTGTGTGTGTGTGTGTGTGTATGGACTAGAACAGAGAACATAAAAGAGGAAAAAAAAATTTTATGAAACAAAAGGAATAGAGACTGAGAGAGAGAGAGAGAGAGAGAGAGAGAGATGAACAATGCAAATAAAAAGGGAAGTGCAAAGAGAAAAAGAAAAACAGAAGGAAAAGACAAACAGGAAAGTCTGAAGATGAGAGAAATAAAATACAGGGTTAAAAGCTAACAGAGAGTAAAAGAGAAGAGAAGGAAAAGAGTGAAAATGGACCGGAGAAAAGAGTAGAGAGAGAGACATGCTGAAACCAAGAAAGGAAAACAGATGGGTAATGAAATAATTAAACGAGACAGACAGAGAGAGAGAGAGAAAGAAAAGGAGAACTGAAGTCCACATTCATTGCATTCAGGAAGTTTGAGATCAGGACGTGCTGTATTCCACATTCCACATTATTGCTGTGTGTGTGTGTGTGTGTGTGCGTGTGTGCGTGTGTGCGTGTGTGCGTGTGTGCGTGTGTGCGTGTGTGCGTGTGGATGGAACATCTGGTGCAGGAGACACACTGCAGACTGGAAAAGTGCAGACTCTCCCTACAGCAGGACAAGTGTGTGATGAAGTGGCAGGAAACTCCTGCGGTGTGTCTGAGTGTGTGTGTGTGTGTGTGTGTGTGTGTGTGTGTGTGTGTGTGTGTGTGTGTGTGTGTGTGTGTGTG
>JAQQZR010000023.1:27717207-27733588 GCA_030068235.1 Notoglanidium macrostoma
GATGATGGTGATGATGAAGAGGAGTGTGTGTGAGTGATGATGGTGATGATGAAGAGGAGTGTGTGTGAGTGATGATGGTGATGATGAAGAGGAGTGTGTGTGAGTGATGATGATGATGATGAAGAGGAGTGTGTGTGAGTGATGATGGTGATGAGGAGTGTGTGTGAGTGATGATGATGATGAGGAGTGTGAGTGAGTGATGATGATGATGATGATGATGATGAAGAGGAGTGTGTGTGAGTGATGATGGTGATGATGAAGAGGAGTGTGTGTGAGTGATTGATGATGATGATGATGATGAAGAGGAGTGTGTGCTCCTCAGGGCCCTCTCAGAAACACTTGTGGTCATTTCTGGCTGATGATCTGGGAACAGAAAACAAAAGCAGTCATCATGCTGAACAGAGTGATTGAGAAAGGCTCGGTAAGTCTTACACACACACACACACACACACACACACACACACACACACCTACCTGTCTGAGGTAATGTGGAAAGTTTATAACCATGCCTGTTTCTCTGCTCATTATACAGAATTATAATTGTTTAAATCGTTTAAATCGTTGGCGTTGATTTGGTTTTGCTCTGTTGCCATGGCGATTATGGGGGAGCTTCTTATCAACTTTCTGCAGCTAAAGCAGGAAATAAAACGGAGGCGGGATGTGAAAGTTTCATGTTACTGGTATGGTTGCTTTCGCTTCGTGGCAGGTTCATGTAGATGTGAGCTTCTGAACCTCAGCCGGAGAAAACGAAAGCAGAGACGGCTCGATGCCACGCGCTCCGACTGCCCCCCCCCAGATGCTGCGCTCCCGGCGCGACCGGCGTCTGCAACCCCCCCCCCCCCCAACCATAAAACAGCAGCAACCATAAAACAGCACAATAAAAACACAAGACGAGAATAAAATAATAAAAGCAAGACGACTGTAACAGTAAAACAGTAAAGAAGA
Source organism: Notoglanidium macrostoma (assembly GCA_030068235.1). Classification (NCBI taxonomy): domain Eukaryota; kingdom Metazoa; phylum Chordata; class Actinopteri; order Siluriformes; family Auchenoglanididae; genus Notoglanidium; species Notoglanidium macrostoma. The sequence continues at coordinate 27,718,153 of JAQQZR010000023.1, forward strand.
ACAGCAGTGTTCAGTAAAGAAGAGTTTAAACGTCAGTTTGTAGCGCTTTATCCTCCCTGCGGTTAGTGGAAATTCCGTTTTTGAAAATATTTACATATTAAAGAGTAGACAGTGTTATGCCCCCCCCAACACACACACACACACACACACACACACATAGACGTGTGTAACCGTGCTGCTGGAGATGGAGCGAGATCACTCCACCGACATCAGATATCATTCTCTTTAACAACTAGATAAAAAAAAACCACTTGCGTCATTAAAAACACCATATGACCAAAAGTATGTGCACCCCAGGACTTCTGAACCCAGATGTGTTCTCTCTTCAAACAGTTACCGGAGCTGGAGATTTCTTCTGCAGGTCTGATCGTTACTATTGGTTACAGGATCCGATATCCGAGCGATACGAGCGTCGCTGAGGAGCTGGATCAGTGATGAGCTGGAGTGTGTTATGAAGCGCGCTGTGGTCACGTCGTTCACACTAAAACACGTTTGAATAAAGAGCATTTCACAGAGAAACACTTCCTGTGAAGTCTGGACGCTACACTGCGCCGTTAGTTCGCGCCCCCGTTTGGCTCGCTCGGTCGTATTCTCACTCTGACAGATTACATGTCTGAGATTGAAGCCGTTATCAGAACCATCGTCGGCCGCAGGTCTACATTCATTTAAACCACAGAGAGAAAAACTAAATCTCTAAAATCCCCAGGATGCAGAGATCAGCGCTGCCTCACCACACACACCACTTCTCACAGGTCTACTGATCAGCGTTCCTCTCTCAAGCTTACAGAAAGAAAGCTCTACGCTGGGAGTGTGTGTGTGTGTGTGTGTGTGTGTGTGTGTGTAGAGCGCAATACACACTCGTGTTTAGCAGAGATTCAGCCACACTCATATGAAGTAAACACACGAGTGTGAGTGATGCTGGAAGGTGTTATATATACTCCAGGCTCCAGTGGCTGGTAATAGTGGGGTGTTTTCACACCTCTCACACTCCTCCTTATAAACACACACACACACACACACACACACACACACACACACACACACACACGTCTCCACTTTAAACTGAAAATCAACCACACGAGCACAAACCCAGCAGGAAGAGCGAGCTCGCATGACAACAGCCTCTGCCCATGTTCCTGCTGTCACGCAGAGATGCACGGAGGAGATGGAGAGAGGAGACGGAGCAGATTAACACCGAGTCTGTTAAACACAACAAACCCTCTGCGTCTGTAAACCAGCTTCTGCCATTTAGTCCTGGTCCTTTAAACCAGGAGAAAATTCAGAAAACGCAGAGAAAACATGAAAGATTAAAGTCTGAGCTGTTTAGGGGTTTTATTGCCTTTATTTAAACAGCTAGAACTTTCCGTCTGCTTTCTTTTAGCTGAAAGTTTTGTTTTGTCTTCCGTTTTTTTTTTCTTTCGTGCATGTGCTTAAGACAGAAGGATGAGGAATTCTGTGAACGAGTAAATAAATCAACGTGAAACGCAGCGTTTTCAGATTTTATCAGGATTTTAGCATTTTTGAGGAAAAGGATTGTTTTAACTATTTTTGTAATTGTTTTTCCTGAAGTACAAAAAAGCCCACAGCTTTAATGTGTTTAATAAACGTTTGTCTCTACGTTTAATATGAAGTTATTTGTTTACATCAGTGCATAAGACGATGTTCAGTATTTTACACAAGGTGTCTGATTACATTAGTTTTCTAAAATGAGTTTGTATACGTTCATCATGATGGTGATTTAAATTTCCTCTGGTAGCTTAAAACACTTCAGAAACTGTTTGTCAATTCAATTTAGCATTTCATTTATTTGTTTTTTGATTTTTTTTTTTAGTGGTGAATTTTACATGGAAGACATGTGGTTTTTTCCCTTAAATCTAAATGTTAAACGCACATATAGAGACGGAGCTCGGTTATAGTTTCAGTTGATTTTGTGTGTTTTTTTCCCCATTTCTGTTTGAGTGTGAAGTGTAGAGGCACCGAGCTCCCACTGCAACATCCTGCCGCTCTCAGGAGTTACTTCAGTTTGTCGTATAGCAGTCTTTATTATTCTCACTCAGAACAGTGAAGGAAGAGAAAAGATCTGATTTGGGGAACAATTGTCTCATTCCACGCACACGTACGGAAGGCGTCGGATTTCTCTCTTTGTTGTTAAATCTGTGTAAGTCGAGTCGTTTCTGAGCCGCAGAACTTCCTCTTTATCGGCTGTACGTCACACTTCCTCTCGGTCTGTATTCATTTTGATGAATGAAGTGAATTCTCAGTAAGAGTCGCGTGATGTCCCGGCAGGAGAAGTGTGCGCAGTACTGGCCCACGCAGGAGGAGCATGACATGGCGTTTAGGGACACGCGCTTTGTCGTGAGGCTGCTATCAGAGGACGTGAAGTCTTACTACACCACACGCTTACTGGAGCTGCAGAACGCAAACGTGAGCTGCTGAGAAAACCCTGGAATTATTCTTAATAATGACAGAAATAAGACACTTCCTGACTGTGTGTGTGTGTGTGTGTGTGTGTGTGAACGTGAACTTTTCAGACAGGGGAGAAGAGAGAAATCTACCACTTTCATTACACCACATGGCCAGACTTTGGCGTCCCAGAATCCCCGGCGTCCTTCCTCAACTTCCTGTTTAAGGTGCGCGAGTCGGGATCGCTGGGGGCGGATCACGGGCCGGCGGTGGTGCACTGCAGTGCAGGGATCGGCCGATCCGGAACCTTCTCCCTCGTCGACACCTGTCTCGTTCTGGTGAGGAGCGTGCGTGTGTGTGGGTGGGTGTGTGTGCGCGTGTGTGTGTGTGTGTGTGAGATTGTTATAAACAGGACCGTCCTGTTCTCTCAGATGGACAAAAGGAAAGACCCGTCCTCTGTGGACATTAAGAAGGTGCTGCTGGACATGAGGAGGTACAGGATGGGGCTGATTCAGACTCCTGACCAGCTCCGCTTCTCCTACATGGCCGTGCTGGAGGGAGCCAAGTGCATCATGGGAGATTCATCAGTACAGGTGAGAAATCAGCACTTCATCAAGTCATTGAACAGACAGACAGAAAGAGCAGCAGACAAGTCGCAAGTGTAGGCAGACCTGCAGGTAGACAGACAGGTAAAAGTGCAGACAGACAGTGAAGACGTAGTGAAGTGCAAAAGGAAGTGTGAATGGATGAAGATTAGAGTGATGGATGAAGAAGTGGATGGAGAGACAAAGAGATAAAACGATAGACAGCTGGATGGATAACCACTGGTTTGTGTGTGTGTGTGTGTGTGTGTGTGTGTGTGTGTGTGTGTGTGTGTGTGTGTGTGTGTGTGTGTTTCAGAAACAGTGGCAGGAGCTCTCCAGAGAGGACCAGGTGTGTGTGTCCGAGTCTCCGTCACCACCCAAATCGGAGCGCTACAACGGCACCCACAAGCTCCGCACGGACGACACGGGAGAGACGGAGGGAGCGAGAAAAACCACAAAAGACGAAAGAGAAGCAGACGGAGACACCTGCATGGCCAGGTGAGTCCTTCTGTCCTCCTGTCCACGTCCCGTCACACAGCTTATTTTACTTAAATGAACGTGACGTGTTTAACACGTTTGCTTTCCCGTCCCAGCGCACGCAAGAGACAGCGCGACGAGAAGATCTCCGTTTCCGCACAGAAAACTCCTCAGAAGCAGCTGAAGCCCAGGACAAACGAGACGGAGAAGAAGAGGAAAAGGTGAAGCTCACTGCACACACTGCCTGCCAGAATTATTGGCACCCTTCATGACATTTAATGTTAATTTAATTTCAAATAAGTCATGTTAGTTAAACGTGATTTCATTCGAACGCAAACCGGGTTTCTGTACGTGCTGCGCTGCCTGTGTCGACATGTTCACAAAACGCTTTCATTGTTTTATGTACTGATTTATACCAAGATGTAACCTCCTGGCAGAGGCAACCCAGTTTTGCTCTGAAATATCCTGATGAGTGTCAGAATCCATTTGACGGAGCACTGTTCTTTATTTGTCTTCCTGACGATGCAGTGAAGCAAGAGAGCCACGCTGTTCTCGGGTTGCCTTCTCGGGTTACGATGTTCTTTAAGATTTCTCAAAAAAAAAAAAAAGTCGTCTAGAGAAAAAGTCCATAAAAGTAAATATGATTGTTGATCTGTTTATATTTTAACCGAAAGTTTAAAAAAAAAAAAAAGAAAAGCACACGGCTGATTTCAGTTACTGCGTGCGCTCTCAGCTGTACACTGTTACCACATCATCGCCCTCTACTGGATTCATTATGAACTGCTGTAATTAATATGCTTTAAATGATGGTTAATTCTGAAACAGGAAGGAATATTCAGTGTGTGTGAAACGCTGTTCAGGTGAGCTAAACATTTCTGGAGTCAAACCCTAAACAAGAGATGTATTCTTCTGTTGTTTTTATAAACTTCTATGTTAAGATGTGCTGTTTGAGCTTCATTAATGTTCCTTAAACCTGCAGTGTCGTGTACGACCCCTGGACATATGACTTTTCCAGCACACCTGAAAGATAAATAAACACTAGACGGACGGCCGCAGCGGGCTGAAGTAGGCTGGATGAATAATCTGGGCTTCACTCAGGAGTCGAGAGAAAGAGAAAAGATGGAAACGCTGTCGAGGCTGAGTGAGAGAGAGAAGCTTAGCAGCGAGTTGCGGTGGAGACGTGGCCCTGCTGGACGAGTCGAGCAGAAGGAGGAAACGGCGTTTCAGCAGAGGTGTTGGAGCCACTTCCTTCCCTCAGGGCTGATGTGAAGACGGGGCCCAGTATGGTGAACTGGTTCCTGAGGCAGGAAGGCGGATGGTGAAGGCATCAATAGAACGCAAACATATTTTTAGCAGTACTCTCACTGCTGCTGTAAGAGCTAGTTTGATGATCTTGAGTTTTTAGGATATTAGTCATCATTGTGGCCAAATTAGAACCAAATCTAAAATGCTCGGTACCGGGAACCGATACAAAATGGAATTTTGGTTCTGCTTATGGGTTCCTAAACGTGATGGCTCTTCATTATTGCAAACTGAGGCTACGTATCTGCAAGGACGTTACCCAGCTCCCTGCCGGGACCCGTCTCCGTGACTACGTCACGCGTCAACGCAACAGCGTGTCCGTTTGTGCTCCATACAAAACGAGTTAGCGTGCACGGCTAACGTCACAACGGTGTGAAAGACCACCGCTGCTATTTACTTTGTGGATGTTCAGTTAACGCTTCAAAGAATAAATGTTATGTAAACATTAGACCTTTTTTTTATTAGCGTTGTGAAACGGAAACAGGAAATCGATCTGAATCGCCATCGCTAAGATTCAGGCGTTACCCGAACCCGACTAGTCTGGATCAGTTGCTGCGGAAACGGGCGTGAAAAGTGGTGGCGTGAGAACGGCGCCCCCCCGAGCTAACGGCGTGGTGTATACCTGTAGTAGAGTGACGTGATGTGGTGACGTGTGTTTGGGAGGAAGAGGAGGTTAGAAATGGGTCGGAGCTTAGTCAGGTCAGCAGCCACTTTTAGCTTGCTTGGTACCAGTCCAGTACAAAATAACACGAGTTAATAATGGCCAAGTATAAACTCGCTTTGTTCCGCTTGTCCCTGGTCGATCAGGTTTCAGGCTTCCGTGAAGCGCAGCTTTCCATCCGCCTGCTCTTTTTATGCCGCCATGAGATTCCAATCTGAAATCATATTTGCTCAAGAGACAAGTTTTTCCATCTGACGTTGTTGCGCCTCTCCCACACAGCCTGGGCTGCATCTGCTGCACGTGACCAAGTGAGCGCTGACCCCTCCCCTCTCGGCCCGAGGCTGAGGCAGCGGCGCGAGCCTGGGCTCCCCGGGCCTCTGTGCGCAAACCCCAGGCTGTATGTGAGGAAATCAGCCGTGAGGTTACAGTGTGTTGTGCTTGATGCTAATTCCGTTCATGCTAATCACAGCTTTGGGTTTGGAGTGGTGAAGTGCAGCATGGTGTGATGTGATGGTGCACTTAAAGAGCAACTCCTGCGTTACCGTCCCTGATGTAATCGCTGGAGGTCAACCATAAGGATACGCTCCATGTACTGATCGAGGTGTGCGTTCCGGTCCTTTATAGCATCGGCCCTGATTAAAATGTCGGTTGCGGCGTCCTGGTGCCGGGGCAGGAGGGTCGGGGTCACGGGTCTTGTGCATCGTTTCGTTGGTTTCGTGTTCATAGCGTTTATACGTGGTTACAGTTCAGTGCGTGTCTTTTCCCACATGTTGTAGCAACATCAGAAATCTGTTCAAGTGCCATACTGTTAAAATCATGCATTCAGAAGTGCATGTGAATGTATTCATAAGCAGAGAAACAGAGATATTTACACGTGTACACATGTACTCATGCAAATTGCATCTGATGTCCTTATAAAAGAAGGTTGGAGAGATTTCACGCAGCTGCAGCGGGCATGGTGAAGGGGGAGGAGCTTGCTACGGGTCTCGGACACGGCGCTTGTTAAACATCACTCGAATGGAAAAAGCTACCAGGCTTTAAAAGACCATAAATGTAGCCGTCAGTACAGCGGCCACGCGCGCTGACGTGACGCCACGCGCGCTGACGTGACGCCACACGCGCTGAAGCGCGGTGCTGGGAGCATCACGACGCGGAGCTGCTTCTCTGTAAACCGTGCTGAGGCATTACACCACGTTTGAAGGAAACGTGAATGGGGCGATGCGCCGCGCCGTGACGTGTGGAAGAAGATTTAGACCCCGTTTACACTTGGTATTAAAATACGTCTTGGCCGATCTGATCACGACTGGACGGCGCTAAATACAAGTGAAAACGACCAACAAAACGCATTAAAGACGCATTCGCTCAAACCCCTTGCCGAGGTGGTCCGGGCCGCGTTTAACCGCATCCCTTCTGTAGTGTAAACGCTGAGGCGTCCCGATGCGTCCGCAACACGGCGGTAACGGGAAAATACCTCAATCATGCTGGACGCGGAGGTTGTTTTGGTAACAGCACGACACGCTGGAAACAAACGGCGATGTACGCGGTTGGAGCGCAAGAAAATAAGGAAGCTGTGCTGCAGGTTTCAGGTTTTATTATAATTTTGCGCGGGGACCTTTGACCTTCTAGCGGAAATGAATGTATTCAGTAACGAAATCTGAACAGAAGCGTTCGGCTGGACACCTCGGAGACGCAGATAAACACGGGTGTAAACAGGGCCGCAGTCTCATCAGCTGAGCTGGACCTGGGGAGATGATGGACAGACGGCGAGGGAGCGTGAGAGACGTCCCTGCACGGCGGGGCCGGACTCCTGAGCTGAACCCTGCGAGACCATCATCACCCCGACGATTATCCAACCTGAGCCACGCCGCTGAACACGCTAACGGCTACAGGCTGCAGCGGCCAACAGCGGCTGCGCAACATTTATTCATCTGTGGTGTGCGAATACTTCTCTCCATATCAGTTACATTTTTAAAACGTATCTTTGTTTATGCTTATGAATACATACTTTTTTGTTTATAAATCAGAAGGCATTGTGTGTGTGTGTGTGTGTGTGTGTGTGTGTGTGTGTGTGCGCGCTAGATCACCGCGGAAGTGTGTTTGGACAGCATGCGAAGGAAATAAGCCCCGCCCCCAGTGCGTGTTCACGCCCCCCTGGTCCTCGACTCGCGTTCTGTTCAACATGGAGTTGCTCTTTAACTGTTACCGCATTCTTATTCATTATTAGCATTAGCATTCATTAGCTTTCTGTGAACACAAAAAGCGTTAGCGTGCAGAATATTGGTGAATAATGCTGTAAGGGAACACGGGGTAGTGTTAGTGGTGTGTGTGTGTGTGTGTGTGTGTGTGTGTGTGTGTGTGTGAGACGCTGCACTCTCGCTCCTGACCCCACAGGATGAACGCATGAGTGTGTTACCAGCTTTGTTACCGTTTTATGTATATATTTCTTTATTTCTGCGTGTTGGCCCATCATGGCCTCAGCTTCAGTGCCGGCTTTAACAGGTTAACACACTAACCTCATTTACACAGTGTGTGTTTCGCTGCTTCACGTGTGTAAGACACGCTTAGTAAATAAGTAAACAAACAGTCGCACACGTGCCCCAATCAGAGATGATCCTTTCATTAAAATGCGCTGCTGGCGTCCTCGCGTCCGACACGCACACCCAGGATTGTCAGAAAAGCAGCTGTCCAACACGTCATGTTTCCGACGTACAGATGTAAGAGGACAGTTTACTGTAGACGTCATCCTGAAAAAAATGACCAGAAGGCAGTAAATGAAACCGAGTTGTATCTAAAAATGCTCGTGTAAATATAAAATCAGTCATTGAGCTACAGTAGCAGCGAGCTAGCGCTAACACTTGCTAGTCACCAGGCGTCGGCGGCGGCACCACGTCCCTACCCGAGCCGCAGGCCGGGCTGTTTAAAGGTGCATCAGTCTTTAGTTTATATTCTTTTAGATGGATTTCCTCGCACTGGTTCGGGTGCGCGCTCGCAGCTCGTTCACAGGGACGGCTGGAAGACTGGAAAACGTAAGGAGTCTCCAGTGTCAGAGCTTTGTAAAGGTCAGAGGTAAAGCGGTGCCTGTTTGGAGGAGCTTCCACTGGGACGCACGCCGAGTGAGGAGGCATTAGGGGCGTGGCTAAAAATGACTGACAGGAAGCCCATGTAAACACAAACAAGCACTCTGACCCAACACTGTTCCCTACACACCTGTTTCCTGGCTACATCTCACACACACACACACACACACACACACACACACACGTCTCATGTTCTGCATGTTCGACACATTTCCTGGTTATCTGTACTAGTTAGTATAAAAGCTATATTGACTGTTGCACCTTTAACCATGTCAGGTTTGTGGTGTGTGTTAAAGCGAGACCCCTCACCACGCGCGCGCCGGCTCACGGACGCCTCCATCTTTGAGTTGTTTTGTTGACGCTTCTGTTGCTGGTTCCAGGTCCTCATTTATTTATTTTTTTTCCCCCTCTTTCACAAATGTAGATGACCAACTAAGTGTGTTTGCTTCCTGTAACTGCGAGGCTAATATCTCTAGCATGGAAGTGCATGGCCTCCAGATTAGCCCGTTCCTGTAAAACCTCTCCTAGCTAAAGCGCTTCAGCAGCGTCATACTCCGGAAAGGGCGTGGCCTGGGGGCGGGGCTTATACGGTTTACATATAAAAGCTGTTTACTGAGTAAACCGTGTCTTTTTTTTTTTTTTTTTTTAGCATCATGCTAAACTGGTGGCTATAAGCTTCCATTAGCTACATTAGCATCGTAACGCCAAAACCGTCTCAGCCGAGGACAGTTTGAGCTTTTTTTCTAAAATAAAATTAAAGTCATTAAATAATCTAAAGTTGTACTTTTGTTTGTGTCTCCAGAGCGAGAATGACCAGCGACACCTAGCGCCTCGGCGACCACGGCAGGGATCTCCAGCCCATAATACTCCTCTACACTGTTTACAGCATGGACTCTGAGGGCCGAGTGTGTCCTGACACACACACACACACACACACACACACACACACACACACCAGCAGAGCAGCGCAGGACTCGAGCGCACTGCCGTGACTTTCATCTTGGTCTCAGTTCTAATTATTATATATATTTTTATTTTGTTTGGATCTTCGGAGTCCGAGGTTGTAGTTCTATGCATCACTGAATTGTAACATCATATTTTTACTAGAAGCCCATGTCATTTCTGAAATACTCTATTTTTTTATATCAGAGAGGACTTCGAAGATTCGCTGGTGTGTGAGACCTGCTGCGCCTTCACAGGGCCTCCGACATGAAATCAAACTCGAGTATTTTTGTTAAGACGATGTGTTCACTTTACGAGGAACAACAGAAAACCTTTAAAAAAAAAAAGTCTTAAGAATTTCCTCTTTAAAAAAAAAAAAAAAAAAAAAAAGAATAAAAAGCACTGTATTGTGTAATTTGTTTGATCAGTGATTAACCTTTATTAACTCACCTCAGCTTTTTATTAAACCTCCATTTTTTTAGAGAATAAACGGCTCGTGGAGTCACTGAAGGGGGCGTGGCCATGCAAATGAGCACGAATATGCAAATGAGTATGAATATACAAATATATATATCCAATATGTCTTGTAATTACACCATAATCCATCTATACACACACACACACACACACACACAGCTCTCTAGCCCTGGACCTTTAAAAATGACATTTGATTGTAATTACGTGAAACATTTTGCGTTTGGATGCATTTGAATATTAATGAGCGCCTCTAACGTTAGCTACACCGTTTACATCAAACCACCTACAGAAAGTACATTTTTACAGAAAAGCAAAAATCATAATCCTGTTATCAGTTTTATTTTTTAGATTAGATTTATTTATTTTTATTTTATTTTATTTATTTTTTAATTATTTTAATATATTTATTTATTTATTCCAGCAGAAATGTGGTTTTTTTTTTCATTGCTATTATGTTCAATTTGAACCTAAAAATCCAACAAATTGTAATTATTCACTATATGCGCTCCCTACACGGTGCCTGCTAGCCGGACTGTGTTTAATATCGACTTCATTTAATTTCATCATGTGAGAAATACATTCGCCGTTCATTTAGAGCTCTTTTCTGGCATCACGCGCCGCTCCTTCAGACGGAGAATTCATCAGGACCCATCACTTCACTGACTGAAGGGTTACACATTAAAATATGCTTGTGTTTAAATATGTAAATATTTTAAAAAAAATTGAAGTGTTCAAAGTGACCTTGATGAGTGGTGTGTCCTTAAAGTGATGATGTTTACAGCGTGTGAGTGATTTGGATTTTGAACACAGCCATCTGTGAGGCTGTTAAGAGGTCATGTGATCTTATACGGCATGGCTTCCTGTACCAGAGTGATGTTTTTAGCTTAACGGTAAACACGAGAGCTGCTGGGTCACCGCACGAGAACAGGAAGTCTGGGGCGGAGCTTCTACATTCGAATGCGTTTCCTGGTCACATGACTCACTCACACATGCAGGTGAGAAATCATTGTTCTTTTTGCCCCACAGACACCAGATACCTTAACGTTACAAACCACTGACGCTGAGCAAGTGCGTAAAATCTAGACCTTTACAACAGACAGCAAACACAGATGTCGTCATCCTGTGCAACAAAAAAAGCCAAACATTCCAGAAAAGTCATCATGTTTAATGAGGATCAGAGATTTTACAGCAATACACATTTTAAAGACAAAAGAATTTGGCAAAGCTTTACAGGGAGGGTTGTGACCCCTGCATCAGGACTGCGGAATTTATGGGATACGTGTGGGGATAAAAATCAGTGACCAGCAACACACACACACTCAGTCCAGACTGCACTGATGCATCAGAAACACATCATCTCATCATCCCAGTGGAGATCAGAAGATCATGGGAGGAACTCCGCTTCCAAACAGCAGCTTCCAGGAGGTCGGGATTCTCCACGGAACAGAGCCCTGAACCTGAGACAGGAGTCATCATCGTCACCGTCATTATCACCGTCATTCTTGTCATTATTATAATCATTATCATCATTATTTCATCATCATTGTCTTCTCTAATGAACTGAAGCACAGCTGAGAAATGATTACAGACAGTAACGTGCCTAAAGAAGCGTAAACATTCTGCCTCTGCACACAAGAATTAAAAAGTTCATAATTTCCTAAACTTCAGCCCATAATTAATTACCCATCATATAGACACACAGACACACACACAGTCACTGACCGGTTTGTCCAGCAGGTGGAGCCAGTCGTTCAGGTGATTGACGAGAGTGAAGGCGTCGGGGACGTTGTCTCCCTCAGAGCAGAACAGCAGCAGCACCGCCATGGACATGTCCTCACTGCAGCTAAACACACACACACACACACACACACACACACACACACTTCAGTTTCATCTCCTCAGTCTCGCCCCTGTGCCAATATTCATCATTTACTACACAATCACTAGACAGTCTGACAGCGAGAGTGACAGACTGCAGGAAGGACAAAGGGACGAAAAGGCAGAGACAAATAGATACGTAGACAAATAGAGAGACAGAAAGCGATACACAGATAGACGACCTACAGATAGCTAAACGGATAAATACAGTAGAAAGAGAGAGACCGACAGAGCAACGCACGACTAAGCAGGGAGACAGGATGAAAGCTATACAGCCCCCTCCAAAAGTATTGGAACAACAGCCGATTAATTAGTTTTTGCTGCGCAGTGAAGACAGTGTGAGAGATCCGAGTTTCAGCTTCTATTCCCTGGTACTGACATCTAGACATGTTAAACCACGCACGACACATTACGTACCAAACCATCCAGAATGGAACAGCATGTTCTCAACTAAATTAAAATCTACAGCAGCGTCTCTCAGGGGATCAGCGTTACTCTGCCCCACAGCAGCGTCTCTCAGATGATCAGCGTTACTCTGCCCTACAGCAGCGTCTCTCAGGTGATCAGTACCAGTCATTGTAGAGTGCTTTGGCGATTCCTCCTCCTGGGATGCAGAGACGCAGTCTGTCTGAATCAGTAACTCCAGGGAAAGCACTCACTTTCTCCATCTCCCTCCATCCCAGCCTCCGCAGCGTCTCCTCCGTGTCCCCCTGCAGAGCTGGAGTGAGCAGGTATCTCAGAGGAGAGCTGCGTCACCACAGCAACAAGAAAAAGAACAACATTAAAGCAGGTCATTAGCACCATTTTAGCCAAATTGTGTCTTTAATCAGGGATGTCTTGAGATATTAAGAGAATAGGAGTCTGTACTTACGGGTCCATGTTATAAACAAACACAATGAACAATAAATACTTTTAAACGGACGTGGGTTTGTACCTGAGGAGCTGCTGGTCGTCGCGCTGGTGGGCGTGACAGCTGGACAGCAGCACGGTCCGCGAAAATCCGCTCACCTTAATCCAGGACACCAGCGTCTTACGGAAAGATTTCATCTTCGTCTGGAGCAGAAACGTCAAAATGAAAGATGATTCAGAGACATCGATATTTCCACCATGGCGGTGAGGAGGGACGATCGTTACCTCGGGATTTATATCAGATATATATCTATATTCTGGAAATTAAGCACCAAATCCAGTCCAGGTTGTATTATCTCTTTAAAACTGAAATTTGACATTTCAAATTCAGACGTGAGTATAGTCAAACAAGCCCAGAGTCCGGCGCTAGTGAGGGGATCAGACTGACCTGTAAAACGGGCGTCCGTATCTGCAGCACGGCCAACTGCAAATCACTGCGGCAGTAAACTACAGGGGAGGAAAACATTCACAATCATTACACACATAAAGCAGGAAAACGGCTCACACAGTGGGGAGAATTCCCAGATGGCCCCTAGTCCCTGCACACGTGCACTACATAGGGTGCAAAATAACCTCTTCTATTATTCTCATGTGGATGTGGATAGCGTTCAGGGATGATTAGCTGTCCTGTAGCATGAAGCGGTCATGTAGTGCACTTCAATTCTACTTTCTGTTCAGTTCCTCTTCTCTTTTTTGTTCTGCTTCATTTCGTTCCATTCTACCATTCCCATTCCATTTTCTATTCTGTTCCAGTCTTTTTTTTATTCACTTCCTTTCTATTCAGTTTCGTTCCATTTCCCTTCCCTTTCACGCGCACTGTCCCCTGAGCGGAGCCGTCCGGCCCTGTGGCGTTGGTGACGTCTCTGTAAGTGATGATGTTTTTTGCTCTGACCTTCAGCGTTAGTGCTGAGCAGAGCCGCGTCCTCCTCGCTGCTGCTGTACGGATTATTCCCCGCCATGGGGATCAGACAGTCCGAGTGGAAGTGTCCAACTCTCACCATGTCCAGAGTGGAGATGATCAGATCTGCAGCCAGCTGTCCCACATTCCCCACCGACACCGCCGGCTGAAAAACAATTACACCACCATCATTACACCACCACTGACAACACACCACATACCACCACCCCACACCACTGACTACACCACCATTACACCACCACACACCACTACACCACCAATAACTACACCATCACAACTACATCACTACCAGCATCACAGTGGGTTGAACCCCAACACACCCCAACACACCCCATTACAGGACACAGTAGCATGCAGGGTGTGTGTAAGTACAACACGCGTCTTTATTCCTGCTGAAACTCACCGTGATTAATGTAAAACCTTTAAAAGACGGAGCTCGCTCTCCTGCCGACACAAACATGGCTATTTACCTCTTTATTTACTGTTTAATAATAAACCCAATTTAGAAAAGCCGAACCGACTGTATCTGGCGCGTTTTAGTTTCACATTTGAACCCTGAATCACTGACGGAAGTCACAGAAAGGCCCGTTAGAGGTGGAAGTTGTCCTTCTGTCTGCCTGATCAAAAATATGAATCCGAAAAGGAAAAAATATATATAATGTAAAAACTTACTTATTATAAACAGAAATGCATAATAAATTGCTATTCATGTTTGTTTTAGCAATTGAGGACAAATGTGTAGGTAGAAAGGTTTACATTACAGACGGGTTTGAATTTAGAAAAGGCAGTTGGATTTGAACTCCGTGGAAGAGAGAAATAAGACAAAATGAAAGTCTCCGCTTCACGTTCAGTCACGTTAATTCACGTCTCAACTGCTGCGTTATCTACTGGGATTATAACAAGACAGAAACAGAAAATAAACCATTTGCAGAATAAAAATTCAATCAGACTCATTAATGTGATCTGAGACCTCGAGATTTTCAAGTTCGCTCAGATTATGAAAGTTGGCCAGGTTTCAAAATGTTAAATGTACAAAGAATCAGTTACAGCTTTCTTTCTTTTTTTCTTTCTGAAATAAATAGTTTATAATTTATTTAATATAATTCATGAAACATAAAGTAAAGTAGATTAAATATTAGCTCAGAAGTTTTAAATAGTGGCTTTGCAGTGCTTTTTTATGCTCTTTAAATATATTTGTTTCTATGTTTAGGTATTCCTTTGTTTTATATGCATGAATATGTGTATGTGTTTGTCTGTCTGTCTGTCTGTTTGGTTATGTTTGTTTGTTTGTTAAACCCAGTGTTTTCTTCTGCATGCTCTAATGTTTTGGATCGTGTGTGTGCGTGTGCGCGTGCGCGTGCGCTTGTGCGTGTGTGCGTGTGCGCGTGCGCGTGTGCGTGTGTGTGTGTGTGTGTGTGTGTGTGTGGTCATATTCCACCTCTTCAGCAGGTTAGAACAGAACTGTAACTGTATAACTGTAGAGGAAACACACTATAAAGGCAGAATAAAAATATAAAATATAGTATAAAATCTCAGGAACCCAACAGACTGTTTGCTGCGTTATTTTTATTTTTATTTTTATTCCTCGGCTTGTCCTCCTGCACTGCTGCCGCCGTCACCTTTCATGTTTTTCTATTTTTTTATTCATCTGCTCTTTGAAGACACACAAAAGAAAAATATGTTCAGAGCTATGAGTCATCCAGTGTGCAGTTATTGTTATTTCAGAGCGTACACACCCACACACACTCACACACACACACACACACACACACACACACACACACACACACACACACACACACACACA